>JAAALK010000079.1:17360864-17655721 GCA_019279435.1 Zizania palustris
TCTGAAATAATAATTCCAAGAAATTGAATTTAATAATATTTTTATTGTTTTGAAAAATTGGGGTGTTACAGCTTCTCTCCCAGCTTCTAAGATCTTCAGATCTTTTATTTTGGGCTTCACCTTCGTCTTCGGACCAGTTAGTGTCTTCAGAAGACGAGGTGTTTGCGTCAATCTCTTTATCTTCCTCTTTAATATAAGACAATACGTCTTTGATTACTTCGGGCGCAATAACGCCGGAGTCATCTCGAGGGATAAGGAATCGAGGACGTTTATAACTCTTTAGAAGTTCGAAGGTGTTCCACAGTGAGCGAAGTTCGCTGTTAAGCTCTAACACTTCGATATCTTCCATAAGAGGCAAAGCCTAAAAATATGACAAACAAGATTTTCATTGATAAATATTTACAAGCATCAGCTTTACATAATCAAAAAATCCTAAATAATCCTAAACCTGCGAGTTCGGAGGAGGCTGACTGCTCGAAGCTTGACTCCGAACTTGCTTTTGGCGTTGGCCTTCATCAATCCAAGCCTTGATCGCAGATCGACCTTCGGCTCTCCACGAAGTCTGTAAGGCTCGCCAAGCAGTAGCTACGCCTTCGGAAGGAGTCAAAAGTCTCGCGTCGTCGAAGATGATGGAGCCCTCTGCGCTCGGAGTGATTGTTCGGCCCAAATCCTCGTAGTAGCGAAGTATTCCAAGGGCAGACACTTCTCCGGAGAGTTCTCCATAACGTATGCCTGCCGTCTTCATTTGCTTCGCTGCTCCTTGGATCCTCTTTAGCCGGCGCAGCAGAGTTACATTGTCATCCGAAGGTAGTGATCCAGTAGTACCGAAGTACTCCAAGACACCTAGCATCTGTTCGATGACCTCCGAAGCCACCTTCTCAGACTTGAGTTTTTCTGCATTAAGTGCATCCTTGACCGAAGTCGTTTCTACTAAAACTCCAGAGATTCTAGCATTCTCCGTAGTCAAAGCATTCTTCTGAGTCCGGAGTTGGCCAGCTTCTTCTTGTAGCCTTACAAGTTCAGTCCCTTTGGCAGCATCCTCCGTCCGCAGTCTTTCAATCTCTGCCCGAAGCACAATTCTTTCTGCTTCGAGCTCCTTCTTTGCAGCCTCCAAGCTTTGCCTAGCCCTTCGCTCTGCTAGTATTACATTGTCCATTTGAGCTACTCGACCTTCGGAGAAGTTAAAATTTCTTTGAAGAGTTTCGTTTTCTTCCCGAAGTTGAGCAATTTCGTTTTCGCTCGATAAAGCTGCAGCGCGGGCTAAGACTGCTTGCTAAGAAAAAAGAAAAACTGGAATAAGAAATTATTCATATATAATTCATTATTTGGTTCAAAGATGCTTTATACCTGATAAGCTTCTCTTTCCACAGCAATATTAAGCTCTGAACCCTTCGCTCTGCTTAAAAGGGCTACCAGTTCTGTTTCCCCGACTTTGCGACTGGCTTCACCCAAAGGTTTAACCAAAGTCCCAAGTCCGGTTTTCTCCTCCAAAAATGGAGTTATGAGAGGAAGCAGTGCTAAAGCCT
Organism: Zizania palustris; assembly: GCA_019279435.1. Classification (NCBI taxonomy): domain Eukaryota; kingdom Viridiplantae; phylum Streptophyta; class Magnoliopsida; order Poales; family Poaceae; genus Zizania; species Zizania palustris. Next base: position 17,362,391 of record JAAALK010000079.1, read on the forward strand.
TTTGATCAGCTCTGCTTAGCGAGGGTCCGGAGGGTTCTTCCGAGGCCCTTGGAACTTCTGAAGATGGCCCCCCCTCAGTTGATTCGCTTTCATCTGTTGACTCAGATGAAGTCGATCCTTGAGCTGGGAGAGGCTCTATGTGTCTTTTTCCTCTTCCAGGCCCCGGTAGAGTAACCCCCGGTTGTGGCTCCAAAGTTGTCGAAGGTCTTTGAATTGTATCTTCGAGGGATACTTCGACAACAGGAGGCTCTGAAAAAACAAAAATATTACACATTGTATAATTTTGCAAAAATTGATAAGAATTAAGCAAAATTTACCTTCGATATTCTCTGGAATATCGAGCACCGGACTGATCGGAGGATCAAAAGTGTAGTCCTCATCCGAATCAGCCGCTAAATCTTGGACTGCAGGAGCATCGTCCTGAAGAGTCCTCGTTACTTCTTCGAGAATCGAAGCCATAGTGACTTCGACTCCACCTTCATCCACAGGAACTCCAGCCTGAGTTGTATCTTCTTGAACTACCGAAGTCATTGGTTGATCAGCATTATCTCCAGACTCCGGTATGTTCGCAGGCACTTTGGCCTCATCTACACCCATAGGGGCTTCGATTTGTTCTTCCTGGGTATCCGGAGCTCTTACTTCTTCGATGTTGGCTTGAGGCTCCGGAATACCTGCAGTATCTTCAATGTGAATACTTCGTTGAGTTGCATCTTCATCAATTAATTTTACTAATAAAATACCTTCGTCCTCTTTAGAACCAGAAAGTGAGGTTCTTGAGCTTGAAGGAGCAGGATCCAAAGGTGCGAGATTCTTAGGCTTTCGAGCCACCTTCTTCACCGGAGTCTTTGCTGAACCTGAAGCTCCGGCTTCAGCTACTCTTTTCTTGGGGCCTTTCTCCTGAGGCACCCAATCCATCAGAGGGGGTGGAGTCAACTCCAGCATTCCCCATACTCTGTTAAATCGCTCCCAACTTCCGACTAATTTGATTCGCCATTCTTTTTCCGACGGAGTTGGAGCACCCAGAATCTTCTCCGAAGCCCTTACAATTTGCTCTGAGGTAATAGGGGCTGAAGAAGCTAAAAAATAATTCAAGTTAATCTTTCTTCGAAGTAAATATGTACTATACATGTTGGTTTCGAAGTTACCTGCAGGGCTCGAAGTATAGTTAATCTTGCGAAGACCGCCTTCCGAGTCATCCTCGAAGGCGATAGGCCAGTTGGCCATCAACGGAGGAATTTGAAGTCCGAGGAACTCTTCGGCTAAGTCCCGCATGCTCAACCTTCTGCTAATTTTCTGAAGCAAGTTGAGGCGAGCTTCGAGTTGGCCTTCGTCAGGTTGCACTAAGGCTTCCTTCCGGAACTGGATTTCTTTGAGGGGACCGGCCAGAGGACTGCTCACTCCAACTTCGGCATAAAACCACCTCAGAACCCAATCGGTGTACCATCTAGCATTGATGGCCTTAGCAGGGAATTGCAGAGCATATTCATCACGAAGCCTAAAATTAATGCTTCCGAAGGAAACCACCACCTTTTCACCTCCGGAGCCTACGAAGGTCTTTGGCTGACAAGTTGCTCTATGAAGCGCAGCGAAGATTTCAGCCCTCCCCTCACAACCTTCGGCTCTCAGTGCCCACTCGAAGATAGCTAATCTGGCTACTGCATTCGGAGACAGCTGGGGGAGGGTTACATGAAACAAGTCCAGTACTTCGGCCAAGAAATCGACAGCAGGGAGGCCCAAACCCGCTTCAAAAAAAGCTTCGAACACTACAACTTCTCCGGGTCTCGGTGATGGAATCGATTCTTTGCCCGGCTTCCGAATCATAACCCCATCACTAATCTTTCCCCCCGCTGTGATTGCCAAAGATTCTTTCTTGCAGGTAGACGGCCCCAACTCAAAAGATTGATCCAAGTACTTGGTTGAGGGTGGGCACAGACCTTGGTCGTCGGGGATTTGGGGATTTCTCCCCCCTGCCGCCATGGAAATCGTCGCCCGCGTCGAGGGTGCCGCCGCCAATGTCGCCGCCGCTGCTGCTGCAGCTGCCTGCTGCCGAGCCAAGGCCGAAGGAGGCACAGATCCCTTGGTCTTCACCATCGCGATTGCCGGATTGATCTGAGGGAATGGAGACTAGGGCTCAAGAACTCGAAGGCTAGGGCTCAAGAACTTGAAGGGCTCAAAAAAGCTTTTGACTAGGAAGAAGCGGTGAAAAGGTAATCGGGTAAGTTTTGGGGCTCTTTATTTATAGCCTAATCTTTCCGTTTGTTACCGTTTGGGTTCTGCCCTTTCGCATTCCCGCCTGTTATTTTCCTCCGAAAATAACGCTTTGTATAGCTTCCGTTAGAAACAGAAATTAACGGCTATTTTTTCTAAGTCTGAAAAGACTTTCGAACTTCCTGAGTCAGTTCTAAGATGGTTCGAAAGGTGATTACCTTATGACTGATTCGAAGTCCATATCTTCATGCATTTCGGAGATAAAATGAAAATCAATAACCCCTATGATTGGTTATCTTTTCTTTCCGTATACTGCTCTCCTAACGTTACAGGTCGAACGGAGAAGCGTATTCGAGGGGCTACTGTTGGGGGAAAATATCTCATCTTCGGGGTTATTGCTAAAGCAGCATGAAGACAGCCAACTAGTTCGAAGATTGTTCGAAGACCTTCTTCGAAGATGCTCGGAACCCGGTTCGAAGCCCGAAGACAGGCACTGGTTCGAAGTATGTCTTCGAACCAAAGCCCTTCAGGATCTTTTCTGCCAGCTAAGATGGAAGACTTATCTTCTATCCTATTAGATTAGTCTTTTACCATTTTAGCCCTATTAAGGAAACCGAATAGTTTCCTTAATGTCGGTTGTAATAGAGGGGTAAATAGGTCTTTTCCTTAATGTTTAGGCCTATAAATACCCCCCATTTCACCCTGTAATAGGGACCGATTACAAGTTATTCAATACACACTTTCAAACTATTCAAAGCTATTATCCTTTCGGAGGCTTAGAACAGTTTGCTTCGCAAACACTTCGTTTGTTAGTTTCTTTTCTACAGAAACCTGTTAGTGTAATCTTTTACGCCAACAGCCGAGGACATCGAGCGGCGGGCCCGCAAACCCTTGGAGCGGTCTAGTGGCCGAGAGCATGTGCTTCCTTGAGATGTAGAGCTAGTCGAAGGCCTGCACAAAAATGATGTCAGTGGAACTCCCCCCATCGACAAGCACTCGATGGACCTCGATGTAGGCGATGTAGGTGGTGATAACAAGGGGGTTGGCAGGTGGAAACTTGACACCAATAGCGTCGCTGACAGTGAAGGAGATGGGCACATGCGACCATTCAGGCATTGCGGCCAAGGCCGAGGTCCCGATGTGCCCTACCTACTGAACATATTCTCATCATTTCCTCTTCGACATACCACCCAAGATGCCCCCTCTAGAGATGGGTAGCACTATGCGCTTTCCCCGATCCGAGACTTCCTCAAGCTTTGGGGCCGAGAACTTGTTTGAATCCGGGTAGCCCCTCAAAGCCCCTTGCTCGTCAATTCATCCGACCACTTGAACGGGTTCGGTGCGGGCGGTGGGTGGTGCCCTATCAGAAGACCCCCACCCGGAGCTCCGCTCGAGGTAGTTGTTCTGGAGGACGAGGATGGTTTTGTAGGAATCTGTGTCATGGCTCCGATTTTCTCCATGAACGCTACAGTGGAAGGCTGCGCCCCCCGCCGGGGTCTTTGTTGGTGGCTTTGGACCGGCGGAGCGCCCCCCAACTTGGGCGTGCTAGAATTTTGAGGGTTTGGGGTCAGGGCGATGATGCTGAGCACCTCCCCCCTGTAATGCTTCCGTTTGCGCCGTGAGTCGCAGTGATGGGGCTCCGTGGGGATGGCGCCCGAACGGCTGTGATTTCTTGCTTCGTAGACTTTGGCCTCTAGAGTTTGGACAGGGGCGAACATCACCTGCCTGCGAAGCATCCCTTCCTTAGACCTGGCATACTTCTCAAAGTATGTCATCAGTTGGGCCACCGACAAAATCGACTTTTGGTGAAGCTTGTCAAGGAGGCCGAGGTTGGTGATGCCCTCGTGGGCCACGTCAATGATGGAGGAGGCCGATAACCCCTTGATTTGGGTCTTGGTGTCGAAGAAGCGCTGCGAATACTAGCACAATGTCTCGTTGGGTTGCTGCTTCACCTAGAAGAGGATTCTGGTGGACATGGGGGCCACGAAGGTCCCTTGAAAATTGTTGGTGAACTTCTTCTTCAGCTGGTCCCATGATCTGATGGACCCCGGCCTCATTGACCAGAACCACCAGAGGGCGATTCCTTTGAGGGCGACGGGAAAGCACTTTGCCACCGTGTCTCAGCCCCCTCCACAGGCTTCTATTGCTAGGGCGTAGGACCAAGAAAACTCCCAACGGTCGGACTCCCTAGAGTATTTCGGAAGCTTCACCATGTGGAACTTCGAGTCGAATCGCACCCTCTGCAAGTTAGTGTGCAGCGGGGACTCTTCATCAATGGATGCGTTCTCCTCCTCCCTCCAATCCCCTTGGTCTTCATCATCACTCAGCGCGATGGCTTCGACCTCTGGCACCCTTGCGGTTTCTAGAGGCCGGATCGCGGTTGCTTGCCTCCATTGTCTAAGCTCAACCCTTAGCCAGGCGTTTTCAGTGGCCAGTGCATCAGCATGTCTCCCGCTTCCTCCAGAGTGCATCTGCGGATCTTGCAAGCGGATGAAGTCGGTACGGAGGGCCATAGCAGGGTGGTCACCGGACAGACGGAGGCCAGCGAGCCCCTCCCATGCGGGGCCTGGTTGTCTGCGGATCGGTTCGCAGAGTCAACGAAGGGGTCCAGAGTGGGGTCCTCTGGATTTCAGTTGTGGCAGGGCTCCAACCACTAAAATAGAAATGCGACTGCCATGATGTCAAGTAGTTCCTGCAGAGCGTGACGAGCGGGTCGGTAGCGGTCTCATCGTGATTAGGTGTACGATGAGATCGCACGTGTGTGTCGTCACGCCTATCAAGTGTAGTCATGTCTGAGTGATGAGCAAAGTCTGTACCATCGTACCCCTACCAGCTAGGAGTATGGAGTCTATAATGACGTATGTAAGACTAAGGGGTACGGAGGTATTGGCCCAACTAAGGGATCCCATATAAATACCTTCTCCCCGTATTGTACAGGGATCATTGTGGAACCCAGTGGGGTCGCACTGTGGTTTTATCTTGATGATGAGTGATTGACAAGTTTGCTCGATTTGGAGTGATGAGTGAGTGGTGGTTTGCTTGCATCGATGGGATTGATGTGTGAGTGGAGATTGTGTGCCGAGGGGATCAATGTGTGTCGCGTTTCGTGTTTTGGCTTGTCTCATGTGTGTAGGGTGGAGATGCTAGCCAACTGTCAACGGCAGGTGATCAAGGGTCAAGCGGGGAGTTTGATGTCAGAGGATCAAGGAGGTCGGTGAAGTTGGGGATGATCTCAAGAGTGCACGTGGAGATAGAGCAAGACATGGATGGATGGATGATCAAGACAGTGTGTCGACCAAGTCAGCAAAAGGGAGGCCAGTGCAAGTGATCAGGCGGCTCGAGGGATAGAGAGCGGGAGAGACTTGCTAGCAGTCGAGTTCGCGGATTGGTGTCACGTATTGCTGATCGAGAAGGCTTTGTCGGTTTCGGTTGAAAACCGTCGTATCAGAAAGTGTTTTTAAATTCCAATAAATTGGAGTTTATTTTTCTATTTAGTAGTCTAAATTAAGTGTAATCTTTTAGTATTTTTCAGAATTTTTAATTCTAAAAAAATATTAAAAGAATAAGGTCAATGATATAATAAATTAGGAGTATACTTTTGTGTATTTTTCAGAATTATTAATTCTGAAAATACATAAAGGTATTTAGGTAAATACTTGGTCATTAAACCCTAATGGTATTTTTGGGAATACCTTGATGGGCTTGCCTATATAAATGATCCCGTGCCTAGGGGATTAGGTGAACATGTGGCTGTCATTTGAGGGAACTTTTTGGGTCTACCAAACCAGAAATTTTATTCATCTTGTTCTGTCATTTTTGTGTTGTTTTCTTCTTTATGTGCACTGTTCCCAGAAGAATCACTGTGCTGTCGTCCCGGATTCTCTACAGAAACTTGCGCCTGTTTTTAGTTTGTTCTTTCTTTGCCATTGCTGCAGAAGCTTCAGACTCCAGGTATTTAGCTGCAATTTATCTCTTGATTTTATGCCTTCGTTTTTCTTGAAAATGGATCATTTGGGTGATGTTCTTTGAGTTTATTATTACTGATTCAGTTGGGGTCTTCTCAGATTGCTTTTATTGATGTTTATGTTCTCCGCCGCAAGGACAAACAGATCGTTCCTTGGCTAATTGTTCTTGCTTTGCTGGACACCAGAACATATAGCACCAGAGCATTGTCTTCAAGTTTTCTTTCCCAGCCGAATGAATCAGACAGCAAGCAGTAGCTCATGCAAAAATAATCTCAGTCCATCATCAAACATTCTATGATTTGATTTGTTAAGAGATTACTATGATGTCGATTTATTTCCTGCTATTTTCCCTGAAATATACTGGTCTGATTCTGTTTGATGCAGAGTTGTTGGACTTTAGCTTTCAAGATATTTGGAGTTATTCTTTCTTTGTTAAATCCAATACATATGTTGTGTTCAGATGTGTGTGATTTGTACAAATTCATGTACTGCTTAGCTACCCTGATTTGTTGGATACACTTGTGCTAGTGCCTGTATGCGTCAAGGTTGCAGGTTGGTTTAGTTCAGATTCACACAAGGATACTCTGTCAGATTTGAATTTTCGGCAAGTGATTTTAAGTCTTAATTTTCTGCTGATGTTCACTTGCTATTGACAGAACTTGAATTCCTATCAGATTGTTCATTAGAACTTTACATGTGGTTTAGTCAATTTTTGTTCCTGTTTTAAGTTGATAAAAATTGTTTGAAGTTCAGGCTGATGTATTATTTGACAAACAACAGGAGCAGAATAGCTTTAGCTTCTTCAAGCACTTAATCTGGTTATACCTGAACTTTTTCCATGAACTTTAATTAGCAAAGTGTTTGTGTTCATAGCACATATTCATCTTCTATTGCCATGTTATGAGCAGTTTTGTCATTGCAGTTTTGCACAAGGATGAGACCAGCTACTAAAATTTTGTGCAAGCACACATCATAGAAAAATTCTTAAAATGTTGTATATCCAATTATTTCTAATATTGTTCATTATCTAGAAAGTTGCCATCATGTGTTTGATTCTGATCTAATACAGAAAGTGCAAATAGATTAGCCAGAACAATTTTAATCAGAATCAATTTTGTTTCAATCTAAAATTGAGTTATTTCTCAAATCAATGTTACTGTTAGTTTTCTGGTTTCAATCCTTCTGTCTGTTTTGAGTTCTGAATTTTCTGAATCCTATCGGAGTCCCAATTGCCGATAGAGGTAAATCGGTAAACCATTTACCGACAAGAGATGGCAGATCGATCATTCAAACTCCGAACAAGGCTATCGACAGTTGATTCTCCAATCTAGAGGAAAATTCAAATTGTACTATTTTTGATCTGAATTCTTACTGTGATCATAAAATTTGCTTCTTCATATTTTTAGAGGTGCGTTGGGTGTTTTGAAAAGGCCATCATATTCGGTAGAATTTGTCGAGGCACCTATTCACCCCATCTAGTCACCATTCTGATCCCACAATTGGTATCAGAGCCGGTTAGATCACTAGTTGACCTTAACTGGTTTGTGATCCTTTGGCGACATGGACAAGAATACAAAGATTCTGATGTTTGATGGTCGTGATTTTGCCTATTGGAAGGTGCGCATGGAGGCTTATTTACTAAGCCAAGGAAGTGCTATTTGGGACATTGTTGATTCCCGATATGTGATCCCTGAAACTCACACCACTCAGGCTGAGAAGGAACAGTATGATTGTAATATCAAGGCAAGAAACATACTGTTCATCAGTCTGAGTCGCAATGAGTTTGATAGGGTTCGGCAAATACAAACTGGACATGAAATTTGGACAACTTTGAAAACTTTTCATGGGGACACTACTCAGATTAAGGTTAGGTGCCAAAGCACATATAATCAAAAATATCAAATGTTTGTGCAAGGCCCTGCTGAATCTGTAGATGTCATGTTTGTTCGATTTGATGGGATTGTGAGCAACTTGCGCTCTACTGGGACTTTAGCTTACTCCGATCATGATAGAGCAATCAAACTTCTCTATGCTCTCGATCATAGCATATGGGAGGTGAAGATCTCTAGTATTGAGGAGTCGGAAAGTTACGACACATTGACTTGCGACGAGCTCTTTAGTAAGCTCAAGTCCACCGAGATTGCCAAGGCATCTCGTCCAGGATTCGGAAATGCTTTGTTACCATCTATTGCTTTAGTTTCCATTCCTGGCAGTGGTACCTCATTTGGAGGTAATTTTTCTATTGGTTTTGGAGTTTGTGCTTTTTATGGAGGTTTTGACTTATCCTCCCTGGTTTCTATCACAAAAGAACAGGTGGACACTCTAGATGATGAGGAGCCAACTCTCATTGTCAAGAAGTTCACCCGCTTCTACAATGATAGACGAGATTAGAGGAAAGGAGGGTCTCGGGTATGTTTTGAGTGCGGAGATCCTTCTCACATAAAATCCAATTGCCCTACATTAAAACTAAAAAATGAAAATGAGCACAAGCACCGGAAGTGGAACAAAAAACCCTTCTTTAAAGGGAAGCGTAGCAAAGTGGCTAAGAAGGTAGCCCGAGCTTTTGTGGCCACCCTTAGTGACGTTGATATTTCATCAAGTGAGGAGCCATGCTCAGAGGTGGAGGAGCCTCCCAAGAAAGAGGAGAAGAAGTAGAAGAAGAAAATGGACTTCACCAGCCTTTGCTTCATGGCCGACAACATCCATAGCAGCGACGAGCTCGACAGATCTGAGGTATATCTATCCTGTGACCAGCTCCTTGTTAAAAATGATGAATTACATGATGTTGTCTGTTCTCAGGATAGATTACTTAAACTTGCTGCTAAAGAACGAAAAGAACTAAAATTCAGACTTGAATCTATTTCCACTAAACTTGCAATTTTAAAATCTAAGTATGATGATGCTGAATGTGAATCGTGTATTGTTGTTATGAGTTAACTTGCTCAGCTGCATTCTACACATGCTCAAATTGTTGAAAAACATGAAAATGCTCAGAAGTAGCTTTTTGAGGTAGAGTCTAGTCCTATTGTCATCACGAATGCATGAACTGTCTTTTACTTGTTGAAAGCATTAATTTGAGAGATATGCATGTTAATGAACTTAAGGATATATTGGAGAGTGCTGAGTGTTCTAAGGATGTGCAGCCAGTGTGTCCCACTCGCATCACCCTTAAGGACCAACTCAATTTTGATAGAGAGCAAGTAGAAAAATTCAAATGTGAAAATGATTATCTTCTCTCCGTGGTTGAAAAATGCACTGAAGGAAAGGGTAGGATGGATTTGCTTTTGGCTCAAACAAAAATGTGTGCTAACAGGGTAGGGTTAGCTCTAAGGTTGGGCTATGAAAAAACCACTCCAAACACTTTGAGCAAAACTATGTTCACTCCACCCACTACTCTTGATAAAGAAAGAACCCAGTTAGACACCAACAAAAAGCTGAGAATCCTACTCAACTTGCAAAGAAAGCTCTACCTCCACCAAAGGAAACTCCTCAGCAAAAACCCCAAAAAACAGTGAGATTTGCGCTTGAGACCTATGCTCATACACCCAAGAGAGAGTATCATTGCTCCTATTGTCAGCCGATGGGTCATTTGGTTGGGTTTTGCTTTCGTCGTATCAAGGATGAACAACGTTCTCATGCGATGAGCTTTCAGGACATGCATTACCCATCTGTAGGTATGCATGAGTCTGTTTTTCACTCTTGTTCTGATTTTGAGGCTCTCCATGGTCACATGAGAGATTTTACCCATCGTGGTGTACACCGTGCTTTATATGGTGCTAGACCAACGTGTAAGAGGTTTTGATTCTCGACAGATTAGGAGACCTCATCGTTTTACAGGTTCGCACTTTGTAGGTAGACCGCACACTTTTTATCATGATTCATACCATGTGTATAAAAAGTCTACTGCTTTGCCTGGCTCTCGAGTTTTACAATGCTGAATTCCTAAACAATTTTTCACTCACCCTAACACTCAGCACTCGAGTTTTTCTGGCAAATTTTGAGGGGGGTTATGTATTACTACATAAGCTTTTGTCATATGATTAATTGCTTTTACAAGTACATGTTATATTATGCTTTTGAAGTATTGTCTTTAATACTGTAGATTATACTTTGCTTGAATACATCTGATATCTGTTATGAGCATGGGTTTTATTCGAGAAAATTTAGAAATGATTACTGCTTAGTCTTGAAACTAGCATGAATAGGTAGAGTGCATTTGCTATCTTTTACATACCTGGTAGCTAGGTCCTTTACTCTTGGATGCAAACATGCAACTTGATCATTTCAAAAACAATGTGCTGAAAATTAAAAAATATAAAAAAATGAATGAAAAAAATGAAAATGATTGATATTCATGCTGTTTTATGCTGAAATTGAAAAGATCCAGGTGGGTTTGCTTTGTCACGCTACTTTGTTCTACACTACTTACCATAGCACTTTGGTATGAACTGGGACATTGACGTGTATACCATGACCATTTCTTTAAGTTTCTGATGGTTTTAACCTAGGCTTAGCTTGGTCAATTAGCATAAGGTTGATATGCAAATAACCCATGACACTAAAATGAAAAATAAAAAAAATTATAAAGCTTGAATTGATTGCATATCAAGTTTGCTGAAGCTCCTTGTAGTAGGATATACTTATCTAGTTAGTATTTGTTAGCTTTTGCATCTTATGCCTTGCCATGTCTAGTATGCTAGTCTGAGTGGTGATGCTTTTATTTGCTAAAATCTGAAAATGTTTGCTCATACTTTTGTTTAGATGGTATTCACCTGAGCTTGTCATACAATACTTTTAGACAATATTCAAGGCAAATGCTTGTTTTTTTACTATAATTGGAGTTAATTATGTTCCAGAATCTTGCATTTACACTCTACCCTCACACCCCTCTTTGCATCATTTTTATCACCTTGATGCTTGCATTGCCAAAGGGGGAGAATGGTTCACATGATACTTTTGCCAAAGGGGGAGAATGTTTTACATGCTTTTGCCAAAGGGGGATCAAGGGTGATCTTTTTATCAAGTGACATGTTTTAGCTCTTTTCTGATTTTTTATGGTCACTTGTGCGCTTAACTTGAAACTTTCATCATGTTTCTTTTTGGAGTTGTCAATGCACTCATTAAGGGGGAGATTGTGGAACCAAGTGGGGTCGCGCTGTGGTTTTAATCTTGATGATGAGTGATTGATAAGTTTGCTCGATCTGGAGTGATGAGTGAGTGGTGGTTTGCTTGCATCGATGGGATCGATGTGTGAGTAGAGATTGTGTGCCAGGGGATCGGTTTGCGTCGCGTTTCGTGTTTTGGCTTGTCTCATGTGTGTAGGGTGGAGATGCTAGCCAACTGTCAATGGCAGGTGATCAAGGGACAAGTGGGGAGTTTGATGCCAGAAGATCAAGGAGGCCGGGTGAAGTTGGGGATGATCTTAGGAGTACACGTGGAGATAGGGCAAGACATGGACGGACGGATGATCGAGACAGTGTGTCGACCAAATCAGTGAAAGGGAGGCCAGTGCAAGTGATCAGGCGGCTCAAGGGGATCGATAGCGGGAGAGACTTGCTGGCGGTTGAGTTCGCGGATTGGTGTCATGTGTCGGCGATTGAGAAGGATTTGTCGATTTCGGCTGAAAACTGCCGTGTCAGAAAGTGTTTTTAAATTCCAATAAATAGGAGTTTATTTTTCTCTTTAGTAGTCTAGATTAAGTGTAATATTTTAGTATTTTTGGAATTTTTAATTCTAAAAAAATATTAAAAGAATAGGGTCAATGATGTAATAAATTAGGAGTATACTTTTGTGTATTTTTCAGAATTATTAATTTTGAAAATACATAAAGGTATTTAGGTAAATACTTGATCATTAAACCCTAATGGCATTTTGGGAAATACCTTAATGGGCTTGCCTAAATAAAGGACCCCATGCCTAAGGGATTAGGTGAAAATGTGGCTTTCATTTGAGGGAACTTTCTAGGAGCTACCAAACCAGAAATTTTATTCATCTTGTTCTGTTATTTTTGTGTTGTTTTCTATTTTATGCGCACTGTTCATAGAAGAATCATTGTGCTGTCGTCCCGGATTCTCTACAGGAACTAGCGCCTATTTTTAGTTTGTTCTTTCTTTTCCATCACTGCAGAAGCTTCAGATTCCAGGTATTTAGCTGCAATTTATCTCTTGATTTTGTGCCTTGGTTTTCTTGAAAATGGATCATTTGGGTGATATTCTTTGAGTTTATTCTTACTGATTCAGTTGGGGTCTTCTAAATTGCTTTTATTGATGTTTCTGTTCTCGACCGCTAGGACAAACAGAGCCTTCATTGGCTGATTGTTCTTGCTTATCTAGGCACCGAAACATCTAGCACCAGAGCATTGTCTTCATGTTTTCTTTCCTAGCCGAATGAATCAGACAGCAAGCAGTTGCTCATGCAAAAATAATCTCAGACCATCATCAAACATTCTGTGATTTGATTTGTTAAGAGATTACTATGTTGTCGATTTATTTCTGGATATCTTGCCTGAAAGTATACTGGTCTGATTCTTTTTGATGTAGAGTTGTTGGACTTTAGCTTTCAAGATATTTGGAGTTGTTCTTTCTTTGTTAAAGCCAATACATATGTTGTGTTCAGATGTGTGTGATTTGTACAAATTCATTTACTGCTTAGCTACCCTAATTTGCCGAATAAACTTGTGCTAGTGCCTGTATGCGTCAAGGTTGTAGGTTTGTTTACACTAGATGAAGAACTGAATGTTGGTTTAGTTCAGATTCACACAAGGATACTCTGTCAGATTTGAATTTTCGGCAAGTGATTTTAAGTCTTAATTTTCTGCTGTTGTTCACTTGCTATTGACAGAACTTGAATTCCTCTCAGATTGTTCATTAGAACTTTACATGTGGTTTAGTCAATTTTTGTTCCTGTTTTAAGTTGATCAAAATTGTTTGAAGTTCAAGCTGATGTATTATTTGACAAACAACAGGAGTAGAATAGCTTTAGCTTCTTCAAGCACTTAATCTGTCTAGTGTTCTCTGCTGATCTGATTTGGTTATACCTGAACTTTTGCCATGAACTTTAATCAGCAAAGTGTTTGTGTTCATATCACATATTCATCTGCTGTTGCCATGTTATGAGCAGTTTTGTCATTGCAGTTTTGCACAAGGCTGACACCAGCTACTAAAATTTTGTGCAAGCACACATCATAGAAAAATTCTCTGAATGTTGTATCTCCAAGTTTTTCTAATATTGTTCATTATCTAGAAATTTGCCACCGTGTGTTTGATTCTGATCTAATACAGAAAGTGCAAATAGATTAGCTAGAACAATTTTAATCAGAACCAATTCTGTTTTCAATCTGAAATTGAGTTATTTCTCAAATCAATGTTACTGTTAGCTTTCTGGTTTTAATCCTTCTGTCTGTTTTGAGTTCTGAATTTTCTAAATCATGTCGGAGTCCCAATTGCCGACAGAGGTAAATCGGTAAACCATTTACCGACAAGAGATTGTAGATCGATCATTCAAACTCCAAACAAGGCTATCGATAGTTGATTCTCTGATCTAGAGGAAAATTCAAATTGTACTGTTTTTTATCTTAATTCTTAATGTGATCATCAACTTTGCTTCTGCATATTTTTAGAGGTGCGTTGAGTGTTTTGATAAGGCCATCATATTAAGTAGAATTTGTCGAGGTGCTTATTCACCCCGCCTCTAGTTGCCATTCCGATCCCGCAACCATCTTGCTCAAGATCCAAGAATACAACTTTATGGCAAATCTCTTCATCTCAGTCTAGTTTCCTCAAACCTGTTGACGTAATCTTTTATACCAACTGTTGGCGTCATCCGTGGGGACTCTACGGGACGTTTACCGGTGGTCCCCGGCTTCCAAGAGGATTCTCTCTGAACCCTTCAACAGACAGCTGGGAGAGCATTCGTCAAAGGCATCCGGCCTTGGGTGGGCTCCGTTTTGGACCTTGATCCGGGCCCAAGAGCTAGAGCTCATGCGGAGCCTACCTTCGGCCCAAGGGCTTGCCCGGCATGGCCCCGTTAACCGCTTCATGGCTTCTTGCCTAATCGTTCAGACTTCACAGCCGTAGGCTCTGATACTGCATGACGACCTTTAATCTCACCTTGACTATTGTCGGTATTATTTCCCCCAACACCATTAAAATCCAAGTCAGCTAGGTCTCTCTCGGAAATGTTCAAATTAAAACATCGGTTTCTCGGGTTCTGAACCTCCTAATGTATTTGGATACATTCTCAATGAATTTTTGTTTAACCAATGTCAAGTGTGAGAGTCTGAGCTCAGTCTATCCAATGTAGAAATGATCATGGAATTTTTGCTCTAACTGGGCCCAATTCTACACAGAGTTAGGTGGTAGTGACGAAAACCAAGTGAAAGCAGTGTCGGATAAAGACAGAGAAAACAATCTAAGCTTGAAAGAATCCGACCCACTCGCCTCACCACACTGTGCTAAAAACTGGCCTATATGCTCCCAAGTGATTTTATTGTCCTCACCATTAAATTTGGTAAATTTGGGAACCCTAAAACCGCGAGGATATGGGATGGTGTCTAAATAGTCTAGGTACAGCTTGTGATAAGCCCTAGTTTGATCCTGAGGCATGTAGCCTACACACTCCCTGAACAACACACGAATGTGTTCATCTATGTCATCTACGCCTCTATCCAGGGGATGTCTAGCATGCAGGGGTGCAACACGAGGCAGTATTCCGACATGCTGGCAATATAATTCGTCTCAATTGTCCTCCACTCGTGCTGGCATGTGGTAGGTGGCGTGCTCAGGTCCATGTGGATATGCGGCAGCGGGAGGTGCAGCTGTCATGGGCAAAGCTAGCATCGGCGCCGGCGGAGGTGGTGCAAAACTCATGGTTGGGTTTTGGTCTGACCGGCCATCTGATCAGTCGGACAGGGGGTATAGTAGCCGGTTGGACCAGCCTGATGGCCTGTCTGACTGACTATTGTCGACAACGTGGGAGCGCCAAGGTGCAAGGCATAGGTTGTGGGCTGGCACATGCCGGTATGACTGAAGGGAGTCTATGAGGTCTCGGTCATGGACGCCGAGGTCGTAGACGCGAGAATTCTCCCAGTAAGTAAATATGTCCTACTATGTACGTGATGCATGGAGGGTACGCTAGCAATTGGGTCAGGAGAAGCGGCCTTAGAAAAGTCGAATCTCCTAAGCATCGCCTCCATCCTAGAGTCGACCTCGGGCCCTAGCCAGTTTGCAAATGTGGCGTTGATGGATTGATCTACAGATATGGATATCTTTTGTTCGATATCTACGGCAGAAAGAGGGGGAGGAGATGTTACCTTGCCCATGGAGATATTGGGGATATCGGAATTGCGCTTGATGAATCCCACGCGGGTCTTGGTGTAGCGCCTAGGCAAGATGGCATGTAGCTCTCATGTCTTGGTGTGGGATTGGAATGGTGACTAGAGGGGAGTGAATAGGCGCCTTAGCAAATTCTCGTGAATTAGATGGCTTATTCAGATCACCCAATGCACCTCAAAAATTGCAAATTCAAATTTGAATCAACTAGTACAAAATCAGAACACAACTTGTTTAAAAATCACAGTTCTGTTGAATTCAGAATTTGAAATGCTGAAATGCGCAAGTCGGAGTATGAGATGCCAAATTTCTTTTTCCAGTCGGAGTATGAAACTCCAATTGTCTCAGTCGGTCACTCAATTACCGACACGTTTCAGAATGTGCAGAAAAACATCCAAGACATTAAATTTTCATTTTGAATCTATTCTGATCAGATTAAAACACTTAGAATAGTTGTTCTGAAAAACTGAACAGATTTAGTGTTTCACTTTTAAAACGTGAGAGCTTGAACAAATGGATTCAGAATTGAGATTTAATTCAAACAGAACAGATAACTTTTAATTTCAAACAGGAAACAAAGTTCTCACTCACAAATTTTCAACTCAAAACTAGAGCCTCAGCTTGATCGAAGAGTTAGTAACATACCTTGGCTTGATTTTAAATTTAGAAACTCTGTACTGATCTGACATTTTTGTTCCCAAATGATCTTGTTCAGTCCTTGTAATAGAGTTAGATTAACTCTCTTCCTTTAATATCTATTGACTTGAACTTTGTTGGCAGTTGAATGATTCAGAACACAAAAGACTTGTAACTTTAGAAGAGGCAAGTGATGAAAAGTACTTTAGCAGAAAAATTGATCAGATCCAAAACCTCAGCAACAATTTCATAAATTCATTTTCCTTTGATGTCATGTATCCTGAACCTTGCTGATTATATAATGATCATGTACATGGGACACTTGAGACTAAAAAGTGATAAGTGATGAAAATAGAATTCTGGAAACAAATATTTCAGAGAAGTTTCATCAATGACTGGCAGAAAGATTTCATTGAGAGAACATCAACAAAAAGATTCATCCACCAAATCTGTCATCTGTGAAACATTTACTGAAACAGATTCAAAAGTGTCACAAATATAGTCATCACATCAGTTTCAGAAAATTACTGCTTGCAGATTTGATCAGGAGACAAAGTACAAACAATTCTGAAATGTTGGTCTGAACCAGGTACAGTCTGACACTAAAAGTCGAATAGTTCCCTGTCCAGATCAGACACATACTGTATAGCTGATGCAATTTTCAGGAATGTAACTTCTGTCCACATAAAAATCAATAACACAGCAATTTCAGGGATGAATAGATGATCAATCAAAACTCAGAAAATATCTGTTAAAAATCAGAGATTAAAGTGGATCAGCTTTCTAGTATCATGTCATGAGCTCTTGTCTCCTGTGCCGGATTTCAGAATAACTGCCTGAGAGGCACTTGATTCTTGCACAAAAGAAGAAAGATTATACAACTAAAAACTATTTCAGAAATTGACAGTTGATCCTGATCATGAACATGAGTATGGAGTAATCAGTCATGTGTCCAAGGATGTGATGGTAGTGAGCAGAAAAGCTGAATCAGTTTCGATGTACATATTTTTGTTCAAAACTATTGTCCTCTTAAACTGAACATCAAGGTACCATTACTCTTTTGTTTTCATTTGTAATGAGCAAGAGTGGTATTCCTTGAATTAATGAGGATCAACCAGTAAAGAGAGAAAGATAGGACAAATCTTAAGAACTCAAACTAGTTCACTTCAACAAGAAAAGCAATCAAATGCAACTCTGAGTTTTTGTTCTGTTAGTTCCTGTGATACTCATTTCAGTTGTGCCATTGCACTTTTGATGCACAGGAACATCAAGAAGCAAACATTTGATTAGAGTGCAAACTTTGAAAATGGAACATCAGAAAGATGAACTTCAAAAGTTGCAAGAACAGCAAACTCAAGTACTACAGAAAATTCACCAGAAAAAGACTCACAAAAATGAATCCAGAGCAAACGAGTTCATGCTCCAGAGGGACTTACAGAGCCATCGCTGCACTGTATATTTTTTGGATTGTGAACAGAGAAGAACACAAGGTAGAAATATTTAATGGAGTACCTATATTGTTCAGCCAAAAAGAGAGAGGTAAACCCATGGCTATGGACCTCTATTTATAGGCTAGCCAAGGGGAAATGTTCTGAAAAACACCCTCAAGAGTTTTAGTTTGACACAAAAATACATGTGTCATTCTCAGATTTAGAAATTCTGAAAATTACCCATATAGACCTCTACTACTTTTATTACAAATTGACTAACCCTTTTAATATATTTCTAGAATTGGGAAATTCTGAAAAATACTAAAAGTTTACACATTACTCTAAATTACTCAAAACAAAAAGACTCCTAATTATTGAATTTAAAATATTTAGAGATGCGACGATTTTCAGAAAAAACTGACAAAGCATCCCTGATCATTGACGACCGTCGTCAGTCCGCGAACTTAACTGCCAGCAAGTCTCTCCCGCTCTCCATCCCCTCGAATCGCCTTATCACTTGCACTGGCCTCCCTTTCGCTGACTTGACCATCACACTGTCTCGACTATCCGTCCGTCCATGTCTTGCTCTATCTCCTCGTGCAATCCTGAGATCATCTCCAACTTCACCCGGCATCCTTGATCCTCTAGCGTCGAGCTCCCCGCTTCACCCTTGATCACTCGCCGCTGACAGTTGGTTAGCATCTCCACCCTGCACATATGAGATAAGCTAAAACAAGAGACGCAACGCACACCGAACACCCTCTGCACAGACTATTTATAAACACACATCGAACCCTTTGATGCAATCAAACCATCACTCACTCAATCACTCGATCGCTCATCCTTGTCAATCACTCATCACAAAGACAGAAACCATAGTTCGACCCCACATGGTTTCACAATCTCCCCCTTGATGAGTGCATTGACAACCCCAAACAAACACATCATGAAGGTTTCAATTTAAGCGCACCAGTGACCATAAAAACTAAGAAAAGAGCAAAACATGTCACTTGGTAAAAGATCTCCCCCTTTGTTGGGAAATGCATCAAAATATCATGAAATCCAATTACTCCCCCTTAATCAAGCAATCACCCAAAATCCTCCAAAAGCATCATGTAACCCATTTCTCCCCCTTTGGCAATGCAAGCATTAAGATGATAAAAGATGCAAAGAGGGGTGTGAAGGTAGAGTATAGATGCAAGCTTCTGAAACATGAGTAACTCCAATTACAGTACAAACAAACATTTGCTTTGAATATTGTCTAAAAGTACTGAATGACACACTCAGAAGAATACCATCTAAACAAAAGGCATGAGCAAGCATTTTCGGATTTTAGCAAATAAAAGCATCACCACTCAGACTAGCATACTAGACATGGCAAGGCATGAGATGCAAAAACTAATCAAATACTAACTAGATAAGCATATCCCACTGCAAGGAGCTTCAGCAAACTTGACATGCAATTGATTCAAGCTTTTTTAATTTTTTTTGATTTTTGATTTCTTTTCATTTTAGTGCCAAGGGTTATTTGCATGTCAACCTTATGGTAACCGACCATGCTAAGCCTAGGTTGAAACCATCAGAAGCTTAAAGCAATGGTCTCGACATACACTCTAATGTCCCAGTTCATACCATAGTGCTATGGTAAGCAGTCCAGAATAAAGTAGTGCGATAAAGCAAACCCACCTGGATCTTTTCAATTTCAGCATAAAACAACATGAATATCAATCATTTTCATTCCATTTTCATTAATTTTTCATTTTCATTTTTTTTAATTTTCAGCACAACATTTTTGATAATATCAAGTTGCATATTAGCATCCATGTGAAAAGAACCTAGCTATCAAGTATGTAAAAGATAACAAAAGCACTCAACCTATTCATGCTAGTTTCTACACTAAGTAGTGATTATTTTCAATTTTTCATAAATAAAAGCTATGCTCATGAAAAATATCAGATGTATTCAAGCAAAGTATAATCAACAGTATTAAAGACAATACTTCAAAGGTATAATAAAGCATGTACTTGTAAAAACAATTAATCATATAATAGAAACTCATGCAGTGCTACACAACTCCCCCTCAAAATATGTTAGATGATCTCAAATGCTGAGTGTTGGGGTGAGTGAAAAATTGTTTAGGAATACAGCATTGTAAGAGTCGAGAACCAGGTAAGGCAGTAGGCTGATAATGCACACGGTATGAGTCATGTTAAAAATGTGTGATCTACCTCCAAAGCGTGATCCTGTAAAATGATGAGGTCTCCTAAAGTGTCGGGAATCAAAGCCTCTTACACGCGGTCTAGCACCATATGATGCATAGTGTACACCACGATGTGCCAAATCTCTCATGATACCACGGGGAGCCTCAAAATCAGGATAAGAGTGAAAAGCAGACTCATGCATACCAAAAGATGGGTAATGCATGTCCTGAAACCTCATCGTAAAAGAACGTCGTTCATCCTTGATACGACGAAAGCAAAACCCAACCAAATGACCCACCCGATGACAGTAGGAGCAGTGATAAATTAACTTCCGTCGGCCAAATTAACTTCCGTCGGCTCTTGGAGGCCGACGGAAGTTAACTTAACTTCCGTCGGCTTCTGACAGTGGCCGACGGAAGATAGCGAGGATTTTTCCGCGGCCGATCGGATCCCCTAACTTCCGTCGGCCAGCATTAAAGCCGACGGAAGTGAATTTATTCCCCAACCGCGCGCGTACAGGGAGCCCTAGCTCCCTGTACACGCGCGCCCGGCCCGTTCCCCGCCACCGCCGCTCCTGCGCCCGCCGCCTCCCGCCCGCCGCCGCCGGCCGCCGGTCCCATGCGCCACCCGCTGCCGCCGCCTCCCACGCCGACCCGCACCGCTCCGGCCTCCCCGCCGCCTCTGGCCGGCCGCCGCCGACCGCGCGCCTGCGCCCGGCCACCGCTCCTCCCCGCTGCCGCCGACCGCCGCCGCCGCCAGTCCCGCCTCCCACGCCGACCGTGCGCCCGCGTCGCACACCCGCCGCCGCCTCGCTCCCGCGCCGCCTCCCACCGGCACCGCCGCCGGTGCCGCCCACCTCCGACCCACCGCCGTCGTGCCCCACCGCCGCCGGTCCGAGCCACCGGACGCCGCGGCCGCCCCCACAGCCCGCCCCCGCAGCCGCCGGCCGACGGACGCCGCCCCGGCCCCTCCCGGCCGCCGCCGCCCCTGTTTCGGCCGTCACCATCCGGACACCGTCGCCCATCGCCCGTCGCCCGTCGCCACTCGCCGTCGCCACCCGACAATTAAGTAATGCTATAAACTTGATTTCAAGTTTTGAATTCTAAGTTCTTGTGTTCAAAATTTATGAAACTTGTGGATATCTAGTTGAAATTGGTTTGAACAAATTTGTTGGTTTAGTTAATTGAATTGGATAGTAAAATATTGCTATTAACTCTAGATGTTTGTTTAGAAGTTGTATTCTAAAAGTATATATGCAATGAAAATATGTGTTGTATAGGTTGTTGTTGAATAAGGAACACGTGTACATTTTTCTTTTGGTACATATTACGATTTTGTTTATTGTGATGTTGTATGTATGCTTATGCTTGTGAATACTTATGCTTGTATATATATATATACTTTATTATATATATTTTTTTTCGTATCCAATTTTTTATTTGACAACAACGTAGATAGTGTAACGAAACCTATGTGTCAACCGTTTCGGACCAACATGTCTCACACGTGTCATGCGTGTGAGATGTGTAGGTCCGGAATTGTCCCTTTTTGGACAGCCTCAGAGTGGGCGACAGAGCGTGGTTTTATGATGAGTCATGAGTCCGAATGAGATTTCAGTAACATAACCTTGTTGTTCTCCATTGCACCATTATCAGGCGTGCAATTGGAGAACAGCGGGGTTATGCTGCTGAAATTTCGTTCGGACTCATGGCTCGTCATAAATACCACGTTTTGTCGGTCACTCTTGGGTGGGTTTAGGACCTATCTTTTCCTATAGACTATGGTTGTCACGGCATCGCCTGCGCCGACTAGGCGTCCAGGCGGTCACCGCCTGACGCCATGGTGAATCGCCTCGCCTGGGTGGAGTTAGGCGCCCGCCTGGAGCTTCTAGGCGTCGCCCATGGCGCCTAGGCGATCACCAGGCGTGTCTGGGCGGGCGCCTAGGGTCCGTGGTAGTGTCTAAGGCGTGGCACATGCCTTTCGCTTAACCCTGTTCCCTTGCGCCGCGGGCTTTGCTTCCCCTTGCGTCGCCGGCCGCCCGACCGCCTCTGCTTCCCCTCCGTTGTCTGGAGGCGGAGGCGGGGGGTGGCCAGGGTGTGTGTATGTTGCGAGCCCCTTGATTGAATGAATGTTTTGCATATAGAATGGCTGAGGACGACCGATGGTGGATGTATAGTGGTTGGATGAAAAGTGGAGCTCACACGAGGGAGTGGGTAATCAACGCTGAGAAATTTGTTGATCGTGCATTCGCTTTGACAACAAACACTGGCGCGAGGTGCCCATGCATGAAGTACAGAAATTCTCGTTGGCAAGACAAGAGGACGTTGTCATTGCATATTTGCAAATATGGTTTCGTGCCAGGTTATGAAGTTTGGTCTTTTCACGGCGAGACAGGCCGTGAATAAACGGTATTAGTAGTGGAAGAAGAAGATGATAGCGTTGCTGACGATAGGATGGATGAGATGGTTGATGCTATACGACCGGAGTTTGAATCAAACCCCGAGGATCCTCAGCGGCAACAACTAATACTGGAGTTGTTACAAGGGTCGTTGATGGACAAGGACACGAAACTATGTATTATGGAATCATCAAAATATAATCGAGTACAAATTTGCCGGGAATAAGGAGATTAAAGTAGTCTTCTTCGATTGTGATTGGTTCGACCCTAAACATGGTACTCGTGAAAACCAATTTGGGATGGTTGAAGTCAAACATGCGGAACGATTATCTGGTTGCGACAATTTTGTCCTTGCTCACCAAGTCGAGCAGGTGTATTATATGCCCTACCCATGTGAAAAACTAAGTGCTTGGTGGGTAGTCTACAAAGTGAATCCTCGGGAACGTCTACACACCCCTAGTGATGGCGCTTATCAATTGGAGGTTGAAGAGGTCGATGAGGTTTACCAAGATGATGAATTGCCGACTTCGTTTAATGTAGAGTCAGAATCGTCAACAGATTCTTTTCTCGGTGATTCTAATGATGTGGCAGTTCCCAAGAAAAGGAAACACCAACATAAGAAGAAAAAAGTAACATGGCGTGCTTTGGGGAGAAAAGGACAAATTGATCCCGATTTTGATGATAATTGACAAGTAATTGTTTTCATACATGCATATGCAATATACTTCATATTACATGTTTTTATATGTTCAAACCTTCTTTACTAATAAATGCTCGTTTGTGCTTGTTTTGAATAGGATGTCGAAAAAGATGAAGAGTGTCACGAGGAAGCTCTTCCGCTTGGGGAGTTCATCGGCGAGTACGCCGACGAGTCAGGAGGACACCCTATTCCAGGGTAGTTCCTCTTCATCAAACAGACGTCATCAAGAGCAGCTCCTGAGATGCATAGATCCGACATTAATTGGTCGGCCTATTGCATTTCAACTAGAGGATGAGGTAACTTTCAGCTTGTTTTTTATGCCAGTTATAAACTATTCCTAATTGTTTCAATACTGTTTTGTAGGAGGAAGAACACTTGGAGAGTGCGGGTCACGAGGATCATCCGGTGGGTGGGGGGCAGGAGGGGGATGTCCCAGAGTGTGCGGCACAGAGGGATGACCCAGAGGGTGTGGGGCAGGGGGATGACCCGGAGGGTGCGGGGCAGGGGGATCTCCCGGAGGGTGCGGGTCAGGAGGAAGGTGCTGAGGCTGCCGGCGGGTCCTCAGTATCTTTCAGGACGAGCCACCTGGTCGCCCCACCAGTAGTCTCTTCCGGTGGAGCCAAGATCGAGATTACGCCTGTAGGTGACGGGTAAGTGTAATACTCTTCTGTTGTTTTGCTTTTTTTCAAAAAATTTCTTTCACTAAACTAATTAACTTTATTTATTATGTATTTCTAGATCTTGGATTGACTCTCGGTTTGACGGCACTTCGAGGGTCAGGCAGGTTAACCAGATATTGGGTAACCTGTGCCGTCTGCACTACCCAGGGGTGCTGACAATGCCGACCGGTGAGCGGGTTCTATGCCAGACATGGGACCAGTACCGGTTTGCTCTTGACGGGCGCCACAGAACTGCTCAGGGGGCGGTGTCTCATGACTTCTGGGTATGCAAGTGTTTTTTCAATCTTCTTTTAGGCTTTTCGAGTTACAACACTTTACTAATCATTACTTTTGCAGTTACGCTTTTGCTTGCCAGAAGTCGGCAATCACCATAACCATGCCCTTCAAGTCTTCAACAACAATGCACATAAGGTGGTGAAGGACGCCATTTCGTATGCCCGCATTCAAGTGAACAATGCTTACTACAAGGAGAAGCTAGGGCAACGAATGAGCAAGGCGACGGGCTCATCGTCAATCTATTTGACTGAAGAAGAATACCGTTCGGTAAACAATTCTAACTTTTTAAATCTTCGATTGTTCAGATTTGTTGTCATATAATACAAATAGCATCTCTGTTCAGGTGAGGATTCCGTGGTTTGCAAACCGCGAGGACGCCTATTTCGAATTCTGTAAGATTTGGTCTTCAGCCGCATTTAAGAAGACTTCCGAGCAGAAAAGACAATGCCGCGGGACGGATCCGAAGCACAGATATAGTGCCGACGGATATATTCGCCACGCTAAACGCTTGGTAAGACCTCCTTCTGTCACTCTCTAGCTATAGATACATTGTAATGCGACTAACTCATTTCTAATGTACAGGAAGCTAAATCTGGTAACGTGCCAAGTGACATAGAGGTGTATACCTCTGGTCACAAAGGAAGCGATCCGACATAGCCAGATGTCTTGTGTAGCCAGACAGCCACAGACCATTTGGTGAGATGTTATTAAGAGTTTACGTAATTTTATTTTTCTGCGTCTAGCTAATCGGACATGTTTTTTGCAGGCGCGGTATGGTGAACACATGGTTCGACTCCATGGAGAGGACTATGATTGGCGGAGAGAACTTGTCGACCAAATGGCCGTGTACTCCAGCGGAGGTGGCAAAAGCCATGGACGGTGAGACAGTGTTTTTATTAATGTTTTGTGTATGGTATTGTGATGGTAACTAACCCCGGTTAATGTTGCAGGTACTCCATGTTAAATGGAGTTATTGACTCGAGAGCGGTGAGAGCTCAGAAGTCAGCTCAGTCGTCGTAGAGCTCCGTTGGAGTTGGCTCTAGCCGTCGTCGCTCAGAAGAAACCCCAGAGATGGTTCGGATGAGGGAGGAAATTAGGCGGGTAAACGAGCACAACAGGAAACAACAAGAGTACTATACCACCTGCTTAGCACAACAACAGGCGATGATCCAAGTAAGTTTAGTTTAGAGTGTTGCAGTTCAAAAGTATTCAGAAATAGGTTTAGAACTAACTGATTACATTACAACATGTGTAGCAACTAGCCCAGCAAAACAGTGGATTTGACATGTCCATGTTCCAACCACTACCTCCCCCGCCACCACCACTATCTCCTACATCACTTGAGGTACCTCCTAGATACTTAAGTTAGCGTTTAGAAGGGTAGTTGAGTTCTTTCTCTAATTTTGTCTATTTCTTCAGATTTTCCGTACGCCTGGTCAGGATGGAGCCTCCGGGGATAATGTGGATGAAGCGGGAGGCGGCGGCGGCACCCACGACCCAAATGTGGGCGATCAGTGAGTATATGGACAAATATGACTTTGTATGTGGCTCTCGCTGTGTTTTGTGAATTTGTATGTGAATTTGGATGTTATATGTGAATTCAGATGTGTACTGTGACTTTGGATGTGAATTCAGTTATATTATGTGATTTTAGATGTGAGGTGTGAAGTGTGGATGTGAATTTGGATGTGAGATGTGATTTTGGATGTTATATGTGAAGTTTGAATGTGATTTTGGATGTGAAATGTGAATTTGGATGTGTATTGTGAATGTGATTGAAATTGTAGTTGGATGTGAGTGTGAGTAGGGGAACCAGGAAAAAATAAAAAAAATACCAGCTAACTTCCGTCGGCTTTTACCATAGCCGACGGAAGTTAGCTGGTTTCGGCCACGTGGGTAGAAAGGCTAACTTCCGTCGGCTTTGGCCCTAGCCGATGGAAGTTAGGGGCAGCTAACTTCCGTCGGCCAGCCGGGCCGACAGAAGTTAGCGCCCCCTGCTGACGTGGTAGAGTTCGGGGCTAACTTCCGTCGGCCACGTCGCCGACGAAAGTTAGGGGCAGCTAACTTCCGTCGGCCAGCCGGGCCGACGGAAGTTAGCGCCCCCTACTGACGTGGCAGAGTTCGGGGCTAACTTCCGTCGGCCACGTCAAGCCGACGGAAGTTAGCTAACTTCCATCGGCGGCCGACGGAAGTTAGCTAACTTTCGTCGCCTCGCTTCCGTCGGCCAAAGGCCGACGGAAGTTAGCGTTTTGTCGACGGAAGTTGGCTTCTTCCGTCGGGAAAGGGCTAACTTCCATCGGCTTTGGCCGACGGAAGTTGCCTAGATTGTTGTAGTGAAACTCTTTTGGGTGTGTCAGCATAGGTCTGAGGTGCAAATCTCATAGTCTTCTTGGGTTTTTGCTGAGAAGTTTCCTTTGGTGGACGAAGGGCTTTCTTTGTAGGTTGAGTAGGATTCTCGGCTTTTTGAATGGAGTCTAACTGGGCTCTTACTTTCTCAAGGGTTGTGGGTGGAGTGAACACTGTTTCACTCGGAGTGTTTAGAGTGGTTCTCTCATAGCCCAACCCTAGAGATAACCCTGCCCTGTCAGCACACAATTTTTTTTAGCCAAAAGCAAATCCATCCTACCCTTCCCTTTAGTGCATTTTTCAACCACGGAGAGAAGATAATCATTTTCACATTTTAGTTTTTCGACTTGCTTTCTAGCAAAGCTGAGTTGGTCCTTAAGGGTGATGCAGGTGGGACACACCGGCTGCACATCCTAAGAACACTCAGCACTCTCCAATCTAGCCTTAAGTTCATCAACATGCCTATCTCTCAAATTAATGCTCTCAAAAAGTACATGACAATTCATGCATTCGTTGATGACAGCAGGACTAGACTCCACCACCAAAAGCTTCTTTTCAGTAAATTCAAGTTTTTCAACAGTTTGAGCATGTGTAAGATGCAGCTGAGCAAGTTCATTCATAACAATCAGATAGGACTCACATTCAACATCATCAGACTTAGATTTTAAGATTGCAAGTTCAGTGGATAAAGATTCAAGTCTGAGTTTTAGATCTTTTCATTCTTTAAGTTTAAGTAATCTATCCTGATAATAAACAGCATCATGTAATTCATTAATATGAACAAGAAGCTGATCACGGGATAGATATACCTCAGATGTGTCAAGCTCGTCGATGTTGTAGATGTTGTCGGCCATGAAGCAAAGGCCGGTGAAGTCCATTCTCTTCTTCTCCTTCTTTTCTTCTTTTTGGATGGCTCTTCTTAATCGGATCTTGGCTCCTCACTTGATGTACTGTCGATGTCACTGAGGGCGGCCACAAATGCTCTAGCTACTCTCTTAGCCACTTTGTCGCGCTTCCCCTTAAAGAAGGGTTTCTTGTTCCACTTCTGGTACTTGTGCTCATTTTCATTTTTCATTTTTAGCTTAGGGCAATTCGCTTTTTTGTGAGAAATATCTCCACATTCAAAACAACCCCGAGATCCTCTTTTCCTCTGATCTCGTCTATCATTATAGAAGCGTGTGAACTTCTTAATAATGAGAGCTAGCTCCTCATCATCTAGAGTGTCCACCTGTTCTTTCGTGATAGAGACCAGAGAGGATAAGTCAAAACCACCAGAATAAGCACAAACTCCAGAACCACCATAAAGACTCCCTCCAGATGAGATACCACTATAAGGACCGGAAACCAAAGCAATAGAAGGCAATCTCAGTGGACTTAAGCTTACTAAAAAGTTCGTTGCAAGTCAAAGTGTCAAAGCTTGCTGACTCTTCAATACTAGAGATCTTCACCTCCCATATGCTACGATCAAGAGCATAGAGAAGTTTGATCGCCCTATCATGGGCTGAGTAAGCTAAAGTCCCAGTGGAGCGCTAGTTCCTCACAATTCCATCAAATCGAGCAAACATGGCATTTACAGATTCGCCGAGGCCTTGCACAAACATTTGGTATTCTTGATTATAAGTGCTTTTCCTCCTAGCCATAATTTGAGAAGTGCCCTCATGAAAGGTTTTCAAAGTAGACCAAATCTCACATGTAGTTCTAAGGTGCTGGACCCTGTCAAACTCATTGCGATTCAGACTGATGAACAATATGTTTCTTGCTTTGCTATTACAATCGTACTGTAATTTCTCCTCTGAAGTGCGAGTTTCAGGGATCACATATTGGGAATCAACAATGTCCCAAATAGCACTTCCTTGGCTTAGTAGGTAAGCCTCCATGTGCACCTTCCAATAAACAAAATCATGACCATCGAAAATCGGAATCTTAGAGTTTCTCTCCATGTCGCCAGAAAGAGGATCACAAACTGGTTAAGGTCAACTGGTGATCTAACCAGCTCTGATACCAATTGTGGGATCAGAATGGCGACTAGAGAGGGGTGAATAGCTGCCTCGGCAAATTCTCGCGAATTAGATGGCTTATTCAGATCACCCAATGCACCTCAAAAATTGCAAATTCAAATTTGAATCAACCAGTACAAAATCAGAACACAACTTGTTTCAAAATCTCGGTTATGTTGAATTCGGAATTTGAAATGCCAAAATGCCCAAGTCAGAGTATGAGATGCCGAATTTCTTTTTCCAATCGAAGTATGAAACTCCGATTGTCTCAGTCGGTCACTCAATTACCGACACATTTCAGAATGTGAAGAAAAACATCCAAGACATTAAATTTTCACTTTGAATCTGTTCTGATCAGATTAAAACACTTAGAATAGTTGTTCTAAAAAACTGAATAGATTTAGTGTTTCATTTTCAAAACTTGAGAGCTTGAACAAAAGGATTCAGAATTGAGATTTAATTCAAACAGAATAGAGAACTTTTAGGTTCAAATAGGAAATAGGGTTCTCACTCACAAATTTTCAACTCACAACCAGAGCCTCAGCTTGATAGAAGAGTTAGTAACATACCTTGGCTTGATTTTAAATGCAGAAACTCTACTGATCTGACATTTTATTCCCAAATGATCTTGTTCAGTCCTTGTAATTGAGTTAGATTAACTCTCTTCCTTTGATATCTATTGACTTGAACTTTGTTGGAAGTTGAATGATTCAGAACACAAAACACTTGTAACTTTAGAAGAGGCAGGTGATGAAAAGTACTTTAGCAGAAAAATTGATCAGATCCAAAACCTCAGCAATAGTTTCATAAATTCATTTTCCTTTGATGTCATGTATCCTGAACCTTGTTGATTATATAATGATCATGTACATGGGACACTTGAGACTAAAAAGTGATAAGTGATGAAAATAGAATTCTGGAAACAAATATTTCAGAGAAGTTTCATCAATGACTGGTAGAAAGATTTCATTCAGAGAACATCAACAAAAAGGATTCATCCATCAAATCTGTCATCTGTGAAACATTTACTGAAACAGGTTCAAAAGTGTCACAAATATATTCATGACATCAGTTTCATAAAATTACTGCTTGCAGATTTGATCAGGGGACAAAGTAGAAACAATTATGAAAAGTTGGTCTGAACCAGTTACAGTCTGACACTAAAAGTTTGAATTGTTCCCTGTCCGGATCAAACACATATTGTATAGTTGATGCAATTTTCAGGGAATGCAACTTTTGTCCACATAAAAATCAATAACACAGCAAATTCAGGGATGAACAGATGATCAATCAAAACTCAGAAAATATTTGTTAAGAATCAGAGATTAAAGTGGATCAGCTTTCTAGTATCATGTCAGGAGCTCATATGTCCTGTGCAGGATTTCAGAATAACTGCCTGAAAGGCACTTCATTCTTGCACAAAAGAAGAAAGATTATACAACTAAAAAATATTTCAGAAATTGATAGTTGATCCTGATCATGAACATGAGTATGGAGTAATCAGTCATGTGTCCAAGGATGTGATGGTAGTGAGCAGAAAAGCTAAATCAGTTTCGATGTACATATTTTTGTTCAAAACTGTTGTCCTCTTAAACTGAACATCAAGGTACCATTACTCTTTTGTTTTCATTTGTAATGAGCAAGAGTGGTATTCCTTGAATTAATGAGGATCAACCAGTCAAGAGAGAAAGCCAGGACAAATCTTAAGAACTCTAACTAGTTCACTTCAACCAGAAAAGCAATCAAATGCAACTTTGAGTTTTTGTTCTGTTAGTTCCTGTGATACTCATTTCAGTTGTGCCATTGCACTTTTGATGCACAAGAACATAAAGAAGCAAACATTTGATCAGAGTGTAAACTTCGAAAATGGAACATCAGAAAGATGAACTTCAAAAGTTGCAAGAACACTAAACTCAAGTACTACAGAAAATTCACTAGAAAAAGACTTACAGATCCGTCGCTTCACTGTATATTTTTTGGATTGTGAACAGAGAAGAACACAAGGAAAAAATATTTAATGGAGTACCTATATTGTTTAGCCAAAAAGAGAGAGGTAAACCCATGGCTATGGACCTCTATTTATATGCTAGCCATGAGGAAAAGTTCTGAAAACACCCTCAAGAGTTTTAGTTTGACACAAAAAGACATGAGTCATTTTCAAAATTAGAAATTCTGAAAATTACCTCTACTACTTTTATTACAAATTGACTCAACCCTTTTAATATATTTCTAGAATTGGGAAATTCTGAAAAATAATAAAAGTTTACACATTACTCTAAATTACTCAAAACAAAAAGACTCCTAATTATTGAATTTAAAATATTTAGAGATGCGACGGTTTTCAACAAAAACTGACAAAGCCTCCCCGATCATCGACGACTGTCGTCAGTCCGTGAACTTGACTGCTAGCAAGTCTCTCCCGCTCTCAATCCCCTCGAGTCGCTTGATCACTTGCACTGGCCTCCCTTTCGCTGACTTGACTGTCACCCTGTCTCGACCATCTGTCCATCCATGTTTTGCTCTATCTCCTCGCGCACTCCTAAGATCATCTCCAACTTCACCCGACATCGTTGATCCTCTAGCGTCGAGCTCCCCGCTCGACCCTTGATCACTCGTCGCTGACAGTTGGTTAGCATCTCCGCCCTGCACACCTAAGACAAGCCAAAACAAGAGACGCAACGCACACCGAACACCCTCGGCACATACCATTTATAAACACACATTGAACCCTTCGATGCAATCAAACCATCACTCACTCAATCACTCGATCGCTCATCCTTGTCAATCACTCATCACAAAGATAGAAACCATAGTGCGACCCGACTTGGTTTCACACTTGGCCTCGATCTCAGCCCTATACTCCTTGGAGATGTATTCTAGGGTGAGGAGGATGATTTTTATCATCGTCGATTTCTACGCTCCCCACCATGTTCATTACCACAGAGGGTATAGTTGATGTAGTCGTAGTAGTCGTACCTATCGCCGATGTGGTTAAACATGGCGTGTGTGTCCCAGCGAAGTCATCAAAAAGTGTGTTGACACTAAAATCGATCGATAAAGCGTCAATCAACTCTGATGTCGATCCAGTGATCCAAATAAATGTAGACGCCTGGCTTGACTGGCCAAACGCCAAACGGCATTGACATCGTGTTCTGACGACCCTCGACCATGATGAGGGAATCAGGGTGGAGTCACTAGGCAATCAGATCACACCGTGAGGGGGCAACCCAATCAACTAAAGAGATAGGGGATTTGATTGACCAGTAATAGGGGGTCAAATCTATGGTCCACCATCAGTCAGACCGACCACGTGCTATCGGTTAGACTAGGTATAAGCCGACGGTCATATCGATGCGTGTCGGTTCGGCCCGGGTCAGACTGGCCAGTCATCGGCGGTTAGATCGGCGACAAGGTAAAACAGTGACTCGGCTTGCTGACGCGCATGGTGATGGCTAAAGTTGATGCAAAGGAACCTTGTTGATGTAGCTCGATGCCTTGGACCCTGCAAAAACCCTAGAACAGTAGCAATTCGGTCTGAGGACCAAATTACAAGATTAGATCGGTACAAACCCGTTACGAAAGTTAGACAGATGATTCACGAGCGAATCGACAAGGATTACCGCGATTACGACGCGTTGGACATAATGTTTTCAGTGCAAACAAACAAAGATGGACGTGCTATGGCTAAACCTAGGGCAAAAAGGGTAGTAGATTGAAAAAAGAACGATTCTACAGGAGAAGATTAGATTGGATTGGAGTCCCCTTTTGAATCGACCTTGCCCCTATATTTATAGGTTGTGATCTTGTCGTCCCTGGGCTTAATTCCTACCCTAGATTGATTAAGGTACGAGTCCAAGTCGTTAAAATCAATTAGAGATAAAAATACCTCGAGATTAACTAAAATCCCTCAATCACGGACTAGGCCGTTCTGACCGGGCCCATATGGTCGGTCTGACCGGGATAACATATATGGCCAGTCTGACCAGCCTACTATGGCCGCTTGGACCGGCTTGTGCTAGGAAAATCACATCTTCGGCCAAAAATACCAAATTTTACAATTTTGACCATTAGTGCCAAATTTTGCTATCAACACAAACAAAGGGTTCTCTGAGTGTAGCACTCAGCGAACCCTTCGCCGACTGCAAACGGGGCTTTGCCGAGTACCACGGGCACTTAGCGAATCACTATTTTTCCTGTAGTGGTCTGTGTATATATATATAATTTGAATTATTCTATGATAAAAAAGTTTCTACATACCCTTCTCACGTGTATATAAACTATTGTGGAAATACATTAACGTTGTTTGGTTGATTGTTACGGTATCATCACATGTCACTTGTACGTTTGTACGTGTGGGTGGGTGTGTATAGTCATGAAGAAGAGATTGTTGGAAATAATCTACACCTATCATGTATAGGCTTTCCTTCTACGGTTAATTACCTGCATTAGCTCCAAGCCATGTATAGCTGATACATTCATATATGATCAATAACATGTTCCATCGTGTGTGAGGTGTTTCCGCATTGTCTCCTTCCTTCCACCACACAATCACATGGTATCAAAGCAGGCACAAACCTACCTATTTCTTTCTTTCCCTGCCCACTTCTCTTGCAGATCGTGACTCTCACCATGGTGATGGGGTGTCAACTCTCCTCGACTACTATTGTGGCTGTCGGATCAGATGTGATGCCAACGACTCCAATCACTCATAGTGGAGCACTTTCTCCACTATCCTCGTCAGCATGTATGGCTTGATGAGCTTCATCAAAGGAACTATTGACCCTAACCTTGATGATCTGCATCGCCGACGGGACTATGTTGTTTGTTCATGGATCTACGGATCCATTTCTGAGGAGATCTTCGAGATCATTATTGAGCCCATGTAGACCACCCATCAAGCCTGGACTACCAACGACAATCTCTTCTACGACAACAAAAAGAGTCATGATGTTTTCCTTGAAGCCGAGTTCAGATACATCGCCCAGGGGACATGACTGTGAGAAACTACTATAGAAAAATCAAGAAGATTGTTGATGCCCTGCATGAAGTCGGTCACCCCATCTCTGACAAAGTCGTTGTTCTGAATACCCTCCACGGCTTGAACCCCCAGTTTTTTGTCGTGGCTTAATCGAATCATCTCTTGGAGCCATTTCCTATTCTCCTTCAGTGCAGATCCATCCTAGCGATGGCAGAAGCAAAATCCATAAATGAATCCTCGATTGTGGTGGCAGTGGCTTTCGTCACTGAGTCATCACGAGCCCTTGGTGGAGGTAGTGTCGACGGACGACAACAAGGAAAATCCTCCCACAAAGGAAAGAAGTGGAAGAACAACAAGAAAGGTGGCGACAACTCTAGCGGCAGTCATGGTAGTAACTGGTGTGCCTTTGCTCCTAGCACCAACTAGCATCCCCCTGTCCCTAGGAATGGCCCATGGATTTGCTTCAACCCGTGGGCCAGACCAACTCCCTCATATGCATTGTCCTGGGGGCACCATGGTGAAATGGGCTTCCAAGAATCCTTGGGCCATGACCTTTGGGTCAGAAGCAGTAGCATGCCTTTGTAGCACTGCCTGCTCTTCATGTTGCTCATCAAATCGACGTTGCACCAACCACGTGGGACTTCGCTGGACTCATCGCTACTCTCAATCCTATGACCATGCTGGTGGGGGAAAATACTTCATCCTCAGGGTCTCTATAGTAATAAGACAAAGGCAATCTACTAAACCGAAGTTCCAGTATTAACTCTGGTTTAGTACGTGACCAAGTTCGAAGAATCAATGCAGACTTCTATTCGGAGTATAACTTCGAAGGTTGAATCTTCAGAGAGCTTATCTGCCAGCAAGGATGGAAGACTTATCTTCCTTCTTATTAGATTAGTCTTTTACTATTTTAACCCTATTAGGGTTACCAAATAGTCTCCACTATGTTGGTTGTAATTGAGGGGTAAAAAGGTCTTTTCCTTAAGATTTTTACCTATAAATACCCCCCCATTTTACCCTGTAATGAGGACCGAATACTTAGTTATTCAATACACAACTTCGAATTACTTCGAGCTATTATCCTATTAGGAGGCTTGAAATAGTTCACTTCACAAACACTTTGTTTGTTTGTTTCTAATCTCTGAAAACTATTAGCGTAATCTTTTATGCCAACAGTTGGCACCGTTCGTGGGGAACCTAGTCCAAAAACTTTGTTCTCTACCAAGTTCTCAAAACCATGCCTCCTAAGTGGAGTTTAGGTGGTAGTCCTACTCGGAGGTCCCCTCAGACCTCCGGAGCAAGATCTTCGAACACAGTCGAGGTCGGAGGACCTTCGGTAATTCCTCCCCTCATACTCCCGAAGGGAATTCCCTTCCTCGAGCATACGGAGTTCCTCCTCCAACTCCATCTATGCTTCGGCCAGCCGGAGTCCCTCCTCCAGCTCTCATTCCGCTTCGAACTGACATGTACAATTCCCAAGACCCGGAAGATCCTACCGGAAGAAATGAAGATGGTCTTGGCGACATGGCGACCGAGATGGCCAATCTCCAAGCTGAAGTGGCGAGGTGGAGGCAAGAAGCCGCAGATAGGCTTTGTTCTCAGGCCACCCCGGTCATTTCCGAAGTGCCTCAAGACGACGATCTTCCTTATCCCGAAGCCCCAGAGAACACTTCCTTCGATAGCGAGTCTCTGCTACATCCCGAGTTACAGAAAGTGCGCTTCGACCCTAAGTTTAAAACTTCGAAGCTCTGTAAGTACTCCGGAGAGGAGGACCCCGATGAGTTCTCCTGTTCTTATGCTTTGGCAATTGAGGCCAGTGGAGGAGTGCGAGACACCATGGCCAAGTGTTTCCCTCTTGCTCTCGAAGGGGTGGCGTTGCATTGGTTTTGGTCTCTGAAGCCGGGATCAATTAGAACCTGAGAGCAATTAAGGAAGAAGTTCATAAGTAACTTTCAGGGTACCTTCGTACCCCTAATGTCTACGGGAAGTCTTTTCTAGGTGAAGCAGCTGCCTAGAGAAACTTTAAGACAATTTTTCAAGTGCTTCGCCCATACGAAGTCGCAAATACGAGGGCTGACTACGTCCTCCATGGTTGATGCAGCTCGAGAGGGAGTTACCCATGTGGGCCTCCTTGATAAACTCCATCGAAAACAGATATCCTCTGTAGCTCAGTTGATGGCTTATTTTGAATAATATGCTAGGTTAGAAGAAGGGTGGCTCCGAAGAGTAGCTTCAACTCCGTCAATCCTGCAAGAAGTCAAGTTCGAAGTAAAGACTTCAACACCTTCACAGGGGCCTAGCATCAAAGTCCAGCATGAAAGATGTCGGGGGCAAAAGGATCCTTGTTCCGAAGTCCTGAACATTGCTCCTCCACAGAAATTTGCCCCTAAAACTTCACAAGCCTCAGGAAGCAAGACCAACGGCTGGAGGGCGCCCGGGAAGCCGGCTGGCAAAGCCTAGGCCTTCTTCTGCTGCGTCCATGGTTAGAATCGGAATCACGCTACTGATGCGTGCAAGTCTATACTCGCTTTAAGAGGCGAGTACCTTGAAAGGACCTCTGGTCGAGGCACTACTGACCGAAATCCTTCTAAGGCACGTCCGGAGCCTGTCCAGGCTGTGGCACGTATAGACAACATTGACCCTGCAAGACAACCTCCAGTGGTCAATATTATGCCACCTCCAAAGCAGGAAGATGGTCAAGATCGGGGTAAAAGAGTAGTCCTCCCCATTTCCGAAGGAGGGACCCTCGTCAGTATGTCGAAGAGACCGTGAAGAGAATATGTCTGGGAAGTGGGCCATATCGGAACTTCTTCATCCGCAGCTACCATGCCCGAGTGGTCCCATGTGCCGATATCTTTCTTCGCAGATGATGTAGCTGGCATAAAGTTTCCGCATGCAGATCCCCTTGTCATTACTACTGATATAGCAGGGACTGAAGTCCGGAGAGTGCTGATTGACGGAGGGAGTTCAGCAGATATCATCTTCGTTCAAGCCTTCGATCAGCTCTGTATCTCTAGGAAACATCTCCTCCCTGCAGCTCGTCCCTTGCAAGGCTTCGCAGGACCCCCTCTTGATGCCCTCAGCCAGATAGGTCTGGAGGTTGCTTTCAGAGAGGGGCTATTGACAAGGATGGAGGAGGTGATTTTCGATGTTGTATATGCTCCTTATGCATATAATGTTATCTTCAGGAGGGGCATGTTAAATCAGTTCAGAGTCATGGCGCATCATAACTATTTATGTATGAAGATGCCCACGCAAGCGGGAGTACTCACTGTCTTTGGAGATCAAGCCACTGCACAAAGAGCAGAATATGGTCGTGGCCCCCCTCTTGACCCGAGACAAGTGAACAATGTACAAGGCAATCCGGAGGATATCTCTGCTCCAAGTGAACCTTCAAAGAAGTCCTTCCCAAGACCCAACCCCAACGGAGAAATTATAACGAAGGTTATTGTCAAAGACGTCAAAGACTATTCTTTTTAGTTCGACAAAGATTTGCCTCCAGAAATCGCTACTTCGTTAGAAAAGGTAATTGAAGAAAATTTAGACGTCTTTGCTTGGTCTGATGAAGACATTCCCGGAGTCAGTCGAGATATCATTGAGCATAGCTTGCTTGTGAACCCGAGGGTTCGACCTATTCGACAAGGACTTCGGAAGTTATCCGTGGAGAGGGCCATCCTTGCTAAAGCAGAAGTGGAAAAATTGCTGAAGGCTAGGATTATCAGAGAAGTAGCTCATACGGAGTGGTTAGCCAACCCAATCTTCGTCAGAAAGAAATCCTCCGGGAAGTGGCGCATGTGTATTGATTTTACATCCTTCAATAAAGCATGCCCCCGTGACCCCTATCCCATGCCCCGAATTGATCAATTAGTTGACTCTACTGCTGGTTTGGTGTTATTAAGCTTCCTCGACGCGTATTCTGGCTATCATCAAATCTGGTTAAAGCACAAAGATGAAATCAAGACAAGCTTTGTAACTCCTTTAGGAGTCTTCTGCTATGTTAGAATGCCTTTCGGTTTAAGAAATGCCGGGGCAACTTTTTCGAGGTTAATTGCTAAATCTCTAGGTCATCAAATAGGCCGCAATGTAGAAGCCTATATGGATGATATTGTAATAAAGAGTGCTTTAAAGCACCAACATAACCTGGAATTAGCGGAAACGTTCGATAGCCTTCGGGCATGTGGAGTCCGTCTCAACCCCGAAAAATGTATCTTCAGGGCTCAGGCTGGAAAATTGTTAGGGTACCTAGTTTCGAGTAGAGGGATCGAAGCTAGCCCTACTCCTACTCAGATAACTGCATTAC
This sequence comes from Zizania palustris, assembly GCA_019279435.1. Classification (NCBI taxonomy): domain Eukaryota; kingdom Viridiplantae; phylum Streptophyta; class Magnoliopsida; order Poales; family Poaceae; genus Zizania; species Zizania palustris. Next base: position 17,399,835 of record JAAALK010000079.1, read on the forward strand.
AAAGGATGGCTCCTCCAGAAAATTTAAAGCAGGTGCAAAAGCTAACTGGCCGTCTAGCAGCACTTAGCAGATTTCTAGCAAGGTCTGCGGAGAGAAGTTTGCCCATTTTCAAAGCGTTGAAAGGGTCCGAAGATTTTGCATGGACACCGGAGTGTCAAAAGAGTTTTGATGATATTAAAAATTATCTCAGTAACCTTGCTACACTCACTGTGCCCGTTGCGGACGAAACCCTACTCCTCTACCTTGCAACTACTGGCTCCGTTGTCAGTGTCGTCCTTGTCAGAGAAATTGATTTCAATGGGAAGTTGGTACAGAATCCAGTCTATTTTGTATCCAAAGCATTGTCTGGAGAAAAAACAAGATATTCTGAGCTTGAGAAGTTCACATATGCTCTGATAATGGCTTCGAGGAAGTTGAGACATTATTTTTTAGCACATAATGTGATTGTACCAACTTCGTATCCCTTGGGAGATATGCTCCGAAGCAAAGATTCTACGGGAAGAATTGGAAAATGGGCTGTTGAACTAGCACCCTTTGGCATCTCCTTCATGGCAAGGACATCAATCAAGTCACAGGTAGTGGCAGATTTTGTGGCAGAGTGGACTCCATCCGCAGTATGGGCTCCGGAGAAATCAAATGAAGGAATTTGGACTACATACTCCGACAGAGCTTTCCAAGCATTTGGAGCAGGCATCAGAGCAGTAATAATTTCGTCTTTAGGGCAAAGAGCAATGTACTCCGCAAGGCTCAATTTTAAGTCCACCAATAATACAGCGGAGTACGAAGGAATTTTATTAGGACTTGGAAAGGCGCGTGCTTTGGGTGCTACAAGAGTTGTTGTTAAAACATATTCTCAAATTGTAGCAGGGCACGTCGATAAAAGTTTTCAAGTTCGTCACCCGCAGCTTGCAAAATATTTGGAAAAGATCCGTAAGATCGAAGCAGCATTTAAAGGGATTTCCATCCGAAGTATACCAAGAGCTGAAAATATGCAAGTCGATACCTTAGCGAAAGCTGCAGCTGGAGCTATGGACATTCCAGAAGGAGCTTTTTACGAAGAGCTTACTTCGCCTTTGGTGCTACAGATCCCTTCTGCGGAAGTTCTTTGCATTCCAAACACTGATTGGCGGAGCTCAATTATGGAATTGTTGCAAGGTGAAGCAAATTTGCTTGAAGGGCCACAACTTTTGAGGTTGAAGTTAAGAGTTCGAAATTATCATAAAATCAACGATATTCTTTACAAGGCCGGAGTATGTTCCCCTCTGCTCCGATGTATATCTCAAGCCGAAGGTCAAGAGATGCTCCAAGAAATTCATGAAGGCCTTTGTGGTAGCCATCTGGCCCCTCAGGCTTTGGTAGGAAAAACACTTTGCCAGGGGCTTTATTGGCCTACAATAGTAGCTGATGCGGAGAGTTTAGTTCGCACATGTCAAGGCTGTCAATGGATGGGAAGACGAAGTCATCGTCCGCAAACAACTCTTCAAGTCATTGCTCCAGTTTGGCCCATGGCCAGATGGGGCATGGACCTTATTGGCCCCTTCCTAGTAGCAAAAGGAAATCTGAAATTCGCAGTGGTAGCAATTGAGTATTTTTCCAAGTGGGTCGAAGCAGAACCCCTCGTAGCTATCACTTCGAATAATGTACAAAAATTTTCTGGAAAAATATTATATGCAGGTTCGGAGTGCCTCGAAAGCTCACAGTTGACAATGGGACACAGTTTGATGTAGAGACCTTGAGGAAGTTTTGCGAAGATCCTAGCATACAAATATGCTTTGCCGTTGTGCGCCATCCTCAGTCTAATGGAGCTGTCGAAAGGGCCAATGGTAATATCTTGTCAGGGCTGAATCGAAGAATAGTAGGGTTGGCAAAGGGGCTGTGGACCGAAGAGCTCCCGAAGATTTTATGGTCCATTCGGACCACTCAAACAAGGTCCACAGGTTTCACTCCTTTCAGATTATTATTCGGAGATGAAGCTATGATGCCAACGGAGCTTAAAGGAGGATCTCTTTGCAGCACCGAACCTGAAATAGAAGGAGAAAGGCAAACTTTGCTTGATTTAACAGAAGAAACAAGACTTCGAGATGTCGCAAATTTGTCGAAAGATCAGCAGCAAATGAAGACTTAGTTTGACCCGAGGGTTAAGCTTAACGAACTTAAACCAGGTCATCTAGTTTTGTGAAGCATTATAGCACCAGGGAAATTAGGAAATAAGTGGGATGGTCCATACATTATTCTCCGTTCAAGATGCCCTAGTTCTTTTAAGCTAGCTAATCTAGAAGGCGAAGAGTTAAAGCATGCCTAGCATGCGGAGCACTTAAAGCGATATTTCGCATAGGGGCTCCTTGTAATCATTTGTAAACACCTTCTGAATTAATAAAATTCATGGTTCAGATAATGCCTACCTCTAAAACACTTCCTACTTCTAGTGGACAACCTAGAAGAACGAAGTTGGTTGTGAGGAAAGTGTCATTCATTTGAACCAATTTTGCGGACTTCGAACCACTGGTTTGAATATTCTGACGAGGTGGGAAAGTCACAGAAAAACGGATTCCAAGCCACCAGCTTGAAAGCATCCATAAAAAGTGTCCAAGGAGACCAAATGATATAGATTCCAGGTTCCGGTTTGAAAGCATCCGTAAAAAGAGTCCAAGGAGACCACTATGAGAATTCCGAACCACTGGTTTGATAGCATTCGCAAAAAGAGCCGAAGGAGGCCAAACAAAACAGACTTCGAGCTGATAGCTTTGAACGTCTGTAAAAAGAGTCCAAAGCGACCAATTGTTTTGGATGCTAAGGTATCTGAAAAACTAGTCCGAAGTGACTACATTCAAACAAAAAGGTACTAAGTTACCAGTTTTCAGACTCCAAGTAGTCGAAGACATTTTTTGAGATTCTAATCAATCTCTAAGTCGTTAAGGGGTTCTGAGCCTCCAAAATTGTACTCCTAACTAAAGTTATTTTCGTTGCGCGTAACCATCTTTGACCAAATTTCGAAGTTGCTTACACCCAAAAAGGGGCTGGGAAGTAGGGAGACAATTTTAAAAAAACTTTAATCTTTATCATTCGAACAGATTACATTACATTATGAAAAGTATGTATCTATACTAAGAAGGGAGCGAAGACCCCTTCGATCCCTAGAGCTACCGCTAAGGACAAAACAACTAGTTCTGGAGCCGGGAGTCTTAGTAACTTTACGTTTAACTCTTCTCCCTCCTTTCGAAGCTCGGAAATCTTTTTGTTCCTATTGTTCAGCGCAAGTTCGAAGTCGCTCGGGTCTTCTCTCCCAGCTTTGAAGTTGTTCAGGTTTCTTTGTTTGTTCTTTAGCAGTATTCTCTTCTTTGGACCATTCAATGTATTCAGAAGACGATGTTTCAAAGTTAATTTCTTTTTCCTCCTCTTTAATGTAAGACAATATATCTTTGTATATTGCGGGCGCAATCACACCGGAGCTTAATTTCTCGAGGAATCAAAAATCGAGGTCGTTTGTGAGGTCTTAGAATTTCGAAGGTAGCCCATAGCAGGCGAAGCTCTTTGTTAACTTCTAACACTTCGAGGTCATCCATAAGAGGTTGGAAAGCCTAAAAACATTTCCAAATAAGTCTTCATTCATAACAGATGAAAGCATAAATTTTTACATGTTCGGAGCCCTAAACAAAATTAGACCTTCAGGTCTGGCGGAGGCTGGCTGCTCGAAGCCTGCGACCGAGCTTGTTTCTGGCAAAGTCCTTCATCAATCCAAGCCTTGATCGCTGATCGACCTTCAGCTCTCCAAGATGCTTGGAAGGCTTGCCAGGCTGCGGCCACGTCTTCGGAAGGGTATAATAGTCGGTTGTCATCGAAGGTAATGGGAGCCGCCCCTGAGTCTGGTGCTACTGATAGCCCTAGATCTTCATAGTAGTGAAGTATTCTGAGAGTGGATACTTGGCCGGAGATTTCTCCATACCGAATACCCGCTGTCTTCATCATCTTCGCCGCTCCTTAGATCATCTTCAATCATCGCAGCAAGGGGACATCGCCAGTCGAAGGTAATGTCCAAGAAGTACCAAAGTATTCTAAGACACCCAGAAGGTTATCCATGGTCTCCGTAGGTACCTTTTCAGACTTCACCTTATCTTCGGCCAAAATATCCCTTGACGAAGACAACTCGTCTATCAAAGAAGATAGCCTGGCTGCCTCCGTGACCAAGGATTTCTTTTGACTAAGCAAGTTGTTGGCCTCTTCCATCGACTTCGTTTGTTCTTCTCAGAGCTTGACCAGCTCAGCCCCCGCGGTTGCTTGCTCCATCTGCATTCTCTCTATTTTAGCCTGAAGCACAATTTGTTTGGCTTCGAGCTTCTGATTAGTAGCTTCGAGCCCAAGTCTAGCTCTCCTCTCCGCTGATACCATCTTGTCCAAGCTGGAAGTTCAAATTTTGGAGCTGTCAAGACTCCCTTGGAGGGCAGTAATCTTCTCTTTAAGACGAATGCATTCCCGCTCGTTCGAAACAGCTGCAGCTCAAGCCAAGACTATTTGCTGCAAAGGAAAAAGCAATGTGAGAAACTATTTATAAGATGAAACTAACCCTGTTATTGTAGATGCTTCGTACCTGGTATGATGCCCGCTCCAAAGCTGCATCTAGCTCCGACCCCTCGGTTTCCCCAAGTATAGCCACCAAGTTAGTCTCCCCGACTTCACGCTTGGTCCGAGCCAAAGGCTCTAGCAGAGTCCGAAGCACAGTCCTTCACTCCAGAAAAGGATCTAGGAGGGGGAGCATTGACAAGGCTCTTTGGTCGTCTTCGTTGGGTGAAGGGCCGGAGCGCAATGCCGCATCCTCGAAAGCTTCGGTGGATTGGCCCCCCTCCGCAGATTGACCTTCGTCTGTCGATTCCGATGGAGTTAATCTAGAGTTTGGAGCAGGAAAAGGATCCATTTTCCCTTTACCTTTTCCGGGCCCCATCTTTATAACTTCCTCCGGAATCGACTTCAGAGATGTTGAAGTTTCAGGCACAACCTTCGCAGGAGGAGTCGTCTCCATGGGGGTAGATCCTGCAAAATCAAAGGTATTATATATTGCATAATTTTGCAGGACACGAAGAAAAAGGTTCTTTAATGAAGCTTACCTCCGAAATCCTGTCAACGAATGAGCATGGGGCTACTTGGAGGGTCGAATGCCCCCTCAAAATCTTCATCAGATTCAGAGTCATGAACTGAAGGGTTAGCTGTTGGAACCTCACTTGGAGCAATAGTTACCAATTCGTCCGGAATCGAAGCTTGATCAGTTGCTACTTCGACTCCGCCTTCAGCAGCAGGGGCTTCTTGGCTTGGCAGGTCTAGCAGGACATTCGAAGTCCCGGCCTATTTGGAATTGTCTAGCGCAGCTAGCATGGCCGCTGCATCACCAGTGGCCACGACTTCGACATCCGTTCACGCCTCTTCGTCCCCGGTAACAAGGTCTATAAATACCCTTTGCATTTATATTTCTCCTTCATCCTCAGATGAATCTGAAGACGAAGCTGTGGACTTGGAAGGGGCCACGTTCTTAGGTTTATGGGCCAACTTCTTCACGGGAGTCTTGGCTGGTGCCGAAGTCCCAGCCTCAGCTTTTCTCTTATTCGGACCAGTCTCGGAAGGAACCTAGTCTGGAAGAGAAGGGGCGACGACTCTGAGTACGCCCCACACCTGGTTGAATCGCTCCCAGCTGCCTACCAGTTTCACCCTCCATTCTTTTTTAGTAGGGGTGGGAGCCCCGAGAATCTTTTCCGAAGTCCAAATGACTTGCTCCGAAGTCAATGAAGCTTGTGGAGCTGAAAGATAAGTTTTTATTTGTCAAGTCATCTTTTATGAAATGATCATACAAGAAGCATGTTGTAGTTTTCGAAGTTACCTGTAGAGATTGAACTTGAAGAAATGTTTTGGAGTCCACCCTTTGGATCCTCTTCAAAGTTAACAGGCCAGTTGGCCATCAGAGGTGGAATCTAGAGCCCGATGAACTCCTCCGCTAAGTCTCGCATGCTCATGCGGCGACTAATCCTTTGAAGCAGATTAAGATGAGTGTTGGGGGAAAATATCTCATCTTCGGGGTTATTGCCGCAACAGCATAAAAGCAGATAGTGGATTCGAAGGTTTCCAGGCGACCATATTCGAAGATACCCTGAGTCAAGCTCGAAGTACGAAGATAGGCATTGGTTCAGAGTACATCTTCGAACTAAGGCTCTTCGAGATTTTTATTGCCAGCTAAGATGGAAGATTTATCTTTTATATTATTAGATTAGTCTTTTATCATTTTAGCCCTATCAAGGGTACCGAATAGTTTCCACTATGTCGGTTGTAATAGAGGGGTAAATAGGTCTTTTCCTTAATATTTGGGCCTATAAATACCCCCCATTTCACCCTGTAATAGGGACCGAATACAAGTTATTCAATACATACATTCGAACTATTCTAAGTTATTATCCTTTCGGAGGCTTAGAACAGTTCACTTTGCAAACACTCCGTTTGTTAGTTTCTAATCTACAGAAACCTGTTAGCGTAATCTTTTACGCCAACAGTTGGCGCCGTCCGTGGGGAACCTAGTCCGAAAAACTTCGTTCTCTACCAACTTCTTACATCATGCCTCCTAAGCGGAGCGCACCTCGTAACCCTGTTCGGAGGTCTTCTCGGATCTCCGGAGAGACCCCGTCCGACACGGTCGAAGTCGGAGGGCCTTCGACTTTCCCTCCACCTCAAACTCCGGAAGGAGTTTCCATCCCTCGAACATACGGAGCTTCTCCGCCAAATCCCTCCATACTTCGACCACCTGGAATCCCTCTTCCACCTTCCATTCCACTTCGAACTGATCCTACTAGTTCTCAAGACCCGGAAGATCCTTCCGGAGGAGATGAAGACAATCTTGGAGATATGGCCACTCAAATGGCCAACCTTCAAGCTGAAGTAGCAAGGTGGCGACAGGAAGTTGCGAACAGGCTTCGCTCTCAAGCCATCCCAGCTATCCCAGAAGTGCCCGAAGACGACGAACCCGATTATCCCGAAGCCCCGGAGAACGCCTCCTTCGATAATGAATCTCCGCTGCATCCTGAGCTACAGAAAGTTCGCTTTGATCCGAAGTTAAGACTTCGAAGCTCTGTAAGTATGCTGGAGATGAAGATCCCGGAGAATTTGTTCGTTCTTATGCCCTAGCAATTGAAGCTAGCGGAGGAGTTCGAGACACCATGGCAAAGTGCTTCCCTTTAGCTCTTCAAGGAGTGGCATTAAGGTGGTTCTGGTCCTTGAAGCCAGGATCAATTAATTCATGGGGGCAGCTGAAGAAGAAGTTTATAAGCAATTTTCAGGGCACCTTCGTGCCTCCGATGTCAACAGGAAGCCTTTTCCAGGTGAAACAACTCCCCGGAGAGACATTGATGCAATATTTTAAGCGCTTCGCTCATACGAAGTCGCAAATCCGGGGGTTGTCTGCATCTTCGGTAGTTGATGCAGCTCGGGAAGGTGTCACTCATCAAGGCCTCTTGGATAAGCTTCATCGGAAAAGCATCTCCTCGGTCTCTCAGCTGATGTCTTACTTCGAGGAGTATGCGAGGTCAGAAGAGGGTTGGCTCCGAAGAACTGCAGCTACTTCGTCCATATTGCAAGAAGTTAAAGTAGAAGTAAAAACTTCGGCACAGCCGCAAGAACCAGTCTTCGAAGTTCAACATGATCGGAGAAGAGGGCAAAAGCACTCTCGTTCTGAAGTCTTGAATATTGCACCCCCGCAGAAGTTTATACAGAGAGCTCCACAGTCTTCGGGGAACAAGGCCAGCGGCTGGAGGCCGCCAGGGAAAACGGCTGGCAAAGGCCAGACCCTTTTCTGCTGCATCCATGGTGAAAATCGAAGCCATGCAACTGATACTTGCAAGGCTATACTTACTCTAAGAGGAGAGTATTTAGAAAGAAATTCAGGTCGAGGTACTACCGACCGAGTTCCAGCTGCAGCGCGCCCAGAGCCGGTTCATGCTGTGGCGCGGATAGAAAACTTTGATGCCGCAAGACACCGTCCAGTGGCCAATGTTATGCCACCCCCGAAGCAAGAGGAAGGGCAAGACCGAGGGAAAAGAGTAGTCCTCCCCATCTCTGGAGGAGATACCCTCGGAAGTATGTCAAAGAGACAGCGAAGAGACTACGTCAGGGAAGTAGGCCATATTGGGACTTTGTCGTCTGCAGCTGCAATGCCGGAGTGGTCTCATGTACCGATATCCTTTTCTGCGGAGGATGCAGCTGGCATTAAGTTCCCGCATGCAGACCCACTTGTTATCACTGCTGATATTGCGGGTACTGAAGTTCGAAGGGTGTTGATTGACAGAGGTAGTTCGGCAGATATCATTTTTGTTCAAGCCTTCGATCAATTGTGCATTTCCAGAAAGCATCTCCTTCCAGCGGCTCGTCCTTTGCAAGGCTTCGCAGGACCTCCGCTTGATGCACTTGGCCAAATAGGCCTGGAAGTTACCTTCGGAGAAGGTTTGTTGGCCCGAACTGAGGAAGTAATCTTCGATGTTGTAGATGCCCCGTATGCTTACAATGTCATCTTCGGAAGAGGCATGCTAAACCAGTTCGGAGCTGTGGTGCATCACAATTATTTGTGCATGAAGATGCCCACACAAGCAGGAGTCCTTACTGTCTTCGGAGATCAAGCTATTGCTCGGAGAGCGGAATATGGTCATGGTCCCCCTCTTGATCTAAGACAAGTAAACAATGTACAAGACAATGAAGAAATTTTTTCAGCCCCTTCCGAAGCTTCAAAGAAATCCTTTCCGAGACCAAGTCCTGAAGGAGAGATTGCAGCGAAGGTCATTGTTAAAGATGGTAAAGAGTATACATTTCAATTTGGTAAAAATTTACCTCCAGAAGTTGCAACCTCCTTGGAAAAGGTGGTGAAAGAGAATTTGGATGTCTTCGCTTGGTCTGACGAAGATATCACCGGAGTCAATCGGGATATCATTGAACATAGTTTACTTGTAAACCCGAAGGCCCGCCCTGTTCGGCAAGGACTCTGGAAAATGTTTGCAGAAAGAGCTGCTCTAGCGAAAGACGAAATTGAGAAATTATTGAAGGCTGGGATTATCAGAGAAGTGGCTCACACAGAATGGTTAGCCAACCCAGTCTTTGTCAGAAAGAAGTCTTCCGGAAAGTGGCGCATGTGCATTGATTTCACATCCTTGAATAAAGCATGCCCTCGTGACCCCTACCCCATGCCCCGAATTGATCAATTGGTCGACTCCACTGCAGGTTCGGAGTTATTAAGCTTCCTTGATGCGTATTCTGGTTATCATCAAATATGGTTGAAGCGCGAAGATGAGATCAAGACAAGCTTCGTAACTCCTTCGGGAGTCTTTTGCTATGTAAGAATGCCCTTCGTCTTAAGAAATGCCGGGGCTACTTTTTCGAGGTTAGTTGCTAAGGCTCTAGGTCATCAATTAGGTCGCAATGTGGAGGCCTATATGGATGATATTGTAATAAAGAGTGCTTTAAAGCACCAACATAGCCTAGACTTAGCAGAAACATTTAATAGCCTTCGGGCATGTGGGATCCGTCTTAACCCCGAAAAATGTATCTTCGGAGCTAAGGCTGGAAAGTTGTTAGGGTATTTAGTTTCAAGCAGGGGAATTGAAGCTAGCCCTACTCAAATAACTGCGCTACAAAAGATGGCTCCTCCGGAAAATTTAAAGCAAGTGCAAAAGCTGACTGGTCGTCTGGCAGCACTTAGCAGGTTTTTATCAAGGTCCGCGGAGAGAAGCTTGCCTATATTTAAAGCATTGAAAGGGTCCGAAGATTTTGCATGGACACCGGAGTGTCAGAAAAGCTTCGAAGATATTAAAGAGTATCTCAGCAATCTTGCTACACTCACAGTGCCTACTGCGGATGAAACCCTACTCCTTTACCTTGCAGCTACAGGTTCTGCTGTCAGTGCAGTCCTTGTCAGGGAAGTGGATTTCAATGGGAAGTTGGTCCAAAATCCTGTTTATTTTGTATCCGAAGCATTATCAGGAGCGAAGACAAGATACTCCGAACTCGAGAAGTTTGTTTATGCTCTGATAATGGCTTCGAGGAAATTAAGACATTATTTTTTGGCTCACAACGTAATTGTACAAACTTCGTATCCTTTAGGAGATATGCTTCGAAGTAAGGATTCCACTGGAAGGATTGGGAAATGGGCAGTTGAGCTAGCACCCTTCGGCATATCTTTTCTCGCAAGGACAGCAATCAAATCGCAAGTCTTAGCAGATTTTGTAGCAGAATGGACTCCACCTGCAAATTTGGTTCCGGAGAAGTCAAGTGACGGAGTTTGGACTGTTTATTCCGATGGAGCTTTCCAAGCATCCGGAGCAGGCATTGGAGCAATATTAATTTCGCCTTCAGGGCAAAGAGCAATGTACTCCGCAAGACTCAACTTTAAGTCTACCAATAATATAGCGGAGTATGAAGGGATTTTATTGGGACTCCGAAAAGAACGTGCTCTAGGGGCTACAAGAATTATTATAAAGACAAATTCTCAGATAGTAGCAGGGCACGTGGATAAAAGTTTCCAAGTTCGGCATCCACAGCTTGCAAAGTACTTAGAAGAAATCCGTAAAATCGAAGCACACTTCAAGGGTATTTCCATTCGGAGTATACCAAGAACAGAAAATGTGCAAGCGGACATCTTAGCAAAAGCTGTAGCCGGAGCTGTGGATGTCCCAGAAGAAGCTTTCTATGAGGAGCTCAGTACACCTTCGGTGCCACAAATTCCCTCTGCAGAGATCCTTTGTATTCCTAGTGCAGATTGGAAAAATTCGATCATGGAACTTTTATAGGGAGGAACAAATTTACCCGAAGAGCCACAGCTGTCAAGATTGAAGCTTAGAGCTAGAAATTATCAAATAATCAACGGTATTTTATACAAGGACGGAGTATGTTCCCCTCTACTCCGATGTATATCTCAAGCCAAAGGTCAAGAAATTCTTCGAGAAATTCATGAAGGCCTTTGTGGTAGCCATTTAGCCCCGCGAGCCTTGGCAGGAAAAACACTTCGCCAGGGGCTTTACTGGCCTACAATAACAGCTGATGCGGAGAGCTTAGTCCGCACTTGTCAAGGATGCCAGTGGATGGGTCGACGGAGTCATCGCCCACCAACAGCTCTTCAAGTCATTGCTCCAGTATGGCCTATGGCCAGATGGGGTATGGATTTAATTGGCCCCTTTCCAGTAGCCAAGGGAAATCTAAAGTTCTCAGTGGTATCTATTGAGTATTTTTCTAAGTGGGTAGAAGCAGAACCCTTAACAGCTATCACTTCGAACAATGTACAGAAATTCTTCTGGAAGAATATCATTTGCTGGTTCGGAGTGCCTAGACAACTCACAGTTGATAATGGAACACAGTTCGATGCAGAACCTTTCAGGAAGTTTTGCGAAGATCTAGGCATTCAGTTATGTTTTGCTACAGTGAGGCATCCTCAGTCTAATGGAGCCGTAGAAAGAGCCAATGGAAATATTTTGTCAGGGCTAAATCGAAAGATAGTAGGATTAGCAAAGGGACTGTGGACCGAAGAGCTTCCGAAGATTTTGTGGTCCATTCGGACTACGCAAACAAGGTCCACAGGTTTTACTCCATTCAGACTATTATTCGGAGATGAAGCTATGACTCCAACGGAGCTCAAAGGAGGATCATTTCGCAGCACCGAACCGGAGATTGAAGAAGAAAGACAAGCTTCACTAGATTTATCAGAAGAAACAAGACTTCGAGCTGTGGCAAACTTATCAAAGTATCATCAGCAGACGAAGGCTTGGTTTGACCCGAAGGTTAAACTCAATGAACTAAGACCGGGTCATCTTGTTCTACGAAGCATTATAACGCCAGGGAAGTTAGGAAATAAATGGGAAGGTCCATACCTAATCGTTCGTTCAGGACGTCCTGGCTCTTTTAAGTTAGCTAATTTAGAAGGTGAAGAGTTAGCGCATACTTGGCATGCGGAGCACCTAAAGCGATACTTCGCATAAGGGCTCCTTGTAATTCACTTGTAATCATCTTCTAAATTAATAAAGCATATGATCCTGATAATGCCTTCCCCTCATAGACTTCTAGCTTCCGAGTGGACGCACTGGAACCGCGGGGTCGACCGAGAGGGAAGTGTCATGAAGCTGGATCGTATTTTCAGACTTCGAACCATTGGTTCGAAGCTTCCGACGTGGGGGCTGACATAATCCGGAGTCCAAGCCACCGGCTTGTAGGCATCCGTAAAAGAGCCCAAAACCACATCATGCGGAGTCCAAGCCATTGGCTGGTAGACTTCCGTAAAAAGAGCCGAAGGTGGCCAAAACCTACGGAGTCCAAGCCATTGGCTGGTAGACTTCCGTAAAAAGAGCCGAAGGTGGCCAAAACCTGCGAAGTCCAAGCCATTGGCTGGTAGACTTCCGCAAAAAGAGCCGAAGGTGGCCAAAATATACGGAGTCCAAGCCATTGGCTGGTAGACATCCGTAAAAAGAGTCCAAAGAGACCATTGCAAACTCCGAACCATTGGTTCGACAGAGATCGCAAAAATGAGCCGAAGGTGGCTAAAGCAAAACAGAATTTGAACCATGAGCTTCGAATATCTGTTAACATAGTCCAAAGTGACAAATTATGTAAGATACTAAGGTATCTTGAAAGTTATCTCAAGCGATTTCTTTCAAAAAACAAAGGTATTAAGTTGCCGTTTTTTCGACTACAAATAGTAGAAGACATTTTATAAGATTTTAAAAGATCTTTAAATTGCAGAGGGGCTCCGAACCACCAAAAAATTGTACTCCGAAGTTTTTTCTTTGCGCATAACCATCTTTGAATACAGTTCGAAGTTGCTTATACCCAAAGAGGGGCTAGTAAATATGGAGACAATTTTAAATCGGTATTCATTATTCAAACGAATGTGTTTACAGATTACATCATGAAAAATTGGTATCTATACCAAGAAGGAATCGAAGACCTCTTCGGTCTCTAGAGCTAGGGTTGGAACGACTAGTTCCAGCGCCAGGAGTTCTAACAACTTTGCGTTTAACTCTCTTGCCCCCCTTCGAAGCTCTAAAATCCTTCTGTTCTTGTTGAAGCTCGGCCCAAGTTCGAAGCCATTCGGGGCTCCTTTCCCAGCTTCCAAGTTCTTCAGGCTTTTTATTTTGAGCTTCATCTTCGTTTTCAGACCATATAACGTCTTCAGAGGACGAAGTGTTTAAGTTAACCTCTTTTTCTTCCTCTTTAATATAAGACAATATATCTTTGATTACTTCGGGCGCAATTACACCAGAGTTATCTCGAGGAATTAGAAATCGAGGACGTTTATAAGCTTTTACAAGATCGAAGGTGGTCCATAATGAGCGAACTTCGTCGTTAAGGTCTAACACTTCGATATCTTCCATAAGAGGCAAAGCTTAAAAATATGACAAACAAATTTTCATTGATAAATGTTTATAAGCATAAAGCTTTACATGGCCAAAAATCCTAAGGTATTTCTAAACCTGCGGGTTCGGAAGAGGCTGACTGCTCGAAGCTTGGGTCCGAACTTGCTTCTGGCGTTGGCCTTCGTCGATCCAAGCCTTGATCGCGGAACGACCTTTGGCTCTCCATGAAGTTTGGAAGGCTCGCCAGGCAGCAGCCACACCTTCGGAAGGTGTCAGAAGTCGCTCGTCGTCGAAGGTGATTGGGCCCCCTCCTGCGTCCGGAGTTATCGATCGGCCCAGATCTTCGTAGTAGCGAAGTAGGCCGACAGCAGCCACTTGTCCGGAGAGTTCTCCGTATCTAATGCCCGCTGTCTTCATCTGCTTCGCCACTCCTTGGATCCTTTTCAACCGGCGCAGAAGAGTGATGTTATCGTCAGAAGGAAGTATCCCAGTAGTACCGAAGTACTCCAGGACACCTAACAACTGATTCATAACTTCCACAGCCACCTTCTCAGACTTCAGCTTGTCTTCGTTCAACGCGTCCTTCGTCGAAGTGACTTCGCCTAAAACCCCAGAAAGTCTAGCATTTTCAGTGGTCAAAATATTCTTTTGGTTTAACAGCTGGCTAGCTTCCTCTTGGAGTCTGACAAGCTCGGACCCCGCAGTAGCGTGCTCCGCCCGCAGCTTTTCAACTTCTGCTCGAAGCACAATTCTTTCTGCTTCGAGCTCTTTATTAGCAGCCTCATAACCTTGTCTGGCCCTTCGCTCTGTGGATACTATATTGTCCATTTGAGCCACTCGACTTTTGGAGATGTTAAGATTCCTTTGAAGGACGTTATTTTCCTCCCGAAGACGAGCAATCTCTTCATCATTGCATATATTCACAGCTCGGGCCAAAACAGTTTGCTGCAAAAATAAAAAACTAAGGTAAATATTTTTTCGTAGATGAATTCTATGTTATTTCGCAGGTGCTTCGTACCTGGTAGGCTGCACGTTCTATAGCGGCATTAAGCTCCGTCCTGTCCGCCTTGCTCAGAATAGCCACTAAGTTGGTCTCCCCTATGTCACGGCTAGCTCGATCCAAAGGTTCGAGCAAAGTCCGAAGACCAGTTGTTTGCCCTAAGAAAGGAGCTAGCAAGGGGAGCATACTTATTGCCTGTTGGTCATCTTCATCCAGCGAAGGACCGGAACATTGGCTTGTGGTCTTCGGAGCCACTGGAGACTGGCCCTCCCCGGAAGATTGGCTTTCGTCTGTTGAATCAGACGGAGTTGATCCAGAACTCGCAGTAGGGAGGGGCTCTATATGTCTTTTGCCTCTTCCAGGTCCCATTTGAGTAGCTCTCTGGGTTGGCTCCAAAGTCGTCGAAGGTCCAGGAATTGTTTCTTCCTGGTGGACCTCTTCCATAGGAGTGGACTCTGTAAAAAAAAATATATAAAGTATTATACATTGTATAAATACACAAAATAAACATGAAAGAGTTATTCGAAGTCTACCTTCGACATTTTGCAAAGGAGTCATCATTGGACTGTTCGGTAGATCGAAGGCTAGATCTTCATCCGAATCAGCCGTTAAGTCTTCGACTGCAGGAGCATCGTCCTGAGCAGTCCTTGTTGCCTCTTCAGGAATCGAAGCCATAGTAGCTTCGACCCCACTCTCATTCACAGGAACTTCGTCCTGAGGTATATCTCCTTGAACTGCCGAAGTCCTTGGTTGCTCAAGGTTATCTTGAGACTCCGGCATGTTCGCAGGTACTTCGGCTTGTGCAGTCCTTTGAGCTTCATCTTCGTCTATTAGACGCACAAGAAATCTCCCTTCATCCTCTTGGGAGTCAGAGACTGAAGCCCTTGAGCTCGAAGGCGCAGGATTCGAAGGTGTAAGATTTTTTGGCTTCCGAGCCACCTTCTTCACCGGAGTCTTGGCGGAGCTCGAAGTCCCAGCTTTGGCTTTTCTCTTTTTGGGTCCTTTCTCCGAAGGCACCCAATCCATCAAAGGGGGCGGAGTGATTCCGAACATTCCCCATACTCTGTTAAATCTCTCCCAACTCCCGACTAACTTGACTCTCCATTCTTTTTCGGTCGGAGTTGGAGCGCCCAAAATCTTCTCCGAAGCCCTTATGATTTGCTTCGAAGTAACATGGGCTGAAGAAGCTAAAAAAGAAAAATAAATCAAGTTAGTTGTCTTGAAAGTTACCTGCAGGGCTCGAAGTCAAGGTGATCTTCCGGAGACCGCCTTCCGAATCCTCCTCGAAGATGATAGGCCAGTTGGCCATCAATGGAGAAATTTGTAACCCGAGGAACTCTTCAGCTAAGTCTCGCATACTTAACCTCCGGCTGATCCGCTGAAGTAGGTTAAGGCGAGCTTCGAGCTGACCTTGGCCGGGATGCACTAAGGCTTCCTTCCGGAATTGGATCTCTTTCAAAGGTCCGGCCAAAGGATTGCTCGCCCCAACTTCGGCATAGAACCACCTCATAACCCAGTCAGTGTACCACCTTGCATTGATGGCCTTAGCAGGGAATTGCAGGGCATATTCGTCCCGAAGCCTAAAATTAATGCTTCCGAAGGATACCACTACTTTTTCACCTCTGGGGCCTACGAAGGTTTTAGGTTGGCATGAAGCCCTGTGTAGTGCAGCGAAGATCTCTGCCCTCCCTTCGCAACCTTCGGCTCTCAATGCCCATTCGAAGATAGCCAGTCTAGCTACTGCGTTCGGAGATAATTGAGGGAGGGTGACATGGAATAAGTCAAGTACCTCCGCCAAGAAGTCCATTGTGGGAAGGCCCAAGCCGGCTTCGAAGAAGGCTTCGAAGACAACCACTTCTCCGGGCCTTGGTGATGGAATGAGTTCTTTTCCGGGCTTGCGAATCATCACTCCGGTACTGATCTTTCCTTCTACTGCAATTGCTAGCGATTCCCTCTTGCAGGTAGAAGATCCCAGTAGGAAAGACTGGTCCAGGTACTTTGTTGATGGCGAGCAGAGACTTTGATCATCGACATTTTGGGGATTTCTCCCTCCTGCTGCCATGGATGTCGTTGTCGATGCCGGAGGCGCCGTCGCCAATGCCGCAGCCGCTGCTGCTGCAGCCGCCTGCTGCCGAGCCAAGGCTGAAGGGGCTCCAGAACCCTTGGTCTTCACCATTGCAGTCACTGAGTTGCTTTGGGGAAAATGGAGGCTAGGGCTCAAAGAACTCAAAGGACTCAGGAGGTTTTTTGTTTGCGAGAGAGCAGTGAAAAGGTAACCGGGTAAGTTCTAGGCCCTCTATTTATAGCCCAGACTTTATATTTTTACCGTTAGTCCATGCCGTTTCGCATTCCTGCCCGTTACTTTTCTCCGAAATTAACGCATTCTATGGTTTCCGTTAGGAACAGAAGGCTAACGACTATTTCCTCTAAGTCTAAAAGACTTTCACACTTTCTGAGTTGGTTTTAAGATAGTTCGAAAGTAATTATCTTAAGACTAATTTGGAGTTTATATCTTCATACGTTTCGGAGATGAATTAAAATCTAATAACCCCTATGTCTGGTTATTTTTTCCTTCCGTATACTGCTCTCCTAACATTACAGGTTAAACGGAGAAGCGTATTCGAGGGGCTACTGTTGGGGGAAAATATCTCATCTTCGGGGTTATTGCCACAACAGCATAAAAGCAGATAGTGGATTCGAAGGTTTCCAGGCGACCATATTCGAAGATACCCTGAGTCAAGCTCGAAGTACGAAGATAGGCATTGGTTCAGAGTACATCTTCGAACTAAGGCTCTTCGAGATTTTTATTGCCAGCTAAGATGGAAGATTTATCTTTTATATTATTAGATTAGTCTTTTATCATTTTAGCCCTATCAAGGGTACCGAATAGTTGCCACTATGTCGGTTGTAATAGAGGGGTAAATAGGTCTTTTCCTTAATATTTGGGCCTATAAATACCCCCCATTTCACCCTGTAATAGGGACCGAATACAAGTTATTCAATACATACATTCGAACTATTCTAAGTTATTATCCTTTCGGAGGCTTAGAACAGTTCACTTCGCAAACACTCCGTTTGTTAGTTTCTAATCTACAGAAACCTGTTAGCGTAATCTTTTACGCCAACAATGAGCTTCGAGTTAGCCGGGGTCCGGATGAACTTCGGCTTTCCTTCGGAAATATATATCTTATAGAGGCCCGGCCAAACTGCTGTCTGCTCCAACTTCGGCGTAGAACCACCGAAGAATCCAATCTGTGTACCATCTGGAATTGATGGCCTTCACTGGAAATCGTAGTTGGAACTTGTCCCGGAGTCTGAAGTTGATGCTGCCGAAGGCCACTACAATCTTTTCTCCTCTGGAGCCCTGGTAAGTCTTCGAGTGGCAGGAGGCTTTGTGAAATGTTGCGAATATTTCTTCTCTCCCTTCACTGCCTTCAGCTCATAGCGCCCACTCAAAGATAGCGAGGCATGCTATCGCATTAGGAGATAGCTGAGGAAGGGTAACGTGGAAAAGATCTAGTACCTCTGATAGAAAGTCCACTGCTGGAAGCCCCAACCCCGCTTCAAGAAGGGAAAATTACTCACATGCCATTATAATTTTTAGAAATTGCCTACATGCCACTGTCAGTGACTGTGGCGGCCCCCACCTGGTAGTGACACAACGAGGGCATTTTAGCAAACCGAAAAAATTGTAATGGCACAAAAAAAATTAACCCGAAGAAGAAGGCTTCGAAAACGACGACTTCTCCGGGCCGAGGCGAAGGGATGGCTTCCTTTCCGGTCTTGTGGATATTAACCCCCGGGCTAATTTTCCCCACAACAACTGCTGCGATTGTCTTCTTCTTGCAGGTGGATGGCCCAGTTTATAAGACTGGTCAGAGTACTTCGAGGAGGCCAGGAGAAGGTCATGGGGTCCGACTTGTTGGGGATTCCCCGCAGGTGCCGCCGCCACTGCCGCTGCCATGGCTTGCTGCCGGGCTAAGGCCGAGGTGGCACCGGGAGCCTTGAAGCTTGTCTTCGCCATCAAGCGGAACAGGGTGATTGGAGCTAAAGTTTGAGGTTAAATGGCGGATTGCGCGAGGATGGTGAGAAAGGTATCTTGGATGTTTCTGGGTCTTCTATTTATAGGCTGGACTCCTGATTTTTTACCGTTCAGACTTGGCGTTCCATCTTCTTGACCGTTACTACTTACGAAATCAACGCAGTGTTATAGCTTCTTCTGAAAGGAAAAAGTTAACGGCTATTTTTTCTGACTCTAAAGGTCTTTTCGACTTCATAGAAATTGATTTCAGAGTTGTTCAAATAGGTCTCTCTTAGAAATCGATTCGAAGTTCTAAATTTTTGCATATTCCGAAGGTTGATAAATTTTATTAACCCTTACGCATGATTATTTTTATTGCGTATACTGCTCTCCTAATCTTACAGGTCATATGGAGAAGCATATTTGAGGGGCTACTGTTGGGGGAAAATACTTCATCCTCAGGGTCTATACAGTAATAAGACAAAGGCAATCTACTAAACCGAAGTTCCAATATTAAATCCGGTTTAGTACGTGACCAAGTTCAAAGAATCAATGCAGACTTTTGTTCAGAGTATAACTTCAGAGAGCTTATCTGCCAGCTTAGTCTTTTACCATTTTAACCCTATTAGGGGTACCGAATAGTCTCCACTATGTTGGTTGTAATTGAGGGGTAAAAAGGTCTTTTCCTTAAGTTTTTTACCTATAAATACCCCCCATTTTACCCTATAATGAGGATCGAATACTCAGTTATTCAATACACAACTTCGAATTACTTCGAGCTATTATCCAATTCGGAGGCTTGAAATAGTTCACTTCACAAACACTTCGTTTGTTAGTTTCAAATCTCTAAAAACCTGTTAGCGCAATCTTTTACGCCAACACATGCAGTAAAATATGGCTCTGTTAGGTGACTAGGTGATGGATTCTAGAGCTTCCTCTCACATGTTGCCAACCGTTGGTATCTTAGTTCTCTCCTCCCTCCCCTTCAATCATAGTTCCTCCTTTGTCACAATCGTAAATTGCTCTACGCTCCCTATTCCTTGCACTGGACATACTACTCTTTCCATCGCCACGCACAATTTTTCTCTTAACAATGTTCTTATTGTTCTTCATATAATCAAAAACCTTCTCTCCATTAGACAATTCACACGTGATAACTCTTGTTCTGTCGAATTTGATCCCTTTAGTTTTTCAGTTAAGGACCTCAGAACCAAGACCAAGACTCTATGCTACAATAGTGATGGCAACCTCTACACCCTTCGACAATCCCCTCACCATCTAGCATCCACCTTTCTTGCCTCTATAGATTTGTGGAACATCATTTCGGTCATACCTACAATTGAACTATGTCCTTTATTCCAGACATTCCCAAATGTAATAAGAGCACCACTGCCTGTCATGTTTGTCAATTGGGAAAATATGTCTGTTTGCCATTTGAGCATTCCAATTCTTTTTCTTCCAAACCTTTTGAGTTGTTACATTGTGTTCTTTGGACATCACCTGCACTTAGTTGATCTGGTTATCAATATTACCTTGTTCTTGTCGATGATTACGCACATTATTTATAGACATATCCTCTTCGACAGAAAAGATACACCTTCGATATTTTTTTACTTTTCTTTCCCTATATCCGAACATAGTTCAACCATTCCACCCTTGCCATCCAAGCTAACAATGGATGTTAATTTGTCGACAAACGAATGCCCGAGATCCTTGGTTCTCATGGCACTCTTTTGTGGCTTTCGTGCCCTCACACCTCACCACAATCAACAATGTCATCTGCACTCTTCTTTTCCAACCTAGCATGACCTTTTCTTTTTTGGCCAAAGCTGTTACCACTACCATGGCCTCATCTACTCCCTTTGAATTTCTTCACAAAAAATTTCATGTCTATAGATATCTGTGTTTTCAGTTGTATTTGTTATCCTAACACCTCTTCCACTACCACAAACAAACTATCTCCTCGATTTGTAGCTTGTATTTTTCTTAGCTATCCTAGCAACCATAAGGGATTCTGGTGTTATGATCCAGTCACTCATCGAGTCATTCTTTCTCGGCATGTCATTTTGTATGAATATGTTTTCCCATCTGCTCGTACTATGTCGCCCGAACCTGCTATCGGCCTTGATTTTTTATAGGAGCAGATCTCGACAAGTGAATTGCCTAGCACATTATCTGCTCTGATCCGTCATGAATGATGATGCATCTGTGCATGGTGTTGATAGCAAAAAATGACATTAACAGTCAAAATTGTCAAAATATAAATTTTGGTACTTGTGGCCAAAAATATGTCCACCCTTGCACAGGCCGGTCCAACTGGCCATGTAGGCCAGGTCAGACCGTCCATAGGCCTAGTCAGACCAGCACAGCCCGAGTCCGAAGAGATTAAATCAGTTTCAAGTTGTTTTGATTTCCAATCAAATCTTAACCACTTTTCGCCGACTCCTAGTCAGATTAAATGCTTGGAAACACCAAGACCACCCCCTATAAATATAGGGGCAAGGCCAATTCAAGGACATCTCCACAGATCAACTCAAAACCCTAGTTTTGAATCGCACTTTTATTTCAATCTACATTCCTTTCCCTAGGATTAGTTTTAACATACATCTTCGTGAGTTTGCACTGGAAGCTCTCCATCCACCACATCGTAATCACGGTAAGTCCTTGTCGATTCGATCGTGAATAGTTTGTTTCATCCACATAACAGGTTTCTATTGTTTTATCGGTTTTTACCGGTGATTCGGTCTCTTGGCCGAATTGCCTCTTGTTTCTTGGTGTTTTGGCAGCATTTTATCCTTCCCATCTTCGCCAAGAGTTTTGGTTGCATTCATCCATGGAAAGGTGGTCGCCGAAGCCCTGGAGACTATCTTCCAGGAGTCGTTAGTCTAACCGAAGGCAACCTCTCGGTCCGACTGGCCCGTGCCGTGCCGTCACCTGATGCTCCAGCACGCGGCGGTCCGACCGGTGACACGAGGCCGGTCTGACCAGGCTTCGTAGGAGGCTTCGGGCACCTTTGTGCTGGACGCCGGAGCCCTTTACCCGGATTCCCTCACGCCTTTGGTCCGAATAGAGCCCACCCATCGGTCTGACCAACCGAAGGCTTCGGTTTGCACCGGGCGACGGAGTGTTTTCTCTCAAGGCACTTCATGACAGAAATCTCTTCGCGCCGAAGGACACTTCGCAGCGAGCCCGGGGATCCCCTTTGCATACCGTCAGTATGACTAGAGCCCTACTACCGGTCTGACTGGTTGAGAGGCCGAAGACCCCTTTAGGATCCTTTGGACCCCTTCACACCCGAGCGCCAAAGATCCCTTCGGCGACCCCTCTGCACCACCGTTCTGACCGGTGGCGTACCCTCGGTCCGATCGGCCCACCTTGGCTGGTCCGACCACCAATTGTTTTAGTCCAACCGGCCCTGTTTTGGCCGGTTTGATTTAATTACTTTTTCTCACACATCGGTTAGTTGAATAATTTTAATTGATATTATTTAATTGTGTTACATGAAAACGTGTCCCGCACTTGGGTCAGTTCGATGATCCAAAAGTGTGCGGATACTTAGGACAAGCCTAAGCGTAACACAACACTGATGTCGCGTTCCGACTACCTTAATAGTGGTAAGGGGAGTGGAGTTACCAGGTAATCAGATCACACAGAAATAACCCAATTAGCTAAAAAGAAATATATAAATAAAATAAACTAGGTAGCTGATCGGAGCCTAACTGGTTAGAAGGGTTCACCGAAGGGGTCTTCGGTGTCTAGTGCGAAGTGTTTCACCGAAGGTAGCCTTTGACGTTCGGATCAACCTGACCGAAGGCAGGCTTCGAACAGATCTCGACGAAAAATCACCTCCAAACGGCTGGGTTCGGTGCGAAGTCTCTGACATGACAAAAATACTCCAACGCAACGTGCTGGCATGACTTCATCCAACGCAAAGTATAGGCGTGGCAAAGCCTGGTGCGACGAAGCCTGCTCCAGAGATCTCTAGCGTGCGATACTCAACCATACCGACAACAGCGTGACGGATCCTGCACGGGTAGTCAAAGCAGGGGTTCCGCCGGAGGGTGTTCTGGCATTCTCCAAAACTAGTATCTTGGCTCCGGACACCTCCTGTGAAGGGGCTCCGAGCGTGAAAACCTGTAACAGAACAGAGATCAAGTGCCAATTCGGCCTAGAGACCGAATCTGCTAAGTGTTGAAGTAGGGAAACGAGCGAAGTAGCAAGGCTTACCACCATTTCGAAGTGGCCAGTGGAGGACTTCTAGGCAAACCCACGAAGGTTGTGCTGAAAAGTAAATTAAAAGTAAAGGTACGGTTCAAACTAGGGTTTGAAGTTGATTTGCGTGGGGGCGCTTTTATGAACCGGCCTCACCCCTATATTTATAGGGGCTAGTCTTCTTATCTCTAAGATTAATCTGGTAGGATTCGGCCTAATCAAGCTTAGGGATAAAAACAGCCAAAATCAGACTCAAATTCTATCTCTGAAAATATCCCGAAGGGGGCCTTCGGCAGGGCCTGCCGAAGCCTGCTCCTCGAGCCGAAGCTTCGGTGAGGCAGGCCTCCGAAGGCCTTCGGGCCATGATGAGGACATCACTAGCTCGGATATAACCATGCTTATACTTCACAATAAACAACCCAAGGTTCATTCATTCTATATTACATTTATATTTTATATATTTGAGCTAAGGATGCTACACCATGAGTTGTCTTTGTTTTCAATTACAGAAATTCTTCCATGGATCAAGCGACACGTTAAGAGCACATCAAGGGCATGGAACATCATGTAAGTTTATTGGGGATCAATTCAAGGCCATGAAAACATAATATACAATTTTGGGATGTTATTTATGTGCCAAGAGAAAGTGGAGATTAACTTCTACATGTTTTCGACTTGGATTCGGACTACATGGATAGTAACAAATTGAAACGTGCACAACTTTTACATGGCATCTCCGATTTGTATGATCATGGACTTTTTGGAAAGCTTGAGACGTCCTCTTTCTAACGGATGCAGATACACTTGCAAATTCGATCCGAGGAGATTGCAATAACCAAAACAATGCGTGTTACTCAGACTCAGACTTCAAGGAGAGCACAACATTCACACATGCATATCTTTCACATGGAACCTGTGATTTAGATGATCTTGGACTTTTTGGAAAGCTGAGGATGTCTACATGGAAGATAATTTATTTATTCCACCGAAAGAATCCCGGCCAAGGCTTAAGGATCTAAGTTTCTTTTTTCTAGTAATTCTGTTTTGGAAATAATTAGTTTCCATATGTAATAAGTTTCCAAACTTTTGGGACGTCCCTAGGGCTATAAATACCCCTAGAGCTTCAGTTGTAATTTGGGGTTTTGATTAGATAAAAGTTTAGCCAATGCTACTTGTCCATGTAAACCCATGATCAGTTAGGTCGCCGGTTTCACGTTTCATAACCCCAACTACCCTTTGTGCGTCTTTCATATCCAGCAATTGTAGTTGCTCCTTTATCTTGTTCTTGTTTGTTCTTCGATTGCTTGCAGGAACAAGGTTGATCACCAATAAGATCAACAACCCTTGGAGTTGGTGTATCGATCGCTAAGGTGCAACACGAATGTCTCATATGGTTGTAGTCGGGTCGTCAACGTCGTCTCCCACCAATCGAACTTATCTCCTCTACTCACCAAAAGATCGGGCCACCCGAGTCTCCATCAAGTGGTAACAAAGCTTTCATTGCTCGGTGAGTTTTTATTTCATTTTTTTCCTACAGTCTAGAAAAAGCCACACACAAAAATTACCCGTGATCCAGGCCTCTTTGATCCTATTACTAGTTCTGGTTAGTATCGACTTTTTGAGTTTTTGGTTGCATCGTCATGTGAAGTTGCTGGTCTTAGCGTTTAGTTCGTTTAGAGTTTCGAGTTCTTGTCATATTTTTACCACCGTGTTTTGGTCTGTTTAGTCGGTTTGTTATTCTGGAATTCGGGTGGAATTTGGGCAGGCTATGCAGGTGTTACTAAAACTATCATATATCGTCCATGCAAACTCGGATTGGAGAGTTTTAATACTTTTTGGAAATCTTACAAGAGGATCTTTATTTTTCCTTTTAGAGTCATCTTCATATTCGGTTGTTTGCTTTATGTTTTGGAACATACAAGGTTCGGGAGTCCTGTACTAAGAGTCACCTTGTCCTTTGCTAGTCTTTAAAAAAAGGAGAGAAAAAAAGGAAAAAAGGCATAAAGGTGCTCCAAAAAAGAAAAAAAAGCTTCACAAAAAAAGAGAAAAGAGAAAAAAAGTGAAGAAAGAAAACTTGTGACAAAAGAGGAAAGCTAGTTTTACCTTTGTCGGTTTGGTGGTATCGTTTGTGTCTAGGCCCGCGTCTCTAGTACGTTCAAGCCTAAGATCAGCACAATACCGACGTTGAACAACTACTCAATTTGCTTATGCTAATGTGGTTCTAGTTTTTCTTGCTACATATTTCAGCCTACCTAGAGCTCCACATATTTGACTACAACTTGTACAACCAAGTGTTTTCCAAAGCATCGATACATCTAATCTCCGTGGTGTTTGTGGTTAAGTCGGTGTACAACACCTTCATGCTTGCATTGGTAAGAACTTGTAAGAGCTTGATACAGGATTGAGCGAGTGTGATGTTGTGCCATCACAATCTTGTAGTTAATAGGAGTGTACATATTATTTGTATGTTTCTTGTCTACTACTAATCGTGGCAGGGATACACAAGGAGATAGGATATAGTGAAGGTCAATATCAACATCTTCATCGACACATGAAGAATCAACACAATAAATATGAGGTATGTGATGAAATTCTAGCTAGGTTCAAATGTACAATACCTTATTTTGAAGGAAATTATGATCCTCATGCATATATTCAATGGGAGCTAGCTGTAGATAATGAATTTAAAAAATATAACTTGTCTGAAAGAGAAAAGGTTATGGATGCCTCTAAAGTGTTAGTTAAAGATACTACATATCATTGGAAACATCTTTGTATACATGATAAAATACCTCAATCTTGGAAAGACTTAAAGAAATATTTGAGAGATGCTTTTGTTCCTCCATATTATGCCGATATTCTATTAAAGAAACTACAATGTTTAAAACAAAATAGCAGAAGTGTTGCCTCATACTATCATGATATGCATGCTTGTTTATTATGTTGTGCTATAGATGAATGTGAAGAAACTATAGAACGAAGGTTTTTACGTGGGCTTAACAAGGAAATTCAGGAAATGCTTCTTCATGAAACATATAATTCTCTCTCTCAATTGTTTGAACTTTCATGTCGAGCTGAAATTCAGATTGCTATTGATTTAGAGGAGACACCAATCAGTTTGCCTTCTAGTTCTACTAACTTTGAACAGGAAAAAGAGAGCAAGTATGCACTTACATCATCAGAGAAGATTTTGCAAGGTGATATATGTGCTGAAATTAATCAAGATGAGTGTGCTCCTCATCAAACACAATCATTAGATATTCATGCTATTATATAGCAACCATTAGTGGATTTTTTTCTAAAATTTCTTTGTTAACAGATGATTTGCTTGAAATTCCTCATGACAAAGAAGAGTTGTGTATTAATGCTTTACTTATATACCTTCCACAACTAGTGGAAGAACGTGTTGTTTCTATTGTTAATTCCTCAAGCGCTGATTTTAAACATGTTTTCCACATTACTAATGAGAATGAAGAAATTATATTGTTATCATCTTTAAATACATGGGGATATATTGAAATTATGGATCTTTGTGAGCTCACTTGTTTAAAGGAGAAATTATTTGCACGGTTTAATTTGCCATGTTCTACCAATGTTATTTTTCATATATTTGGCACATACCATAAGCAAGACATATACTTTGTCCATAGAGTTTACATATGTGAAGATTTGAAATTTCATGTAAAGCCTGAAAATAATTAGCTCGAGCAAGTAATTTTAACTAATTCTATTATCTCGAGAGTCTGTTCTTTTGATTTAAATATACAGGTATATTTTCAAGAAGGAGAGCATGTTAAGTTGTTCAACAACATCACATTTTCATCTTCTTTCATCAAGGAAGCTTCTTCACTGACACATGTGAAACTGAATGACAAGATGAGTTGGTTTCCTCCTACTCACAATGTAACAAAAGGACAAGTGATATTGCACAATGATATATTTTGCTAGGAGCTACAATGACTATGAATATAAGAATAAACCGATGAAGGTTTGTAGCCAAGAAGGAGAGACTGATGAGGACATCACTAGCTCAGATATAACCATGCTTATACTTTACAATAAACAACCCAAGGTTCATTCATTCTATATTAGATTTACATTTTATATATTTGAGCTAAGGATGCTACACCATGAGTTGGCTTTGTTTTCAATTACAGAAATTCTTTCATGGATCAAGCGACATGTTAAGAGCACATCAAGGGCATGGAACATCATGGAAGTTGATTGGGGACCAATTCAAGGCCATGAAAACATAATATACAATTTTGGGACGTTATTTATGTGCCAAGAGAAAGTGGAGATTAACTTCTACATGTTTTCGACTTGGATTCAGACTGCATGGATAGTAACAAATTCAAACGTGCACAACTTTTACATAGAAGCTCTGATTTGTATGATCGTGGACTTTTTGGAAAGCTTGAGATGTCCTCTTTCTAACGGATTCAACTACACTTGCAGATTCGATCCGAGGAGATTGCAATAACGAAAACAATGCGTGTTACTCAGACTAGGACTTCAAGGAAAGCACAAGATTCACACATGCATATTTTTCACACCGAAGCTCCAATTTAGATGATATTGGACTTTTGGAAAGCTGAGGATGTCTACATGGAAGATAATATATTTATTCCACCGACAGAATCCCGGCCAAGGCATAAGGATCCAAGTTTCTTTTTTCTAGTAATTCTGTTTTGGAAATAATTAGTTTCCATATGTAATAAGTTTCTAAACTTTGGGGACGTCTCTAGGGCTATAAATACCCCTACATACTTCAGTTGTAATTTGGGGGTTTTGATTAGATAAAAGTTCAGCCAATGCTACTTGTCCATGTAAACCCGTGATCGGTTAGATCACCGATTTCACGTTTCATAACCCCAACTACCCTTTGTGCGTCTTTTATATCCAGCAATTGTAGTTGCTCCTTTATCTTGTTCTTGCTCATTCTTCGATTGCTTGCAGGAACAAGGTTGATCACTGATAAGATCAACAATCCTTGGAGTTGGTGTATCGATCGCTAAGGCGCAACACGAACGTCTCGTACGGTTGTAGTCGTGTTGTCAACGTCGTCTCCCACCAATCAAACTTATCTCCTCTACTCACCGAAAGATAGGGCCACCCGAGTCTCCATCAGGCTGAAGGTAGAAGGCCGCTATAAGTCTTCCAAAGCCCAATGTTCAATGCATGGGCCTTCGGCCCTATAGGGTTTCGGCCTGATCCAGGACTTGTGTATTTTCAGCTCAAATTACCAAAATTGATATTTTGACAATCTTGACCATTAATGCCATTTTTTGCTATCAACACATGCCCCTGCCTTTTAGTGAACTAAGTGAACTAAAATCATAATGGGATATGGACAATACTTTCCATAGCGACCATTCGACACTTTCAAGTGCTTTGCCACACACTTGGGAAATACCTTTTCAAATACCTGCCATTCAAAGCTCTTCGAAATCGCTCTCCTTGTAAAGGTTCCAACAAGTACGCGTTACCTGGAGTGATTTCGGCTACTTGAAAAGGACCTTGCCAACTAGGCGACCAATTACCAAATTTGGGGCTCTTAGTGCCTAAGGTTAAAATCATCTTCCAAACCAAGTCACCAACTTGAAACGATTTTGGTTTAACTTTTTTTATTGTAGGCTCTAGCTATTCTTCTCTTGTCTTTCTCTATAGCTTCTAAAGCCCTCACCGTCTTATTGGTCACTTCTTCCAGATTGTCTCTTAAAAGAGTTTCATATACGTCGACTGATAAGCCATCTTGCTAAAGAAATCTTAAATAGCCAAGATCTACCTCTATTGGTAGAACAACTTCTTTCCCATATACTAGCTCATATGGACTAACTTTGGTATCACCATGCTTCGCAACTCTACAAGCCCGCAATGCTTCTAAAAGCACTTCATGCCACCTTTTAGGGAACTCTTCAATTTTCTTCTTAATGAGTTTAATCACAGTTTTATTACTAGACTTGGCCTGACCGTTGGCCTGAGCATAGTATGGTGAAGAATTTATTAACTTAATACCATAAAATTCGGAAAATTCCCTCACTTCTTTAGCAACAAATGAAGTACCCTGATCTGTAGTGAGAGTTTGGGGAATACCGAATCTATCTATAATGTGCTTCAAGATAAAATCAGTTACCTCATTGTGAGTCATGTTCTTAAGAGGCACGACTTCGGTGCATTTGGTGAAATAGTCCGTTGCCATCAGCACAAACTGATGCCCTTTTGAAGAGGGAGGATGAATTTGGCCGATGAAGTCTAAACCCCAACCCCAGAACAACCATGGCTTGATAATAGGATTAAGTAGCGATGCAGGAGCTAACTGAATATTACCACACTTTTGACACGCTTCACACCCTCTGTAGTATTTAAAACAATCCTTAGTCATAGTCGGCCTGTAGAAACCTGCTCTTTTGAGCATCCAACTCATTTTCTGGGCTTACTGATGAGTGCCACAAAGCCCTTCATGGACTTCTCCGGTAGCCGCTTTGGACTGATCGACATCTAAGCATCTCAAAAGTACTCCATCAATAGTTCGGCGGTATAATACATCATCTAGCAACACAAACTTAAACGTCTGTCGCTGAACTTTCCGATCAACCCTTTGATTGGGATTTCTTAAATACTGGACGATTGGAATTCTCCAATCATCCTTATGGACATCCGGAGGGATTGCTAAATCCTTTACTAGAGTAATATCCAAATTGCTAACTTTGGAGTGCCCCCTGGGCCTCTCTTGCTTTTACCAAAGGCTGGGTTGATTGGCCGTGCAGAGCCAATCAGACTGAAGCCTTCCGTCAGAGAGGTCCGGTGCGCGAGGGCTTCTATCGCTCAGAAGGCTTCGACATGAAGGCTCCGGCGTGCAGGACCCTCCGGTGTATGAAGGGCTCTGGCACGAAGGCTCCAGTACGCAACACCCTCCGGTGGCCGGAGGTGTCCGACCTGGAGGGTCTAACGGACCTCGTGCCTGCCTGAAGTTTCTGGCTTCGACAGTGAGACGAAGCATTGGATTTTCCTGTACAGAAAATTTCCCTCTCCTGACCTGATAGCCAAATGCTTGCTGAGCCAAATCATTTGCAATTGAGTTGGCTTCTCTTGACACGTGAGAAATTTTGAAGTCATCAAAGGTTGCAATTACGTCTAAACACTTGTCCAAGTAACTATTTAGCAAGCCATTAAAACATTGATCGCTTTTAGCTACTTGTTGTACTAATAACAAAGAATCACCATGTGCATGGACATGTTTAGCACCTATGGACTCTAGCAATTCAAGCCCTAGCAATAAAGCTTTATATTCAGCTTGGTTGTTAGTAGAAGGGAATTCTAAACAGGTCGAGGTTTCAAAATGCATTCCGTTAGGTGATATGAGAACTACTCCGATACCTTGGCCAATCTTACAAGCTGAACCATCAAAATAAAGTTTCCATGAAACTACTTCAATTAGAGCACTATCATTACCCCAATTGACATCTACGTGGTGATCAACTATAAAATTAGCGACAATTTGGCCTTTCATAGCCCTTAGAGGTTCATAAGCCAAATCGTACTCAATCAAAGCGTATGCCCAATTTCCGATTCTCCCACTTAGAATTGGCTTTTGCAACATGTACTTTATGACATCAGTTTGGCAAGCGACAATACATGTGCTAGGGAGAAGATAGTGATGTAATTTGGTACATGCGTAATAAAGTGATAAACACAAACGCTCCACAAACACGTACCTGGTTTTGGCATCCAGTAGGCGGCGGCTCAAGAATGTGATTATGTATTCTTTTCCCTCCACCTCATGAGTTAGCACGGCTCCTATCACACTATCTTCTGTAGCAATGTATAGCCAAAATGAGATTCTGGCTTTTGGTGTTCTCACCACGGGTGGCGATGACAAGCACTCTTTAATTTTTTCAAAGGCGCTTTGTTGACTTGCCCTCCACGTGAACTCGGATTCATTCTTTATCTAGAGTATAGGGACAAAAGCATCGATCTTGCTAGACAAGTTGGATATAAAGCGATGCAAATAATTCATCTTGCCTAGCAACTTTTGCACATCTCTTTTGCATGTCGGCGCTTCAAAGTTTCTAGTCTTTTCAAGCCTCTTAGGATCAATTTCAATACCTCTTTCATGAATCATGAATCCTAAGAACTTGCCTGCCAACACACCAAAAGCATATTTGAGCGGGTTCATTTTTAAGCCATACTGACGCATCCTAACAAAAGAAACTCTCAAATCGGCTAGGTGGTTTCCCATAGCGTCCGATTTGACTACAACATCATCTATGTAGACTTCTAACATAACTCCTAGCAAGTCATGAAAAATTAAGTTTATAGCACGTTGATATGTAGTGCCAGCATTCTTTAAACTAAAAGTCATAACGACCCACTCAAACAAGCCGACAGAACCAGGGCATCAAAAGGATGTCTTGTAGACGTCCTCTTCGGCCATAAAATTTTGGTTGTAACCAGCGTTGCCATCAAGAAAACTTAGTACCTTGTGTCTTGAAGCATCATTGATCAACATGTCAGCTATCAACATGGGATACTCATCCTTCGGAGTGGCCTTGTTCAAATCCCTAAAATCAATACAAACTCCTATTTTGCCGCTCCCTTTCTTCTCTACAGGCACAAAGTTAGCAACCCATTCAGCATACTTGCATGGCCTAATAAACTCAGCCTTGAGTAACCGTTATATCTCCTCTTTAACTCGGTCATATACGTCTGAATTGAAGTGACGAGGGGGCTGTTTATACGGCCTAAACTCGGGTTTGATAGGTAACCGATGCTCAACGAGCTCACGACTTAATCCGGGCATCTCGCTATACTCCCATGAAAAACAATCAATGTACGACCGAAGCACCTTTATTACTTTGTCCTTCTCATCAACCTGCAAATTTTGGTTTACAAAGGTCGGCCTTTGAATGGCGTCGTCTTCTATATTGACTTCCTCTACGGGATCGACCAGTGCAAAACCTTGTCCTAATTTCTCTACTTCACTAAAGTCTTCAATGGCCTCGGCAATACCATCTTTAGAAGATCGATATTGCTCTACGCGAGACTTCAGCCAATCAAGATTACTTTTTGCTAGACATGGTTACTAATTTAGAAATAGTTGTGCTACACCAGCCGGCTTTACAGACATGGGCACGAAACGTCCCCCGGATACACTGACGAAGTCTTAATCCGAAAGGTCCCTACCTTATAGGCACTCTACTTTATTGTGGATGGCGTCGATGGACACATCGGCCAATGCTACCTGGGCCGAAGTGTCTGTTGGTATGACTTCTACGTCATCGCCATCCCACCGTATCAAGCATTGGTGCAAAGTAGAAGGAATACATCAATTAGCGTGAATCCAGTCATGCCCGAGCAGCACACTGTAGTTACATTGCACGTCAACGACAAAGAACGTTGTTGGTAATGTCTTGTTACCTACTGTCAACTACATGGAGAGTACCCCTTTTGCTGCAGAACTCTCGCCGTTGAAGCCGTTGAGCATTAGGTTAGTTTTCTTTAAGTCTTCCTCGCCCCTACCAAGCTTCTTCAATAGAGTGTAAGGCATTAGGTTAATAGTGGTGCCACTGTCGACAAGCAATATTCTAGAGATTGGCTTCCCATCAATGTGACCCTTGACGTAGAGAGACTTTAGGTGGCGAGTCGTATCCTCGGGTTTCTCAAAAATAGCACTGTGTGGGCCAAGGTTCAACTGAGCGACCTCGGCCTCGTCTTGTGGTAGGGTGAACTCGGTGGGCAGCATGACGACGTTGATGTCCATCGCCTGAGGTGTGAGTCCTTTGTAGACAGGCGTATAATCGTCATTGAGCATGTCATCATCGTCATCATTCGGAACAGGAGCCGGGTTGGTCATTTCAACTGGCTTGATCGTCCATACCTATCTCACAGTTGGCTGAGGGCGGATCTCCTTGAAGATGGTGTCTCTTTCATCCTCAGCCTTTTTCTCGCGCATCTCCTATGCACGTAGGCGTTGTAGGCACCTTTTCTGTGATTTGTACATGCCTAGAGGTGTCCAATATGGTTGTGGCCTGGTGTAAGGCGCCACCTCCCTGTTTCTGTGATTTTTGGCTGAAGGGGTACCACCTAGGTTGGCCTCGGGTGTTTTATAATTGGTGGACACTTCATCGCGGACCCTGTCGGTCAGACCGGCCTCGTTCGGCCGATCGAACCGGGCTCCGGCGCTGGCCTTGGCTTGACTAGGGAACTTACCTCCATCGGGTTTTGGTGAGGGAGCCTTCGGGATTGGGACCTCCTTAGATCCTACTTTGACTATGATGGCTTCAGACTCCATCTCCTTCGCCTCTTCGCGTCCATTTCCCTTGGCTCCATCCTGTGTGAGTTGATTCAGAGGTACTACAGATAGCCTATGGATGATGTCTTCCTTCACCGCGTCTGTTTGTCCCTGCCAGTTATAATATTCCAAAGGAAAGCAGGAGGCAATGTTATACTGTGAAGGGTACTCGGGGGGCGAGGTGTATGGAGCTCACGGGGTCCCTGCCTATAACACCCCAAATTTTCAAGGTAATAAAAATATCATTTAATTTATTTTCCTGGAATTATTTATTTTGGAAATGCCTTTAATGCCCTCCTTAAACTTTTTGAACTAGAACCTAGAGTAAATGACCAAACGAGGGGCTAGAAAATTTTGTGTATGATCCCAAGGCCAAGATATATTTTTGAGAATTTTTACAAATTTTTATCAACCTTGGAAGTAGCCCAAATATTTTAATCCATTTTCTCTAATTATTTTTAATCAGAAAATCATTTAAACAGTAATGGGCCTCTCCCTCCCTTTCTCTCTCACCCGGCCGGCCCAGCCCACTCCTCTCCGCACGCCCCGTCTGACACCTGGGCCCCACCCGTCAGAGACCCCCCTCCTCTCCGTGCGCGCGCCCGACCGCCCGACCCCACCCGTTAGTCGCCTCGCCCGCTCACTCGCACCCACTGCCCGGTGGCCCCCACATGTCGGATCCATCTTCCCCGCGAGATCCGCCCCCAAATACCCCCCTCGCCGGCCGACGCCATAACGCGCCTCGGATCCACTGCCCCCGACCCCCTGTCCCCGAATGAGCCCGCCATTACTTCGCCCGATCCTCGGCGACTGTTTCCCCATCTTCAATTCCAACCAATTCGCGTCCAAGTTCGTTGAACCCTTGCAACCGAGCTCACCGGCGTTTAAAAACTCGTTTACTCTCGACCACCATCAATTGCGCCCCCTCTGCCCTCGCCGGTGACCCTATTTAAACCCCCCTGGTGCCCCGCATCCACCCCTCGCTCGCAATTGCACCAGAACCGAACCAAACGCCCGTGACGCTCACTTAAAGACCTCACCGCCACCTTCACTCCAGCCGCCACTCGCCGTCGCCGGAGTCCCCCTCCGTCCTCACCGACCGCACCGCTGTGACCGCAAGGACCTCACCGACCTCGGCCACCCCTCCATCGCCGACGAACCCCGCCGGATCTCCCTCGCCGACGAGGACCCGAACATCTTCGCCGCCTCCGCTTGTCGCCGGCCCCGCTCCGTCGACCCCAAGCCCCTCCGAAGGTATCCTCATGATCCCCGTAGTCCCCTTCGTCCATTTTAGCCCTTAGTCACGACCGTCATCGCTCGCCGTGGCCCCTGGCCCGCTCGTCGTCGCCGGAGAAGACGACCAACATGGGTCGAGTACCCTTGCCGTGTCGGATTCGATCCTGGTCATGCGATCTGGATCTAACGGTACCAATTAAATCCCTGTGCACTTTAATCTGCGATGTCGGATATGAGCGAAGGGGTACGTTTTATTCTCGTGCGTCCGATAGTTTTAAAAACCCGCATTTAATCCGGATCGTTCATCGCGTACCGCTTCCACGTTTTAATCTCAGCCGTCCACGTCAACTTAACTCCCCCGCCTCGCCCTCGCGCGTTGGATCTGGATCCAACGGTCCAGATTGGGCCGGACCACGCGCACAGTGCGCAGGTTCACCGTGAGCCTGGCTCACCATGGACCGACGCCTATTTTGGGATTTGATTTAAATTCCAGAAATGATTTTAAACTTCTAAAATTCATATCTTGCGCATTTGAACTCCAAAAATTACCATTTCACTTCCAGAAAATTTATAATTTTATCCTCTACCTGTTAATACCATAAAAACAGTATTTTTACTTTGGATATTTCATGTTTATTTAATAAAGTATCCAAATGCCCTTAATGAAAATTACAAATTCAATTATTTAAAATTTAGCAAAATTTATCTTTATTCTTTTCCTGTTTATAGAATGGAACCCCAACACTTTCTCTGAAGCTATTATTTTAAATTAATTAGAAAACTTAGAATAGCTTTATTCACAATTAAAACCCCTTTTTATAAAGGGCAATATTTCATTATAGTTCATTTTAAATTATTTATAAAATAAATTTTAGAAACTTAACAACTTGGTTTTCTTTAAATTGAACCAATCAAAACCTATGTGCTTGTAGTGTGGTTTTATATTGTTTAATTGAATGTTGTATTTATTTTATTTTATTTAAATTGGGAAGACTACGATGCTGCCGAGGAGCCGGAATACTTCCCGGAAGTCCCTCCTTCCCCTTTTGCTGAACAAGACAAGTCACCGAACCAATCTTTTGAGCATATTAAACCCATGTTTTACTAAACTATCGCTAAAACACATAGGATATACATGCATTAGTCAAATGAAACCCTTACAATATATTTATTAGGATCCCCCAACCTTGATGTGCAACCCAAGCCATGCTATCTAGCCTAAACTCCTTGTCACCATATGATCAGTACGATTAGCTAGTGTCCAATGTATCGACACGATTGCTAAAGGATTAAAAATGAGTCGTAGCAATTGGAATCTACTATATGATCCCCGTTATTCTTATCTCTGGAATGTTGTTGGTGATAGAGTTATGGTTGAGAGTGTATGCATGGTGGGTTCCGGGTGCAAGCTAGGGCATTGGTCGGTAGCACCCGGGGCACTATAAGGACCGGTCTGCGGGATCCGTTGCAATACATTTTCGTACTAACCACAAGTCTAATGGGTAAGTCCTACTAAGGTATGGAGTGTTCCAAACCGAGGCCACCACTTGGAGATGGGTCAAGCAGCACCTGCGGGTGGCTTGTACCGACGTGGCGCAAAAGGGGGTGCGACGTTAGCCGAGATGCGGCCCGGTGCACCGGCAAAACCTAGAGCGGGTGGTTATCGCTTGGAGCACTTCATGCCGAGGTTTTGGCACAAGTTCCCGTGGTATGGGTCATCTCGTTACACTTTGGTGTTTGGGATGAGTGCGTGCATTGTGGGTACAGTAGTACACCTCTGATCAGAGTCATAAATCTTTTCGAAAAGCCGAGCCCACGGTCAAGGGCGGGTTGCGTGACATCCCACAGTTAGTTTACTTTTGATAGGTATGTACATGATGGTTTGACATGTAAGGACTGTTGTGCGAGGAGGTAAAACATACTCCTCGAGTTAGATGGTGTTATTGATGTTCATGTTTATTATTCCGCATGATAAGATTTGACTACATTAAATGCGATAACTAAAAATGTACTTTTCCACACTTTTAGCCAATTATCCTTCCTTTGTTATTACCTTGCATTATTATTTGAATTTGCGGTGGCTTGTTGAGTACTTTTGTACTCATACCCGTTGGACACACTTCAGAGGATGCCTACTATGAAGATGGTCTAGAGTAGCGACCCAGTCAAGCGAAAAGATCTTGAAGAAGGCGTTCGTCATGCATTCTACTTTTATTATCGTTTTTTATTTAACTCCGATGTAATAATATGGTCTGCGTACCATGAATACTTGTCGTATGTACGATTGTCGCATGATGAACCTCTTGTATTATTGTTTTTCTTATGAAATTCAATAATGTTCCGATTTCGATAAATCGGGGCGCCACACTGCCCAGTTGTACGGCGAAGGCATTGGTGGCTCCAGCGGCTTTGCCCACTTTGAACCGAACCCATTGCCCGGAGGGGGGTTTGGCCATGTCGATGATATTTTAGACCATATTAGCAAAGGGTCCTAACAAGCTAGAGGTATGTTTGACCATTGCGGGCCGAAGCCTCCTACCAAAGGGTTCGCCCAGAGCATAGCTGAGTTTGGCCATTGGGGTCCGAGCTCATTGTGCGAAGGGTCCGGCCATTGGGGGTCAAACTCGTGGTGTGAAGGATTCGGCCATTGAGGTCTGAACCCACTGCGCGAAGGGTTCATCCATTGGGGTCCGAACTCGCCTTTCGGGGGGTTCGGCTGCTAGGGTCCGAACCCACTGTACGGAGGGTTTGACCGTTGTGGTCCGAACCCACTGTGCAGAGGGTTCGACCATTGAGGGCCGAAGACACCCTCCGACTGTCTTGGCCCCTTCGGCTGTCTTAGCTTTTTTGCATGGGGGCTTGTTCCCTTGGCTTTTTTTGGTGTTTATTCAGCAGCATCTGATATGTTACCTTTGGTTTCTTGCGAGCCCTAGGTGAAGGAGATGTGTTGACATTTCTTTTCCACACTCCTACTTCAGGGTTCTTTGGTACGAGTGTGCATGTGCACGATTCTCCAATAATGATCACTTTCCCCTTAGTTGACTTTGCCGACTCTGGCCGAATCAGTACTCTCTTCTCATCGAGGTCGACAGTGTTCACGGGAAAGGGGTCTTTGTCCAGCTTCATCTTTGGACTAGGGTCTATTTTCAATCGTCCTTCTTCTATGGCCGATTGATCCTGCCGATGAAAAACATTGCAGTAGTTATCATAATGGGAGTGTGAGTCATGCCACTTACAGTGGGGGTGTTTCTTTAGCTCGTCGGTGGATGGAATTACTTGGCTTTTAGGCAACCTGAGAATCTAGTTCTTCAAGAGAAAATCAAATATCTTATTGCACTTAGTTATATCAAATAAGTATATGACTTCACTAGGCCGACTCTTAGTGGGAGACGGCCGTAGTTCAGAGAAAGTGACGGGTTTACTCTTAGCATTCCACACCCATTCGGCCGAATACATTCAGCTGAATCTTCTTCCTCCTCCGATTCTTCCTCGTCGGAGTGCTCCATAATGTGGACATCAGCCCTAGGTTTGTTAAATGTTTTAACAAACTTTTTATCTTTGGCTCGGCCTTCCTGGACCAGAGTCTGTTGTAAGACTTGGCTAACTTCTAAAAAGTGTTGGTTGTCTGGCATTTCTTTGATCTCAGAACGCAACCCGCTAAAAGCTAGATCCGCAAATTCCCTTTGAAATATTGAGACTAAAACATCGGTTTCTGGTGTCTCTAAAGCGCTCGATGTACTCGGAGACACTCTCACTAGATTTCTGCCTAACCGACATCAAGTGTGAAAGCCTAAGTTCTGTCTCACCTATATAAAAATAGTTGTGGAACTTTTGTTCCAGTTCGTCCCATATTTTTATAGAGTTCAGCGGGAGCACCGAAAACCAGGTAAAAGCGGTGCCAGATAGTGAGAGTGAAAAAAGTATAAGTTTTAAAGCATCCGACCCACTAGCTTCTCCACACTGTTCTAAGAACTGACTGACATGCTCTAGTGTGGTTTTGTTACCCTCACCGTCGAATTTGGTGAATTCCGGGACTCTATAGCTGCGAGGGTATGGTATAGTATCAAAACTGTCAGGGTACGGCTTCCAGTAAATGCTAGTCCGACCCCTAGGTATGAAGCCGGTGCACTCCCTAAACAATGTGCCGATCCATTCCTCAATGTCATCCTAGTCTATTGCCTGCAC
Source organism: Zizania palustris (assembly GCA_019279435.1). Lineage (NCBI taxonomy): Eukaryota > Viridiplantae > Streptophyta > Magnoliopsida > Poales > Poaceae > Zizania > Zizania palustris. The sequence continues at coordinate 17,438,135 of JAAALK010000079.1, forward strand.
GCGTCTCTCATGCGGGGGCGTGACACGTGGTGGTATGCCAGCGTGTCATCTGCGGGGGTCTTCCTCATGTGCTGGGCCTAGGTGCATGATGTGTTAAGGCCTATGCGTTTGTGCATACGGTGCGGGCAACGCGGGAAAAACTAGCGCAGGCATAGGTGGTGTGCAATAAACAAGATTCGCTTGGACATGTGCATAGTGGCTTATCTCAACCATATATGCTGAGGCCAGTACTACCATCGGTTCTACTATAGATACGATTCACCAGCGGTGCACTAGCGATTGGAGTCGGAGGAATGGCCTCGGTAAAGACGAACCTTCTAAGTGTCACCTCTACTTGAGAGCTAACTACTGAATCTAAACGGTTGTCTAGCGATGCGCTAACAGCTTGATTTAATGACACGACTATTTTTTGCTCAATTTCTAAAGAAGACAAAGGAGGTGATACTAGTGTTACCTGGGTTCGAGCGAGGTTGGGGACGTTGACGTCACGTTTGATGAAGCCCACGCGTGTCTTGACATAGTTCCCAATCATGAGGTCTTGAAGTGCTTTCATCTTTGCCTCGATCTCTGCCCGATCTTCTTCTAGGATATCTTCAAGGGTAGGCATTATGATGTTGCGGTTATCGATATCTGTGCCCCCCATCAGATCAATCGGCGATGTAGACGTAGTAGTCATCATAGATGTTCTGGCGGCCGATGTAGATGTGGTCGTCATGTTTGCGTAGCCCTCCCCAGCGGAGTCGCCAAAAAGTGTGTTGACACGAAAATGTGCCCCCACTTGGGTCAGTTCGACGATACAAAAGTGTGCGATACTTAGGGACAAGCCTAAGCATAACACAACACTGACGTCATATTCTGACTACCCTTAACAGTGGCAAGGGGGGTGGAGTCGCTAGGTAATCACATCACATAGAAATAACCCAATTAGTCGAAAAGAAATATATAAATGAAATAAACTAGGTAGTTGATCGAAGCCTAACTGGTTCGAAGGGTTTGTTGAAGGGGTCTTCGGCGTCTGGTGCGAAGGGTTTTGCCGAAGGTAGCCTTCGCCACTCAGATCGATTTGGCCGAAGGCACGCTCCGAACAGATCTCGATGCGAGATCACCTCCGAACAGCAGGGTTCGGTGCAAAGTCTCTAACACGACAAAAATACTCCAACGCAATGCGTTGGCGTGACTTCATCTGGCACGAAGTATAGGCATGGCGAAGCCTGGTGTGACGAAGCCTGCTGTGGAGCTCTCTGGCGTGCGGGACTCAACCAGACCGACAACATAGTGACGGGTCTGGCACGGGTAGTCGAAGCAGGGGTTCCACCGGATGGTGTTCTGGCAGCCTCCGAAACTAGTCTCCTAGATTCAGAGATCAAGTGCGAATTCGGCCTGGAGACTGAATCTACTAAGTGTTGCAGTAGGGAAACGAAGATAGCAATATGTTACGTAGATTAATGGATACTTCACAAGCGAAGTAACAAGGCGATAGCAATCTGTTACGTAGATTAATGGATACTTCACGAGCAAAGTGGTGGGTGGAGGGCTTCCAGGCAAACTCACGAAGGTTGTGTAGAAAAGTAAATAAAAAGTAAAGGTACAGTTCAAACTAGGGTTTAAAGTTGATTTGTGTTGGGGCGGCTTTTATGAACCGGCCTCAACCCTATATTTATAGGGGCTAGTCTTCTTATCTCTAAGATCAATCTGGTAGGATTCCACCTAATCAAGCTTAGGGATAAAACAACCAGAATCAGACTCAAATTCTATCTCTAAAACAGCCCAAAGTGGGCCTTCGGCAGGGCCTACCGAAGCCTGCTCCTCGGGCCGAAGCTTCGGCGAGGCAGGCCTCCGAAGGCCTTCGGGCCGAAGGTAGCATGCCGCTATAAGGCGTTCGAAGCCCAATGTTTGATGGGCCTTCGGCCCTGTAGGGCTTCGGCCTAATCCAGGACTTGTGTATGTTCGGCCCAATTTACCAAAATTGATATTTTGACAATCTTGACCATTCATGCTATTTTTTGCTATCAACAAATTGCTTGTGTTGGCGTAAAAGATTACGCTGACAGGTTTCTGAAGGTTAGAAACTAACAAACGAAGTGTTTTGCGAAGTAAACTGTTTCAAGCCTCTAAAAGGATAATAGCTTAAAACAGTTCGAGGATGTATATTGAATAACTTGTATTCGGTCCTTATTACAGGGTAAAACGGGGGGTATTTATAGGCCCAAGCATTAAGGAAAAGACCCTTTTACCCCTCTATTACAACCGACATAGTGGAAACTATTCGGTGCCCTTAATAGGGCTAAAATGGTAAAAGACTAATCTAATGAGAAAGAAGATAAGTCTTCCATCCTAGCTGGCAAGGAAACTCTCGGAAGAGATCAAGTTCGAAGATATACTCCGAAATAGAGTTCACCTCCATACTTTGAACTTGATCCACGACGATTCTGGAGTTATATGCTAGAAACCTTTGATTCAATCATCTATCTTTATCTTGTTACAACAATGGCTCTGAGGATGAAATATTTTCCCCCAACAGTAGCCCCTCGAATACGTTTCTCCGCTAGACCTGTGATGTTAGGAGAGCAGTATACACAAGAAAAATAATCATGCACAGAGGCTAACAGTTTAATCAGCCTCCGAAATATGCGGAGATTTAAAACTTCGAATCAGTTCATAGGAAAGTTATGTTCAAACTATTTTTTAGAATTAACCTGAGAAGCCCGAAAAACTTTTTTAGACTTAGAAGAAATAGCCGTTGGCTTTTTTCTTCTAATGGAAGTTACGCGATGCGTCAACTCCGCAACAAAATAACGGTTAAGAATGCGAAACGGCAGATACAAACGGTAAAAAATCATGGCCAGGGCTATAAATAGAGGGCCCAACCCCTTCTCGAGTACCTTTTCACCGCTTTCGTGCAAACAACCCAGCAGACAAGCCCTAACCTCCGTTTTTTCTCTCAAGCAACTCGTGCGATCCCATGGCGAAAACCAGCTTCAAGGTTCCTGGAGCGGCTTCAGCCTTGGCTCGGCCGCAGGCTGCGGCTACAACGGTGGTGGCGACATCAGTGACGGCGACTCCGACGGCTACAGTAGCAGCAATGGCGGCACCGGGGAGAAATCCCCAACGCGATGATCCTCATGATCTCCTCCTGGCGTCGATGAAGTATGCAAATTGTAGGACCGAAAGTAGCGACCAGAGGGGGGGTGAATAGGCGCCTAAAATATTCTTTCGAATCAATGGCCTGCTCCCAATACCCAACGCACCTCAAAAGATTGAGCAGCAAAGTATGAACAGATTGCCTAAGTCTAAATATATCTAGCCTAGAAGCAACAGATGACAAACACAGAGAAACACCAAAGCAGTGCTGCTAGGAAGATAAACAAGGATATTCAAGACATGGCAGGGTAAACTTCTCAAAGGATGAATAAAGTGAGATGAGAAGTTACTGTTCAGATTTGTCTCCTGTTCGGAACTCGGCGAAGCCTGCTCCACTGTGTCGAAGCCTGCTTCGCTGTGTCGAAGCCTGCTTCGGAGGTCAGTGACAAAGCCTGCTTCGGAGGTCAGTGTCAAAGTCTGTCGTGAAAATGCCGAAGGTGTGTTTGGTCTAGCCTAGTTGGAGGTGGCAGGGAGCAAAGTATGCTTCGAAGCGAAGTATGAGAGTATCGAAGCTTGCTTCGAACAAAGTACTTCGAAGCACAACATTCGAACAGAGCTTCGAACACGACGCACATAAAGATAACCTTCGAAAGCTAGACGAAGCCCGACACACGGTAGAAAGACCAAAACGAAGCCTACACTCTACCTTCGAAAGGACTAACTTCGAACGAACACATTTAGACCATCGGAACAGACAGCTGCAAACTCTGAGCGAAGTCTATCAGAGAGACTAGCTTCGAAGCCAACTTCGAAGCCTGTCGAAGTATTAACTTCGATCAGCTCAAGACAGAATGCCTACGCAAAGGTTGACGAAGTGTGTTAAGCCAACTGACAGCACAAAACCATACTTCGAAGTTAACAGCACAGAGTGAAATTGAAAAAACGAACCCCTCGAAAATGTTAGATCGAAGCCTGCCTCACGGAGCTGAGGGACTTTGAACATAGAGAAGGGGCTTCGCTAGAAACAGCCAGAAAAGTGACTCAACCCTGTTTACTTCGATCAAAAAGGCTATGCAGAAAAAGCAAAGCCTGAGTACTAGTGTACTGTTGCTACAGTGTAGTAGTACTACTTGCAACCAGTATGAACTAGTACTTCTCACGTGAACAACTGAAGCATTCAGAGAAGAACATTCGTTCAGGAATAAAATAGCAGGACACAAAAAAAACTACAGTGATGTAGATAAAATGATGCACATCAAACCAACAGGAACAAACATTCTTCCAGAGCAGTGAGGAATCAAAATAAACTCACAAGAGCAGGAACAAAGTTCCTAGCGGCGCATGCAGGAGAGAGAAAACAACACGCAGAAACAAAATGACCAAAGGAATGATTGAAAAGTAATTTCTAGAAGGTAGTCCAACCCTAGGGATTGGGGCTCTATTTATAGGCTGCCCAATGGCCTAGAATATTCCACCAGCCCCTTAGGGTTTTTTACAGACGCTGAAATAAAGGAAAAGACTCAACTACCCTTAGGAATTTTTACAGACACGACTGACTGACTGTGGGCCTAGAGATACAGATGACTTATCCAGAAGCTAAGCTTTCGTAGCGACTACGACTTCTCTTCTGGACAGTCCGATACAAGATCAACGGTTGTTAGTTTTGCGCCGAAACTGACAAAGCCTCCACCGACTTTGCACCAGGTACCTGGATTGGGTCGGCCCGATTCCGCAGCTCTCTCAGCCCGGCAATCACTCACCGCCCGTGTACCTGAGTCAACCTTGGTCAACAGCCCAGTGGGTCTTCTACTGCTCCTGGCCCATGTACCCGGATTGGGCCAGCCTAACTTCATAGCTCTCTCAGCCCGACAGTCGCTCGCTGCCCGTGTACCTGAGTCACACGCGGCCCATGAAACAACAGATCTTCTTTTTCTTATGTCCTCTTTGACTCTCGTTGACAATGACTCATCACTTCTAGAGCCATGAGGCCCACGCTATTCAGCAGGGCTCCTCAATCTCCCCCTTGATGAGTGCATTGTCAACACTCCTCTTTTTCAGCTCTTCAGCACCTGCGAGCAAATGTGGAAACACGAAAACAAAGCACAAGAAAAGCAAAGAAGAAGAACATAAGGTAAAAGTTTAACTCTAATGACCAAAAGCCAAACAAAAGCAAGAAGTGGTCATTGTGGTTAACCAAAACGTAAAAGCTCAAAATGAGTGCGATTTCAGAACAAGGATATCAATAGAGTAAGAACAAGCGAGACAGAAACTCCCCTTTAAACTCTGATCCCAAATTATCTCCCCCTTGTTGACAAGTGAACTCATCAAGCACTCAAAAGAGACACAGACTCCCCCTCAAAATATGCAATGAAGGCAACTGGGGTGCAAGTGGAGTGAGTAAAGCATGCTTCTCAAATATGATTGACTGCAAATACAACATCTAACAGATACAACAAAAGACATACTATCTGTTGGGGGAATATATTTCCCTTAAACAGGGGCCAAATGACGTTAGCCTCCGACAGCCTTCGGCCCGGAGCCCAACACTGTCGAAGCCTGTTTCCTCCCCAAGAACTGTTCCCAAGTCGCAAGGTTTACGCCGGAGCTTGTAGGGCCGAAGCCCCAGGGGCCCGTCGAAGCCCTCTGGAGCGGGGTCCTTCGGAGCCCTCCGAGGCTAAGCCCTCGAGATCCCTTGAAGACCGCCAGAAGCAAAGTCTCAGGCTAACTTCAAAGCCAGCCTCCGGGCCTTCTTCGGAGTTAGCCTTCGAGCCCTGTCCGGAGTTAGCCTTCAGGCTCCCTTCGGAGCTCCTCAGAACTAGTCTCCGGACCCTCTCCGACCAGTTCGGAGGCCCCGGTTCGGAGGGCCCAGCTCGGAGCCCCCAGTTCGGAGGGCCCCGGTTCAGAGGGCCCAGCTCGGAGGCCCCAGTTCGGAGGCCCCAGTTCAGAGCCCCCAGTTCGGAGGGCCCCGGTTTGGAGGCCCCAGTTCGGAGCCCCCAGTTCGGAGGGCCCCGGTTCGGAGGGCCCAGCTCGGAGGCCCCAGCTCGGAGCCCCCAGTTCGGAGGGCCCCGGTTCGGAGGCCCCAGTTCAGAGCCCTGGTTCGGAGCCCCGAGTTCGGGGCTCCATCCCTACTCCGAACCCAGAAGATATTTACGCCCCGCTACAGTACAGAAGTTGTACCAGGGGCCCCTCTGTCCATAGTTTGTCGTCTAGCTGGTCAAGATGTGATGTTACCTGACACGTCTGTAAAGCTGTAAAGCACTTTTGTACCGTAGCTAGCTCCTTTTCCCCTCTCTGCCCCTATGAGCCTAGGGCTCATAGGGGGCATCCCGGTCTTTCCCTTTGGCCCGCGTGCCTATAAAAGCAGGGCCAAGCCCTTGTGACAGGGGGACACGCTCCAGGGAGCCATGAGACCCTGGGGTTATTTCCTTCACATCAAGGCACACCACGCCAAATCCACCACAAACTGGACGTAGGGCTATTATCCCCTAGGGGAGGCCTGAACCAGTATAAACCCTTTCTCCCTCTGAGAGAACCCATCGAGGTTCATTCTACCTATCATATACACACATACAAAACCTGTGCTGTAGCTAACACAATTGCTACAACACTGTCTAAGATACATGGCATGATCAGTGCAACAGATGATATCTAAAGAAAGTCACTAGCACGCATTTTCAATTTTTGCAAACAAAAGCTAACTGATATCTACCAAGATAAGCATTGTTCAAAAACAAAGTGCTTCAGCAAACTTGTTATCATTTCAATTTTCAGGCTTTTTCTTTTTCCTTTTTCCTTTTTGCCAGGGGTTATTTGCATGTCAAACCTTATGCTGACCGACCAAGTCAAGCCTAGGCCAGAACTGGACCATCAGAAGCTTAAGACATTGGTCTTGGCATACATTACACTGTCGTAGTTCGTACCAAAGTGCTATGATACGCAGTCTAGAACAATGCAATGCGACAAAACAAACCCACCTGGATCTTTTCAAGTTTATGCATAAAATGGCATGGAAATTTCATTTTTCTTGATTTTTCATCATTTGTATAGCACATATCCATTTTTGAAAGCAGAAGGATGTCCAAGTTGCATGTTTGCATCCAAGTCGGGAACTAGCTACAAGGCATGTAACAGATAGCAAGAGCACTTAGCCTACACAGGCTAGATACCAAAAGCAATGGTGATCATTTTTTTCAAGTTTAAAGCATAAAAGCCATGCATATGATAGATATCAGACATATCAAGTGAACTGAAGCAAAGCATGATCATTGACAAGTAATCAAAAGCATGTACCAGCTAGAATAAGTAAAGCAGTTCAATCATATAACAGAAGCAGCTCTAAAGTGTGATATGTGAATATGCAAGATATGAACACACACAAAAAGACTCAAGAAAAGAGTAAAGAAGAAAGAACAACTGACGCAAAATATCCTAGAAGGGATACACAACACCCAAATCCCCTCGTAAACACTCAAAGGTAGACTGATCTAGGGGTTTGGTGAAAATGTCAGCCAACTGATGATGGGTATCAACATGAACAAGGTCAATGACACCTTTCTCATATTGATCCCGTAGAAAGTGAAAGCGCACATCAATATGTTTGGTTTTTGAATGGAGACAAGGGTTTTTCCCTACACTAATAGCACTTGTGCTGTCGCAAAACAATGGAACCCTGGTAGGAAAGAACAACCCAAAATCTCGCAAAGTGGAAATCATCCAAACTAACTGTGAGCAGCAGCTAGCAGCAGCCACATACTCAGCCTCTGTGGTCGAAAGAGCAACTCCAGATTGCTTTCGAGAAGACCAAGAGACAAGAGACGAACCAAGAAACTGGCAAGTACCGGAAGTCGACTTGTGATCCAACCGGCACCCACCAAAGTCGGCATCCGAAAAGCCAGATAAATCAAGAGATGATGATGCTGAATAGAAAAGACCGAGATCAGGCGCATAGGTGAGATACCTGAAGATGCGCTTGACAGCCTGCCAGTGAGACGCGCGAGGTGAAGACTGGAAGCACGCACACAGCCCCACGACAAACTGAATGTCTGGTCTTGTCGCCGTTAAGTACAGCAGCGAACCGATCATCCCTCGAAACTCTCTCTCATTGACCTTGACGCTGCTCTCGTCCTTGTCCAGGCCCCTAGATGTGCCCATCGGGGTCATATGCGGCTTCAATTCTCCACCAAAGTCAAATTTCTTAAGCATATCGCGAGTGTACTTACCTTGGTGGATGAAAGTGCCGTCCTTGGTCTGCTTGATCTGGAGCCCTAAGAAATACTTGAGCTCACCCATGAGGCTCATCTCAAACTCACTGTGCATCTGCTCAGAAAACTTGGACACAAGATCATTAGTAGTACCGCCAAAGATAATATCGTCCACGTAAATCTGAGCAACTAAGAAATTTGTAGCAACTCTGAGCAAGAAAAGAGTTTTATCCACAGAACCCATCACAAAGCCCTTCCCCAACAAAAACTGCTTCAACCGGTCATACCAAGCCCTGGGGGCTTGCTTCAACCCGTATAAAGCTTTTTGCAATTTAAAAACATGTCGAGGAAACTTGGGGTTCTCAAAACCGGGGGGTTGCCTAACATAAACCTCCTCTTCTATGTATCCGTTCAGAAAAGCACTCTTGACATCCATTTGAAAAAGCTTAAAACCCTTCAAAACGGCAAAAGCTAGAAGAATACGAATTGACTCAAGACGGGCAACAGGAGCGAAGGTTTCTTCAAAGTCAATACCTTCCTTCTGGCAAAAACCTTGGGCAACTAGTCGAGCTTTGTTCCGCACCACAACCCCATCTTCACCTTGTTTGTTCTTGAACACCCACTTGGTGCCTATGGGGTTGCATCCTGGTGGCAGCTCAACTAGTGTCCAAACCCGATTACAGACAAAGTTCTCAAGCTCTTCTTGCATAGCATTAATCCAATTAGAGTCAGAAAGAGCATGAGAAACATCTATGGGCTCAAAAGATGCAACAAAAGCTGATTCAGCAAACACAGCAAGAGAGGTAGATGAACGCAAAGTTCTCTCAGTCAAATCACCAATGATGAGCTCTGAGGGGTGATCACGCTGAACTGCTCGGTTTCCCTGGTGATCTGAAGTCACCTCACCGGAGTCAAGAGCTAGCACCTCTGGACTTGACTGAGGGGGCTCGATCGAAGTGGAAGAAGTGATCAGAGGTCCGCCCTCATCCTCAGTCGAAGTCTCAGAAGGTGTGGGCTCTGCAGGGGGTGCAGGAGACCCATCCTTATTAGCGGCTGGAGTATCCTCATCTTCCTCGAAGATGGACTCTCCGAGCTCACCATCAGAAGGCTCAAAAGAAGGAGTCAAAGAAGGCAAGGACTCATAAAATGAAACCTCACAAGTCTCGACAAGCAGCTGGGATGCGAGGTTCCAAACACGGAAGCCTCGAGAATGCAAAGCGTAGCCAAGAAAAACACCGTCCCAGCAACGAGACTCAAACTTGTCCAAATGCCCTCCCTTCTTGAGCACAAAGCACTTGCAGCCAAACGCTCGCAAGTGGCTCACCTTGGGCTGTCTGCCAAACCGCAATTTGTATGAGGTCTTACCTAGGTAAGCTCTAAGAAAAATGCGGTTGGCCAGATAGCAAGCCGAGTTCATGGCTTCAGCCCAAAAACGCCTAGGAGTCCTGTGCTCATCGAGCATCGTCCTGGCCATCTCGACTAGCGTGCGGTTCTTTCGTTCCACAATGCCATTCTGTGGGGGAGTGTAAGGAGAAGAAAACTGATGGTCAAGACCCTAATCACTACAGAAGCTGACAAACTGAGAGTTCTTGAACTCAGAGCCATTGTCGGAGCAAATTGCTCACATCCGACCATTGTTCTCATTTTTCAGCTTCAAAATCAGGTCATGAACAAATTGAAAAGTTTCATCCTTAGACTCCAAAAAGAAAACGCACGAGAAACGAGAAAAGTCGTCAACAATGACAAGCGTGTACCACTTCCCACCGACTGAACGTACCCGAGCTGGTCCAACAGTGTCCAAATGTAATAGCTCGCCCGGATACGAAGTCATCACCTGAGTCACAGGTGAGTGAGAAGCAGCAACCATTTTCCCATGATGACAGGGATGGCAAACTAGATCCTTTTCCATTTTAAGCTTGGGCAATCCTCGAATGAGGTCCATAGAGCTCAACCTAACTAGCAGATCAAAACTCAAATGACCTAACCTCCTATGCCACTTCCAGAGCTCAGAGGAGGATCCAGCAATCAAACAGCGAGAAGGGCCAAAAGAACTAGACAAGTCAATTCGAAAAACTTTACCGAATGGTAAAATCTGGCAAACTAAAGATCCTCTAGAATCAACCACAGAAGAATTGCCCTTCTTAAAACGCACTTCCAAACCATCCTCAAGAAGTTGCGAAACAGAAATTGAATTGAAGTTCAAGTTTCTAACCAAAGCAACATTCTTTAAAGAGAAATGATCTGAAATGCGAATAGAGCCTATGCCACTTACCTTCCCTTGACCATTGTTCCCGAATGTGATGTATTCTTTGGAGCTTGGGGGAGTGAGACTGGAGAACCATCTGCGATGTCCCGTCATGTGGCGAGAGCATCCTGAGTCCATGATCCAAACGTCCTCCAGTCCCCGATCCTGCACAATCAGTGGTCGTTAGTGGGAGCAAATGGTCCGGCACCAGATTTAGCAAAAGAGCTAAACCAATGTCGAGCCATCTGCTCAAAAGACAGAAAGCTAAAAACATCAAAAGAATTTGGACCAAAATGTGGCTCAAAGCGCGGTCCATGGTTCTCCCTAGAACCTCGGCCACGAGATCTAGGACCGTAGCCAAAATGACCTGTAGTTCTGCCGGAACAGACACCACCAACTGGAGCACGGGCCAGAAAGCCGTCTCCTCTACCACCACTTACACGACGCGGCCTGGCCTCCAGCCTCTCCCCGTGTCGAGGAACACGCAGTCTACCACCCTGCTGGTAAAACTACTCCTGACCACCACGAGCTCTCTCTGCTCTCTCAACCCGCTTCCTCCTGAAGCAAAACTCCGCAAGATGCCCGTCTATCTGGCAATACTCACAATGATAGGTGGGCTTCTTGGTATGTGGTTGAGGTTTAGGATTCTTGGGCTTGGTAGTGTTTGGTGTGGTCTTCTTGGGTTGAGAAGGTCCAAGAAGAGAGTCTAGAGGAGTGTGGAGGTGTTTGGGCTTTGGAACCCAGATAGGTTTCTTGGGTGGAGCTTTTGGTGGTCCATTGATCACTCCATCCTTGGGCTGACAAGCCTGGGAGGACTCAGTGGAGTGAATCTTAGGATATCTCTGCTCAGGAGTCATTTTACTCCATTCCACTGCCCGGCTAATAGCACTCTCAAAGTCAGCCTTGGTGTAGGTGTAACCTACCCCAAACCCATCCTGCCTCTTAAACTTCTGGATCATCATGCCGAGCTGTGGCTCTCTGGCACTGATCCAACTCAGGATAGAACGGAGGTAAAAGTTCTCATTCTGAGAATCAGCTAGCTCCTCCCTCAAGGAAGCTAGTACCTCCACCTGAGACAAGCAGGTCTCACACTCGCTATCTATCTGGATATACATCTCAGCTTTTAGCTTAATCAACTCAAGTCTAAGAGACAGACAGTTCTCACAGACAGTGGGGGGAACTGACAATGTCTCAAGCTCTAGCCTAGTCTGCGCAAGCTCAGCTCTCAACCTCTCCAAATCACCCAACTGTTCATCGCCCTGGGATTTCATCTCAGCTAAGGCAGCTAGATGAGATGGGCAATCAACACAGGGTGCGACGACAGTGGCTTGAGCATCTTTCAGCTCCAACTAAGCGCTCTCAAGCTACGTGGCCAAAGCTTCCCTCTCATCAACCCTTTCTGTGTACCTGGACTTCAGAGTCGACAGGTCACACAGAAGCACCTCACACTTCGGGCACTCACTGCTATCACCCAAGCAAGGGGAAGAAGATAGACTCTCAATTCTGCCATTGGCCACGGCAAGCTCTCTCTCTCTAACTCATCTATCCTCTTCTTAGACCCCCTAAGCAGTTTTTCTCGATATTTCAACTCCTGACGATTTCGCGCTCATAGGATGATACCTTTTCATTGTCGTCGTCGTCGGAGTCATCGGAGGAGCTCTTTTCTTCCTTATCCCCAAGAGCCATTGAACATAAGCTCTTGCTGGATCTTCGGCGCTGGTGTGAGCGGCTCTTCGGCTTGTCTCCGAAGGCCATGAAGCAAAGATCCGCCGGATCGTCCTTGTCCTTCCCCTTCCTGATGGCGATCTCCTCATCGCTCGAGCTCGATGAAGAGGAAGAAGACGTGGACCGCTTGGAGTAACTCTTCTCCATTTCGGCGAAGAAGGCCTTGTCGCGCTTCTTGTTCTTTCACCGGTAGTCCTTCAGGGCCTTCTTGAAGAATCTGGTCTTTGGCTTGCCCTTGTTGAAGGAAGAGCTGTCGTGCTTGCCAGAGTCATGGAAGGTGCCACCGATGCTCTTCTTGTGTCCATTGTGCTTGGGGCAATCGGCGATGAAGTGTCCTGGATCACCACACTCAAAGCATCTGGATTTTGTGCCGTGTCTTTTGAACATTCTCTTGTCATAGACACGACGCACCCGGTTGTTAAAAAGACACAAATCATCATCACCCAACAACTCTAGCTGGTCCTCAGTGATAGACATCAAAGAGAACCCAGCACAACTCACAGAAGAGGGATCAATAGAAGGTGTAGCAAGGGCCAGAGATTTTGATCCAGAACCAGTGAGATTTGATCTTAGCTGGAGATCAACCTCAGTAGCCTTCAGCTTGCTAAACTACTCAGAAATGGTCAAGGTATCATAAGAAGTACTCTCAATGATAGAAGATACCTTGATCTCCCAGATCTTTGGGTCCAAGGTATGGAGAACCTTGAGCGCCTGCTCATGATCTGAGACTAACTGAGCACCCTCAGCCTTGATGTCCCGAAGCTTGTTTATGATCGACTGAAAACGACCAAACAAAGCCTCAACAGATTCACCCGGCTTCTGTGTGAAATTCTCATATTCACGCCGGTAGGTCTGATAGAGCCGAGCCTTGACCTGTGTTGTTCCCTCATGGTGTGCCTTGAGGGTAGCCCAGATCTCTCACGCAGTGGAGAGATGGCTCACACGCTCAAACTCAGTGGGACCTAAACCAGAGAAAAGAATGTTCATAGCCTTACTGTTGCTCAGATGCTGAGCAATGATACCAGCAGTACCATGCTCAGCGACTGGCAATATGACAAACGTGGTGTGAACGCAAATGTCCCAAATGTCCGAACCCTAGCTCATGAGATAGGCTCGCATGCGAGTCTTCCAATAGTTATAGCCATAGGCTTCCAAGGACGGGACCTTGCCAGGAGACGTCATGGTCACTACTGGGGTTTAGAACCGGTTAAGGTATGGAAAAAACCTAACCTCGCTCTGATACCACTTGTAGGACCGAAAGTAGCGACCAGAGGGGGGGGGGGTGAATGGGCGCCTAAAATATTCTTTCGAATCAATGGCCTACTCCCAATACCCAACGCACCTCAAAAGATTGAGCAGCAAAGTATGAACAGATTGCCTAAGTCTAAATATATCTAGCCTAGAAGCAACAGATGACAAACACAGAGAAACACCAAAGCAGTGCTGCTAGGAAGATAAACAAGGATATTCAAGACATGGCAGGGTAAACTTCTCAAAGGATGAATAAAGTGAGATGAGAAGTTACTGTTCAGATTTGTCTCCTGTTCGGAACTCGGCGAAGCCTGCTCCACTGTGTCGAAGCCTGCTTCGCTGTGTCGAAGCCTGCTTCGGAGGTCAGTGACGAAGCCTGCTTCAGAGGTCAGTGTCGAAGTCTATCGTGAAAATGCCGAAGGTGTGTTTGGTCTAGCCTAGTTGGAGGTGGCAGGGAGCGAAGTATGCTTCGAAGCGAAGTATGAGAGTATCGAAGCTTGCTTCGAACAAAGTACTTCGAAGCACAACCTTCGAACAGAGCTTCGAACACGACGCACAGAAAGACAACCTTCGAAAGCTAGACGAAGCCCGACACACGGTAGAAAGACCAAAACGAAGCCTACACTCTACCTTCGAAAGGACTAACTTCGAACGAACACATTTAGACCTTCGGAGCAGACAGCTGCAAACTCTGAGCGAAGTCTATCAGAGAGACTAGCTTCGAAGCTAACTTCGAAGCCTGTCGAAGTATTAACTTCGATCAGCTCAAGACAGAATGCCTTTGCAAAGGTTGACGAAGTGTGTTAAGCCAACTGACAGCACAAAACCATACTTCGAAGTTAACAGCACAGAGTGAAATTGAAAAAACGAACCCCTCGAAAATGTTAGATCGAAGCCTGCCTCACGGAGCTGAGGGACTTCGAACATAGAGAAGGGGCTTCGCTAGAAACAGCCAGAAAAGTGACTCAACCCTGTTTACTTCGATCAAAAGGCTACGCAAAAAAAGCAAAGCCTGAGTACTAGTGTACTATTGCTACAGTGTAGTAGTACTACTTGCAACCAGTATGAACTAGTACTTCTCATGTGAAGAACTGAAGCATTCAGAGAAGAACATTCGTTCAGGAATAAAATAGCAGCACACAAAACAAAACTACAGTGATATAGATTAAATGCTGCACATCAAACCAGCAGGAACAAACATTCTTCCAGAGTAGTGAGGAATCAAAATAAACTCACAAGAACAGGAACAAAATGACCCAAGGAATGATTGAAAAGTGATTTCTAGAAGGGTAGTCCAACCCTAGGGATTGGGGCCCTATTTATAGGCTGCCCAATGGCCTAGAATATTCCACCAGCCCCTTAGGGTTTTTTACAGACGCTGAAATAAAGGAAAAGACTCAACTGCCCTTAGGAATTTTTACAGACACGACTGACTGACTGTGGGCCTAGAGATACAGACCGATTCCTCGGAGGATGAAGGTAGAATGCTTGTTGACTTGATTGACAAGGATGCAGCCCAAACAGATGCAAACATTGATAATGTTGCAAGCGTGCCGGAGTCTCAAGGCAACCTTGGGCAAGTGGGGACTTCGGATGCTCAAGAGGGCTTATCGCGAAATGAAGCCCCTATGGACGAAGGTGGAGTCGAAGTTGCTATAGAATCAACTTTGATTCCAGGTGAAGCAACGACGGCCGCTCCCGAAGAGGCTCCAACAGTCGAAGATTTAACTGTGAATTCTGACTCCGACGAAGACTTTGGAGTAGCCTTCGACCCGCCAAGCTGTCTGATGCTCACCCATCGACAAGACTTCGGAGGTAAACTTCACATAATTCTTTTGTTCCTTTTTTCTGTGAAATTATACAATGTATAATACCTTTGCTTCAACAGGATCTGCTTCTGTGGAAGAGGGCCTTCCCAAAGATACCAATCCTGAGACTTCGGCTACTCCGGAGCCAAATCCAGAAGTCGCTCAAATGGGACCTGGAAAAGGTAAAGGCAAGATGGACCCCTCCCTTCTCCGAGCTCAGGATCAACTCCGTCTGAATCGACAGACGGAAACCAATCTACAGAGGGGGGTCAGTCTGCCAAAGTTTCAAAAGATACGGCCCAGCGCTCTGGCCCCTCGCCGAACAAAGACGACCAGAGGGCCTTGTCTATGCTCCCTCTTCTAGCTCCTTTCTTGGAGCAAAGAACCGGACTTCGGACTTTGCTCAAGCCTTTGGATCGAGCGAGCCGCGAAGTCGGGGAGATAGACTTGGTAGCCATCTTGAGCGAGGCTGAGGGTTCGGAGCACAACGCTGCTATGGAGCGTGCAGCGTACCAGGTACGAAGTATCTGCAAAACAGAATTAATCTTATATACAAATAATTTCTCACCTTGGTTTTTTCCCTTTGCAGCAAATAGTCTTGGCCCGAGCTGCGAACATTTCAAACAGACACGAAAGCCTTCGCCTTCGAGAGGAAATCACTACTCTTCAGAGAAATCTTAACATTTCCGAAGGTCGAGTTTCCCAATTAGATGACATGGTCTCAGCGGAGCGGAGGGCCCGACAAAGTTTGGAAACTGCGAATAAGGAGCTCGAAGCAGAACAAATTGTGCTTCGAGCGGAAATAGAAAAGATGCTGGCGGAGCATGCTACGGCGGGGGCTGAACTTGTCAAGCTCCAAGAGGAAAAAGCTAAAGCTGCGGAGGAGGCTAGCAACCTGCTCACCCAGAAAAACTCTCTAGCTACGGAGGCAGCTAGGCTCTCCGCTATGGTAGAGGAGCTGACTGCGGCGAAGGACGCTTTACTTGAAGACAAGTTGAAGTCGGAGAAGGTAGCTGCGGAGGTCATGAACCAACTTCTAGGTGTTCTAGAGTACTTCGGTACTACTGGGACACTTCCTTCAAACGACAACGTCTCCTTGCTTCGGTGGTTAAAAATGATCCAAGGAGCTGCGAAGAAGATGAAGACAGCAGACATTCGATACGGAGAACTCTCCAGACAAGTGGCTGCTATCGGCATACTTCGCTACTACGAAGATCTGGGAATAACGATAACTCCGAACGCAGAGGCGGCTCCCATTACCTTCGACGAAAACCAGCTTCTCAATCCTTCCGAAGACGTGGCCGCTGCTTGGCAAGCCTTCCAAGCTTCATGGAGAGCCGAAGGTCACACTATGATCAAGGCTTGGATTGATGAAGGGCAACACCAAAAGCAAGCTCAGTTGTAAGCTTCGAGCAGCCAGTCTCCGCCAAACCCGCAGGTCTAGATTTACCTTAGGATCCTGACTATGTAAACAATCATGCTTTTGTACATTTATGAATGAAAATTTGCTTATCGTGTTTTTAGGCTTCGCCTCATATGGAAGATGTCGAAGTGTTAAACCTTAACGAAGAACTCCGCCTACTATGGGCTACCTTCGATCTTTTAAAACTTCACAAGCGCCCTCGATTTTTAGTTCCTCGATATAGCTCCGGTGCAATTACGCCCGAAGTAAGCAAAGATATATTATCTTATATTAAAGAGGAAGAAAAGAAGTTAACTTGGAAACTTCATCTTCCGAAGACATTGCATGGTCTGAAGATGAAGATGCAGCTCAGGGTAAAAAGCCCGAAGAACTTGGAAGCTGGGAAAGGAGCCCCGAATGACTCCGAACTTGGGCCGAGCTTCAACAAGAACAAAAAACTTTAGAGCTTCGAAGGGAGGTAGGAGAGTTAAACGCAAAGTTGTTAGAACTCCCGGCTCTGAAACTAGTCGTTCCAACCTTAGCTCTAGAGATCGAAGGGGTCTTCGATTCCTTCTCGGTATAGATACCGATTTTTCATGATGTAATCATAATTTGTTCGATTAATAAATATTGATTTAAAATTGTCTCCCTATTTCCCAGCCCCTCTTTGGGCGTAAGCAACTTCGAACTGTATTCAAAGATGGTTAGGCGCAAAGAAAAACTTAGGAGTACAATTTTGCGGGTTCGGAGCCCCTCAGCAATAGAAAGACTGATTAAAATCTTATAAAAGGTCTTCGACCACTTGGAGTCTAAAGATTGGTAACTTAGTACCTTGTGTTTTGGAAGAAATCACTTTGGACAATTTCCCGGACACTTTAGTGTCCCAAACGATTGGTCACTTTGGACTTTTTTCACAGATATTCAAAGCTCATGAGCTCAAACTCTGTTTGTTTTAGCCTCCTTCGGCTCTTTCTGCGAATTCTATCAAACCAGTGGTTTGGAATTCGTAGTGGTCTCCTTGGACTCTTTTTACGGATGCCTTCAAGCCGGTGGCTTGGACACCACATTATTTGGTCTCCTTGGACTCTTTTTACAGATGTCTTCAAGCCGGTGGCTTGGACTCCGCATTATTTGGTCTCCTTGGACTCTTTTTACGGATGTCTTCAAGCTGGTGGCTTGGACTCCGCATTTTTCAGTGGCTTTCCCACCTCGTCGGAAACTTCGGACCAGTGGTCCGAAGTCCGAAAAATATGATTCAAATTAATGACACTTCCCTCTCGGTCAACTCCGCTATTCCAGTGCGTCCACTAGAAGTGGAAAGTTTACGTGGGGTAGGCATTATCTGAACCATATGCTTTATTGATTTGCAAGATGTTTACAAATGATTACAAGGAGCCCCTATGCGAAATATCGCTTTAGGTGCTCCGCATGCCATGTATGCGCTAACTCTTCACCTTCCAAATTAGCTAACTTAAAAGAACCAGGACGCCCAGAGTGAACAATTATATATGGACCTTCCCACTTATTTCCTATTTTCCCTGGGGCTATGATACTTCGCAAAACTAGATGACGCGGCCTAAGTTCATTATTCTTGACCTTTGGGTCAAACCAAGTCTTCGTCTGCTGCTGATACTTTAACAAATTTGCAACAGCTCGAAGTCTTGTCTCTTCTGTTAAATCAAGCGAAGTTTGTCTTTCTGCTTCTATTTCCGGTTCGGTGCTGCGAAGGGATCCTCCTTTAAGCTCCGTTGGTGTCATAGCTTCATCTCCAAATAATAGTCTGAAAGGAGTGAAACCGGTAGACCTTGTCTGACTTGTCCGGATGGACCATAGGATCTTTGGGAGCTCTTTGGTCCACAATCCTTTTGCCAATCCCACTATTCTTCGATTCAGCCCTGACAAGATATTACCATTGGCTCTTTCAACAGCTCCATTAGATTGAGGATGTCTTACTGCAGCAAAACATAATTGGATGCCTAGGTCTTCACAGAATTTTCTGAAGGGTTCTGCATCGAACTGTGTTCCATTGTCAATTGTCAGCTGCCGAGGCACTCCGAACCGGCATATAATATTCTTCCAGAAAAATTTTTGTACATTATTCGAAGTGATAGCTGTTAGGGGCTCTGCTTCGACCCACTTTGAAAAGTATTCGATTGCTACCACTACAAACTTCAAATTTCCTTTTGCTACTGGGAAGGGGCCAATAAGATCCATACCCCATCTGGCCATGGGCCATACTGGAGCAATGACTTTAAGAGTAGTTGGTGAGCGATGACTTCTTCGTCCCATCCACTGACATCCTTGGCAAGTGCGGACTAAGCTCTCTGCATCAGCTACTATTGTAGGCCAATAAAGCCCCTGGCGAAGTGTTTTTCCTGCCAAAGCTCGAGGGGCTAAATGGCTACCGCAGAGTCCTTCATGAATTTCTCGAAGAATTTCTTGACCTTCGGCTTGAGATATACATCGGAGCAAAGGGGAACATACTCCGGCCTTGTATAAAATACCGTTGATTAAATGGTAATTCCGAATTTTGAGTTTTAACCTCGAAAGTTGTGGCCCTTCAGACATATTTGCTTCTCCTTGCAACAATTCCATAATTGAACTCCGCCAATCTGTAGTTGGAATGCAAAAGACTTCCGCAGCAGGGATTTGTGGCACCGAAGGTGTACTGAGTTCTTCATAAAAAGCTTCTTCTGGTATGTCCATAGCTCCGGCTGCAGCTTTTGATAAGATGTCAGCTTGCACATTTTCTGCTCTAGGTATACTCCGAATGGAAATCCCTTTAAATGCTGCTTCAATTTTACGGATTTCTTCCAAGTATTTTGCAAGCTGTGGATGCCGAACTTGAAAGCTCTTGTCTACGTGCCCTGCTACAATCTGAGAATTTGTCTTAATAACAACTCTTGTAGCCCCTAGAGCTCATGCCTTTCGAAGTCCCAATAAAATTCCCTCATACTCCGCTGTATTATTGGTAGACTTAAAGTTGAGTCTTGCGGAGTACATAGCCTTTTGCCCTGAAGGCGAAATTATCACGGCTCCGACGCCTGCTCCAGATGCTTGGAAAGCTCCATCAGAGTAAATAGTCCAAATCCCTTCACTTGGCTTTTCCGGAGCCCATACTGCAGGGGGTGTCCATTCTGCCACGAAGTCTGCCAATACTTGCGACTTAATTGCTATTCTTGCCACAAAGGATATGCCGAAGGGTGCTAACTCAACAGCCCACTTCCCAATTCTTCCCGTAGAATCCTTACTTCGGAGCATATCTCCCAAAGGATATGAAGTTGGTACAATTACATTATGTGCCAAAAAATAATGCCTTAGCTTCCTCGAAGCCATTATCAGAGCATAAGTGAATTTCTCAAGCTCGGAATATCTTGTTTTTGCTCCAGATAATGCTTCGGACACAAAATAAACTGGATTCTGTACCAACTTCCCGTTGAAATCAACCTCTCTGACAAGGACTGCACTAACAGCAGAGCCAGTAGATGCAAGGTAGAGGAGTAGGGTTTCGTCCGCAATAGGCACCGTGAGTGTAGCGAGGTTACTGAGATAATTCTTAATATCTTCAAAGCTCTTTTGACACTCTGGTGTCCATGCAAAATCTTCGGACCCTTTTAATGCTTTAAAGATGGGAAATCTTCTCTCCGCAGACCTTGCCAAAAACCTGCTAAGTGCTGCAAAACGACCAGTCAGCTTTTGCACTTGCTTTAAATTCTCTGGGGGAGCCATCCTTTGCAACGCAGTTATCTGAGTGGGGCTAGCTTCGATCCGTCTGCTTGAAACTAGATACCCTAACAATTTTCCAACTTGCGCCCCGAAGATACATTTTTCGGGGTTAAGACGGATCTCACATGCCCGAAGGCTATTGAATGTTTCTGCTAAGTCTAGGCTATGTTGGTGCTTTAAAGCACTCTTTATTACAATATCATCCATATAGGCCTCTACATTGCGACCTAATTGATGACCTAGGGCCTTAGCAATTAACCTCGAAAAAGTAGCCCCGACATTTCTTAAGCCAAAGGGCATTCTTACATAACAAAAGACTCCTGAAGGAGTTACAAAGCTTGTCTTGATTTCATCTTCGCGCTTTAGCCAGATTTGATGATAGCCGGAGTATGTGTCGAGGAAGCTTAATAACTCTGAACCGGCAGTAGAGTCGACCAATTGATCAATTCGGGGCATGGGGTAGGGGTCGCGGGGGCATGCTTTATTCAAAGATGTAAAATCAATACACATGCGCCACTTCCCTGAAGATTTCTTCTTAACGAAGACTGGGTTGGCTAACCACTCTGTATGAGCCACTGTAGGACCGAAAGTAGCGACCAGAGGGGGGGTGAATGGGCGCCTAAAAAATTCTTTCGAATCAATGGCCTGTTCCCAATACCCAACGCACCTCAAAAAGACTACGCAGCTGAAAATAAACAAAAGGCCTAAGTCTAAAGGTTTCTAACCTAGAAGCAAATGATTATAACTGAGAATTATTAAATAAGTGCAACTAGGCAGATGAACATGGTGTAACAGGCCTAAACTTCTCAATGAAATGATCTAAGTATGTGTAAGATGAAAAGAGAAGTTACTGTCCAAATTTGTCTCCTGTTCGGAACTGGGCGAAGCCTCCTTCGCACGTCGAAGTCTGCTTCGAAGGTTGGTGACGGAGTCCTGCTTCGGAGGTCAGTTGCGAAGCATGTCGAAGATGCCGAAGGTGTTTGGTTCTAGTCTAGTTCGAAGTGGCAAGAAGCGAAGTATGCTTCGAAGCGAAGTATGACAAATGTCGGAGCCTGCTTCGAAGTGTGCACTTCGAAGACAAAACTTCGAACACAGCTTCGAACCAAATGCTTCGAAGCAAAACCTTTGAACAGAAAGCTTCGAACACAACACGCACACACGGGCATCCTTCGAACAAAGGAGCGAAGCCTGTCACACGACAGAAAACCAAGTCCGAAGCCTAGACTCTACCTCCGAAAAGAGCAAGCTTCGAAAAGAGAAACGAAGGGTGACACGCCACACAAAAGTCAGTGCGAGGCCTAGCGGAACTCCAAGCTTCGAACCCAACTTCGAAATCTATCGAGGTATGGACTTCGAACAGCTAGAGCCGAAGCCCCTTCGCACTGTCGTTCGAAGTAAGCGATGCTGTCCGTTCTGAAAAATACTTCGAAGCTAAGCAACACAGAACGCACACCGAAGATCGAACGAAGCCTTCGAACAAGTTAGATCGAAGCCTGCCTCACGAAGCTGAGGGGCTTCGAACAGAAAAAGACTTCGCCAGAAACACAGCCAGAAAAGGTAATAGACCCTGTCAGCTTCGATCAAAAAGCTGTGCAGTAGAAGGTGAAAAGCTGCACAGAACACTGTGGCTGCAGGGAAGTAGTACTACTTGCAACAGCAAGAACTAGTACTACTAGAGTGAAGAACACACCCAGCC
The DNA here is from genome assembly GCA_019279435.1 of Zizania palustris. NCBI lineage: Eukaryota > Viridiplantae > Streptophyta > Magnoliopsida > Poales > Poaceae > Zizania > Zizania palustris. The sequence goes on from JAAALK010000079.1 coordinate 17,460,270, forward strand.
GAAGCCTCCAAAGCCTCAAAAATCACGGGAAAACTTGCTATGCTAATGAAATGAAGCCATTTAAAACCTTTGCAGATGCAGCACACAAAGAAATAGGGCATTTACTGCAACATTAAATGCAAGGCAATAAACACAGAAGCAAGAACTTCCTGGCGGCGCAAGCAGGGAACAGGAGAGGAGAGAGAGCGTGAGAGACAAAATGACCCAATAGAGTGGATTTGATTTCAGCCAAAAGGGTAGTCCAAACCCTAAGGATTGGGCTCCTATTTATAGGCTCCCAACACTAGGAACATTCCACCTGCCCCTTAGGATTTTTATAGACGCAAGAATAAAGGAAAAGACTCTACTGCCCTTAGGTATTTTTACAGACACGACTGACTGACTGTAGGCCTAGAGATACAGATGACTTATCCGGAAGCTAAGTTTTCGTAGCGACTACGGCTTCTCTTCTGGACAGTCGGATACAAGATCGACGGTTGTCAGTTTTGCGCCGAAACTGACAAAGCCTCCACCGACTTTGCACCAGGTACCCGGATTGGGCCGGCCCGACTCCGCAGCTCTCTTAGCCCGGCAATCGCTCACCGCCCGTGTACCTGAGTCAGTCCTGGTCAACAGCCCAGTGGGTCTTCTACTGCTTCTGGCCCATGCACCCGGATTGGGCCAGTCCGACTTCGCAGCCTCCTCTGCCCGACAATCGCTCGCTGCCCGTGTACCTAAGTCACACGCGGCCCATGAAACAACAGATCTCCTTTCTTCTTCAGTCCTCTTTGACTATCGTTGACAATGACTCATCACTTCTAGATCCATGAGGCCCACGCTATTCAGCATGGCTCCTCAGCCACTTCTCTGATAATCCCAGCCTTCAGCAGCTTTTCCACTTTGTCTTTGGCAAGGATAGCTCTCTCTGTGGATAACTTTTGGAGTCCTTGTCGAACAGGTCGAGCCTTTGGATTCACAAGTAAACTGTGTTCAATAATATCCCGACTGACTCCGGTGATGTCTTCGTCAGACCAAGCAAAAACATCTAAATTCTCCTCAACTACTTTTTCTAACGAAGTAGCGACTTCTGGAGGCAAGTATTTGCCAAATTGAAATGAATATTCCTTGCCATCTTTGACAATAACCATCATTGCAATCTCTCCTTCGGGGCTTGGCCTTGGGAAGGATTTCTTCGGAGATTCGTCAGGACAAGAGGAATTCTCCAGGTTATCTTGTACGCTATTCACCTGTCTCGGGTCAAGAGGAGGGCCATGACCATACTCCGCTCTTCGCGCAGTGGCCTGATCTCCGAAAACGGTGAGCAATCCCGCTTGTGTGGGCATCTTAATACACAGGTAATTATGATATGCCACAGCTCCGAATTGATTCAGCATGCCCCTTCCGAAGATAACATTGTATGCATATGGAGCATCCACAACATCGAAAATCACTTCTCCTGTCCTGGCCAGTGGCCCCTCTCCGAAAGTAACTTCTAGGCCTATTTGGCCGAGGGCATCGAGAGGGGGTCCCGCGAAGCCTTGCAAAGGACGGGTTGTTGGGAGAAGATGCTTCCTGGAGATGCAGAGTTGATCAAAAGCCTGAACAAAGATAATATCCGCCGAACTCCCTCCATCAATTAGCACTCTCCGGACCTCAGTCCCTGCTATGTCGCCAGTGATGATGAGTGGGTCTGCATGTGGAAACTTAATACCAGCTGCATCATTTGTAGAAAAAGATATTGGCACATGGGACCATTCGGGCATAGCAGCTGCAGACGAAGAGGTTCCAATATGGCCCACTTCTCTAACATATTCTCTTCTATGCCTCTTCGACATACTTCCGAGGGTCCCTCCTCCGGAGATGGGGAGGACTACTCTTTTCCCTCGATCTTGCCCCTCTTCTTGCTTCGGAGGTGGCATAACATTGACCACCGGAGGCCATCTTGCAGGGTCGAAGTTCTCTATTCGTGCCACAGCCTGGACAGGCTCCGGATGCACTATGGTCAGAACTCGGTCAGTAGTGCCTCGACCCGAAGTTCTTTCCAAATACTCTCCTCTTAGAGCAAGTATAGATTTGCACGCATCAGTTGCGTGACTCCGATTTTCACCATGGATACAGTAGAAAAAGGCCTGGGCTTTGCCAGCCGGTTTCCCTGGCGGCCTCCAGCCGCTGGTCTTGCTTCCTGGAGGCTGCGGAGCCCTTGGGGCAAACTTCTGCGGGGGTGCAATGTTCAAAACTTCTGAACGAGGATGCTTTTGCCCCCGACGCCTGTCATGCTGAGTTTTGAAGCTAGGCCCTTGCGGCTGTGTTGAAGTTTTCACTTCCAACTTAACTTCTTGCAGTATCGACGAAGTTGCAGCAGTTCTCCGAAGCCATCCCTCTTCTGACCTTGCATATTCTTCGAAATAAGACATCAACTGAGAAACAGAAGATATCTTTTTCCTGTGAAGTTTATCAAGGAGGCCTGCATGAATAACTCCCTCTCGAGCTGCGTCAACCACAAAAGACGTAGTTAACCCTCGAATTTGGGACTTCGTATGAGCGAAGCGCTTGAAATACTGTCTTAAAGTCTCTCCGGGGAGCTGCTTCACCTGGAAAAGGCTTCCTGTTGACATTGGGGGTACGAAGGTACCCTGAAAGTTGCTCACGAACTTCTTCCTCAACTGCCCCCATGAACTGATTGATCCTGGCTTCAGAGACTAGAACCACCGCAATGCCACTCCTTGGAGAGCTAGGGGAAAACATTTGGCCATAGTGTCTCGCACTCCTCCACTGGCTTCAATTGCTAATGCATAAGAACGAGCGAACTCTCCAGGATCTTCAACTCCGGAATATTTGCAAAGCTTCGAAGTTTTGAACTTAGGGTCGAAGCGCACTTTCTGCAACTCAGGATGCAGGGGAGATTCGGTGTCGAAGGAAGCGTTCTCTGGGGCTTCGGGATAAGGAAGTTCGTCGTCTTCGGGCACTTCGGGGATGACTGGGGTGGCGTGAGAACGAAGCCTATCTGCGGCTTCTTGCCGCCACCTTGCTACTTTAGCTTGGAGACTGGCCATTTGAGCGGCCATATCACCAAGACCATCTTCATCTCCTCCGGAAGGACCTTCCGGGTCTTGAGAACTGTACGCATCGGTTTGAAGTGGAACTTGAGGTGGAAGAGGGACTCCGGCTGGCCGAAGTATAGATGGGGATGGCGGAGGAACTCCGTATGCTCGAGGAAGGGGAATCCCTTCCGGAGTTTGAGGTGGAGGAAACGTCGAAGGTCCTCCGACCTCAACTGTGTTTGAAGATTTTGCTCCAAAGGTCCGAGGATACCTCCGAACATGACTACCACCTGCACTCTGCATGGGAGGCATGGTTTGAGAACTTGGTAGAGAACGAAGTTTTTGGACTAGGTTCCCCACGGACGGTGCCAACTGTTGGCGTAAAAGATTACGCCGACAGGTTTCTGAAGGTTAGAAACTAACAAACGAAGTTTTTGCGAAGTAAACTATTTCAAGCCTCCGAAAGGATAATAGCTTAAAACAGTTCGAGGATGTATATTGAATAACTTGTATTCGGTCCTTATTACAGGGTAAAACGGGGGGTATTTATAGGCCCAAGCATTAAGGAAAAGACCCTTTTACACCTCTATTACAACCGACATAGTGGAAACTATTCGGTGCCCTTAATAGGGCTAAAATGGTAAAAGACTAATCTAATGAGAAAGAAGATAAGTCTTCCATCCTAGCTGGCAAGGAAACTCTCGGAAGAGATCAAGTTCGAAGATATACTCCGAACTAGAGTTCGCCTCAATACTTTGAACTTGATCCATGGCGATTCCAGAGTTATATGCTGGAAACCTTTGATTCAATCATCTGTCTTTATCTCGTTACAACAATGGCTTTGAGGACGAAATATTTTCCCCCAACAGCTTGGTGACTCCGTTATTCCCTTTCCATTGTTTAAGGGTCGTTGGAACGCGACGTCATCATCGTGTTACATGTAGGGGTTTACTTCTAAGTATCCACACACTTTTGGATCGACGGATCGACGTCAGTCTATTTGGTGCTTTTACCGTTAGGTTTTAGTGTCAACACATTGCACTAGGCACGTCCAAAGAATCCCCATGCTATACAGGCTATCAACAGTTGGGCCTACCGACGTTGCTCCCTCCACCGCGCCATCCTGCCTACACTATATTATTAACATTACTACACTATACTATATTAGAGCTAGGCAATAATTAATTACTACCTAGAAAAAAGCATTAGTTAGTGTTTGAGAGAATGCATTCAGCAAAATCCTCCGGTACTAGGTAAAACATAGTGTAGAATGTTGACTATTGATTTTTTTCCACTATATATGTTTAACAACTATTAAAATAATAATATATGAAAATACTTTTAAATATTAACATAAATATATCGCAATTATAAAACTAAATTAATTTTTAATATAATTATGACTCAAAAATATTAACATTGATTTTTATGTCTTATATTTTAGAACATTTGTCGATTGTTTGTTGAGTGTACTTTTGCCTATTCATCGAGTGTAAAAAGTTTGTTGAGTGTATGTGGTGTTGGGGAATAGGGGAGCTACGCTAGCCGGAAAATTCAAAATTTCCACCCTAAAACCCAAGACCCATGCACGTGTGAGATCATATATCGGTACCTTCTTGCACTTAACGCGCTAATTGCAGCGGAAGAAGAGGTTGATGAAGCGCGTCAAGCCTATCCTCGCTTCGTCCCGGCCATTCCTCGCTGATCCAATCAATGAAGAAGTCGCCTTCCTCATGGTGACGACCACGAGCGTCGCTTATGGAGCAACGCCTCCACAAAGTCCACGCATACAGGGATGGAGTTCCTCCCACGGCAGGGTGCTAGCACCGCACGTGAGAGACGGGGAGTCCTCGATCTCACCGTTTGAGATCAAGAAAGGAGAAGAGGACTCTCTGGTGGCTAGGTCTAACCTAGGCTTATGCCTTGTTCCAAGACCTCCTCCTCCTCTCTTTATATAGGGATGAAAGCCCCTTGGGTCGTGCACATCTTGATACTCCACATCAGAACTTCCGATCCTAGATTGGAACTTTCGATAAGGTATTTTTCTGGTCTCCCAATTAAGAACGACACGCAACAAATCCAACCTGTTTTTGCCCACCTTCGAACTTCCAATACCATATCAGAACTTCCGATCAATACAAAAATTCTCCGATTTCGAATTGGAACTTATGGCTCATCGAAACTTCCGAAGCAACAATTGCTCTCTGTATCGAGACCATAAAATAACTGAAACTTCCGATACTACCTATTGGAACTTCCAATAAAGGGAATTTTCTTGGGCATATCCATCAATCTCCCACTTGCACAAGAACCAATTCTTTGCATGTTTCTCAATTCATCCCCTTAAGTGTGTGACCTGATAGGTTCATACACTAACGGGTGTTCACCAGAAACCATTTCTGACTCACTGATCAATAGCGGTACCTAGCAGCACATATTGACCCCCGAAAGCGTACAAAATCAAATTTTCATGAACCTTGATATACTCAAGCACTAGTCTCTTTAGCACGCGTCGTCAGTCAAGCTGAAGGCGAGATACGTGCCACCCTTGCTGGTTAGCTCAACATTTCACTTGATCAACTATCTGTAGGACCGAAAGTAGCGACCAGAGGGGGGGTGAATGGGCGCCTAAAAAATTCTTCCGAATCAATGGCCTGCTCCCAACACCCAACGCACCTCAACAGACTTAGCTCAGAAAGCTAAACAGATCAACAAAGCCACAAAAGATCTAGCCTAGAAACGACAGGTGTCCTAGACAAAGAAACACCAATACAGTGCTAATAGGCAGATAAGTACATCATTCAAAACATGGACTGATCAGAGTTCACTATAGTAATTTAAACGGAGTACAGATGAAAAGGATGAGAAGTTACTGTTCAAAGTTGTCTCCAGGAAGGTACTTGACGAAGCCTGTTCGGATCAGTTGTGTAAGCCTCTAGTCCTATATGTCGAAGGTTGTCCGAAGCCTGTGAAGCGTGGGAAGTACGAGGATGTCGAAGATGGCTTCGGAGATGACGTGTCGAAGTCTGAGGATGTCGAAGGTGGCTTCGGAGATGTCGTGCCGAAGCGAAGTGTACTAATCGAAGTATGCCTTGAATGCTCGAAGTCTTTGCATACTTCGGAGTACCTTCGATTGATCGAAGCAATTTGCACGGACTTCGTTGGAGAGAAAAGAACTTGCAACCGAAGCAAAAACCCGAAGCACCTTCGTACAGAGCGCTGTTAAGCAATGGTCGAAGCTAGCTAACCAACTGAGCCAACTACGAAGCCTGATCAAGTTACAAACTTCAAAGCAGAACAAAAATATTCGGACAACACTTCGAATGAGCAGAAGCTCCAAAGACTGTCGCGAAGTATCTTCGAATGTAAATCTACAGAGCCTATACCCCGAACAGAGAACTGTGGTCACGAAGCAACCTTCACAGAAAAACTTCGTGTGAGCAACCTATGAAGTATGCTTCGAACAAACTTTGCAAAGTCCAGACTCAGGAACGAAGTGTGCAATAGAGGAAACCTGGCCTCGCACGTCACAAAATAGTCAAAAGCTGAAAAACGTGACACACAGCTAACATCACAACCAAAGCATCGATCAAAACGCCAAGGAATAAACAAATCGTAAGAGCTCACAAGGTTGACAGAAACACTGCTGATATACGATATGAAATGAATAGACTATAGCAAAGAACTGTAGCTGCAGACACCAGCCATGAGTGCTATTGCAAAGGAGCTGACACGCAAAGGAATCAAATCTGCAGGAAGGCCAAATCGAAGGCACAGTCCGTTGGATAAAACGCCATGACGGAAGAAAGCAAGAACAGTTCCTTGAAAATAAAACTTTCTGCGCAAAAACCAAGACAGTTCAGAGAGAATAAAATAACCTGCACAGAAATGAAATTTTAGGACTCATCGAATGATGGAAGAGATCGCTGCTACAACCGATTGCTTCAGGAACGATTGAAGAATTTGCAGCGAAGAAATCAGAGGGCAGTGAGTAGAAATGCCGGCGGCGCAAGCACAGAAACAAAAAGGGATTGAACTCTGATTTTGATTAAAGTGAGTTAACCCTAACCCTAGGGATTGGGGCCTATTTATAGGCAGCACAATAAAAGGGTAAAATGCAGAAATACCCCTAGGGTTTTTTACAGACGCTGAAATAAATGGAAAAGACTAAACTGCCCTTAGGATATTTTTACAGACTCGACTGACAGACTGTGGGCCTAGGGACAAAATAGTAAACTCCTATTTTCAGATGACTTATCCGGAAGCTAGGCTTTCGTAGCGACTACGGCTTCTCTTCTGGACAGTCCGATGCGAGATCAGCGGTCGTCAGTTTTGCGCCGAAACTGACAAAGCGTCCACTGACTTTGCACCAGGTACCCGGATTGGGCCGGCCCAACTCCGCAGCTCTCTCAGCCCGGCAATTGCTCACCGCCAGTGTACCTGAGTCAATCCTGGTCAACAGTCCAGTGGATCCTCTGCTGCTTCTAGCCCATGTACCCGGATTGGGCCAGCCCGACTTCACGGCCTCCTCTGCCCGACAGTCGCTCGCTGCCCGTGTACCTGAGTCACACGCGGCCCAGACGCAGCAGGTCTTCTCTTCACATTCCAGTCCTCTTCGACTATCGTTGACAATGACTCATCACATCTGGAGCCATGAGGCCCACGCTATTCAGCATGGCTCCTCAATCTCCCCCTTGATGAGTGCATTGTCAACACTTCTCTTAATCTGCTCTTCAGTACCTGCAAGCAACTGTGGAAACACGAAAACAAAAACACAAGAAAACAAAGAAGAAGAAGAAGAAAATAAAGTAAAATCTCGAAAACGAGTGCAATCTCAGGAACATCAACAAGGATATCAAAAGAGTAAGGACAAACGAGACAAAAACTCCCCCTGAAACAAATCCCAGAGAAAGCCAAAACTCCCCCTTAAACTCTTATACCAAAATTTCTCCCCCTTGTTGACAAGTGAACTCATCAAGCACTCGAAAAACGACACTGACTCCCCCTGAAATGCAACTCCCCCTCAAAATATGCAATGAATGCAACTGGGGTGCAGGTGGAGTGTAGAAAGCCTGCTTCTCAGATATGATTGACTGCAATTACTACATCTAACAAGTATAGCAAAAGACATACTGTCTAAGACACATGGCATGATCAGTGCAACAGATGATATCTAAAGAAAGTCATTAGCACGCATTTTTTTCAGTTTTTGCAAACAAAAGGCATCACCACATTTTCCAGTTAACAAGCAAGGTAAAACATGAGATGCAGAAGCTAACTGATATCTACCAAGATAAGCATTGTCCAAAACAAAGTGCTTCAGCAAACTTGTTGTCTTTTTAATTTTCAGGCTTTTTCATTTTCCTTTTTCATTTTTGCCAAGGGTTATTTGCATGTCAAACCTTATGCTAACCGACCAAGTCAAGCCTAGGCCAAACTGGACCATCGGAAGCTTAAGACATTGGTCTTGGCATACACTACATTGTCCTAGTTCATACCAAAGTGCTATGGTAAGCAGTCCAGAACAATGCAATGCGACAAAGCAAACCCACTTGGATCTTTTCAATCTTAAGCATAAAAAGGCATGGAATTTTCACTTCATTTTTAATTCTTATCATTTTTATAGCACATTTTCCATGTTAAAGCATAAAGATGTCCAAGTTGCATATCTGCATCTATGTGAGGAACTAGCTACAAGGTATGTAACAGATAGCAAAAGCACTCAGCCTACATATGCTAGTTACCAGAAGCAATGGTGATCATTTCTCAAGTTGAAAGCATAAAAGCCATGCATATGACAGATATCAGACATATCAAGTGAACTGAAACAAGGCATGATCATTGACAAGTAATCAAAAGCATGTACTAGCTAGAATAAGTAAAGCAGTTCAATCATATAACAGAAGCAAGCTCAAAAGTGTGATATGTGAATATGTATGATATGAACACACACAAAAGACTCAAGAAAAGAGTAAAGAAGAAGAAAAACTGACGCAAAATATCCTAGAAAGGATACACAACACCCAAATCCCCTCGTAAGCGCTCAAATGTAGACTGATCTAGGGGTTTGGTGAAAATGTCAGCCAACTGATGATGGGTATCAACATGAACAAGGTCAATGACACCTTTCTCATATTGATCCCGCAAAAAGTGAAAGCGCACATCAATGTGTTTGGTTTTTGAATGGAGACATGGGTTTTTCCCTACACTAATTGCACTGGTGCTGTCGCAAAACAAAGGAACTCTTGTAGGAAAGAACAACCCAAAATCTCTCAAAGTGGAAATCATCCAAACCAACTGTGAGCAGCAGCTAGCAGCAGCTACATACTCAGCCTCAGTGGTCGAAAGAGCAACTCCAGATTGCTTTCGAGAAGACCAAGAGACAAGAGAAGAACCAAGAAACTGGCAAGTACCGGAAGTCGACTTGCGATCCAACCGGCACCCACCAAAGTCGGCGTCCGAAAAGCCAGATAAATCAAGAGATGATGATGCTGAATAATAAAGACCAAGATCAGGCGCATAAGTAAGATACCTGAAGATGCGCTTGACAGCCTGCCGATGAGACGCGCGTGGTGAAGACTGGAAGCGCGCGCACAGTCCCACGGCGAACTGTATGTCTGGCCTCGTCGCCGTCAAGTACAGCAGCGACCTGATCATCCCTCGAAATTCTCTCTCGTTGACCTTGACGCCGCTCTCATCCTTGTCCAGACCCCAGATGTGCCCATCGGGGTCATCTGCGGCTTCAACTCACCACCAAAGTCAAATTTCTTCAGCATGTCACGAGTGTACTTACCTTGGTGGATGAAGGTGCCGTCCTTGGTCTGCTTGATCTGGAGCCCTAGAAAGTACTTGAGCTCACCCATGAGGCTCATCTCGAACTCGCTGTGCATCTGCTCAGAAAACTTGGACACAAGATCGTTAGTAGTACCGCCAAAGATAATATCGTCCACGTATATCTGAGCGACTAAAAAATCTGAAGCATCTCTGAGCAAGAAGAGAGTCTTATCCACAGAACCCATCACAAAGCCCTTCCCCAACAAAAACTGCTTTAACCGGTCATACCAAGCCCTGGGGGCTTGCTTTAACCCGTATAAAGCTTTCTGCAGCTTAAAAACATGTCGAGGAAACTTGGGGTTCTCAAAACCGGGGGGCTGCCTAACATAAACCTCCTCCTCTATGTACCCGTTCAGAAAAGCACTCTTGACGTCCATTTGAAAAAGCTTAAAACCCTTCGAAGCGGCAAAAGCTAAAAGAATGCGAATGGACTCAAGACGGGCAACAGGGGCGAAGGTTTCTTCAAAATCAATACCTTCCTTCTGGCAGAAACCCTGGGCAACTAGTCGAGCTTTGTTGCGCACCACAATCCCCATCTTCACCTTGCTTGTTCTTGAACACCCACTTGGTGCCTATGGGGTTGCATCCTGGTGGCAGCTCTACTAGAGTCCCAAACCCGATTGCGGACAAAATTCTCAAGCTCTTCTTGCATGGCATTAATCCAGTTCGAGTCAGAAAGAGCATGAGAAATGTCTCTGGGCTCAAAGGATGCAACAAAAGCTGATTCAGCAAACACAGCAAGAGAGTCAACAGACGAACGCAAAGTTCTTGTAGACAAATCACCGATGATGAGCTCTGAGGGGTGATCACGCTGAACTGCTCGGGATCCCTGGTGATCTGAAGTCACCTCACCGGAGTCAGCAGCTGGCACCTCTGGACTCGACTGAGGGGGCTCGATCGAAGTGGAAGAAGTGATCAGAGGTCCGCCCTCGTCCTCAGTCGAAGTCTCAGAAGGTGTGGGCTCTACAGGAGGTGCAGAAGGCCCACCCTCATCAGCAGCTGGAGTATCCTCATCTTCCTCGAAGATGGACTCTCCGAGCTCACCATCACCAGAAAGCTCAAAAGAAGGAGTTGAAGAAGGCAAGGACTCATCAAAAGAAACCTCGCAAGTCTCGACAAGCTGCTGGGAGTCGAGGTTCCAAACACGAAAGCCTCGAGAATGCAAAGCGTAACCAAGAAAAACACCATCCCAGCAACGAGACTCAAACTTGTCCAAATGCCCTCCCTTCTTGAGCACAAAGCACTTGCAGCCAAACGCTCGCAAGTGGCTCACCTTGGGCTGTCTGCCAAACCGCAACTCATATGAGGTCTTACCAAGGTAAGCTCTAAGAAAAATGCGGTTGGCCAGATAGCAAGCCGTGTTCATGGCTTCAGCCCAAAAGCGCCTAGGAGTCCTATGCTCATCGAGCATCGTCCTGGCCATCTCGACTAGCGTGCGGTTCTTTCGTTCCACAACGCCATTCTGTGGGGGAGTGTAAGGAGCAGAAAACTGATGGTCAAGACCCTGATCACTACAAAGCTGACGAACTGAGAGTTCTTGAACTCAGAGCCAGTTGTCAGAGCGAATTGCTCGCATCCGACCATTGTTCTCATTCTTCAGCTTCAAAATCAGGTCATGAACAAAATGAAAAGTTTCATCCTTAGACTCTAAGAAGAAAACACACGAGAATCGAGAAAAGTCGTCAACAATCACAAGTGCGTACCACTTCCCACCGACTGAGCGTACCCGAGCTGGACCGACAGTGTCCATATGTAATAGCTCGCCTGGATACGAAGTCATCACCTGAGTCACAGGTGCGTGAGAAGCGGCAACCATTTTCCCGTGACGACAGGGATGGCAAACCAGATCCTTCTCCATCTTAAGCTTGGGCAATCCTCGGATGAGGTCCATAGAGCTCAACCTGACTAGCAGGTCAAAACTCAAATGGCCTAACCTCCTATGCCACTTCCAGAGCTCAGAGGAGGATCCAGCAATCAAACAGCGAGAAGGACCAAAAGAACTAGAGAAGTCAATCCGAAAAACCTTACCGAATGGTAAGATCTGGCAAATCAAAGACCCTCTAGAGTCAAACACAGAAGAATTTCCCTTCTTAAAACGCACCTCCAAACCATCCTCAAGAAGTTGCGAAACAGAAATCAAATTGAAGTTCAAGTTTCCAACCAAAGCAACATTCTTTAAAGAAAAATGGTCTGAAATGCGAATTGAGCCAATGCCACTTACTTTCCCTTGACCACTGTTCCCGAAGGTGATGTACTCTTTGGAGCTCGGGGGAGTGAGACTGGAGAACCATCTGCGATGTCCCGTCATGTGGCGAGAGCATCCTGAGTCCATGATCCAAACGTCCTCCAGTCCCCGATCCTGCACAATCAGTGGTTGTAAGTGGGAGCAAATGGTCCGGCACCGGGTTTAGCAAAAAGAGCTAAACCAGTGTCGAGCCATCTGCTCAAAAGACGGAAAGCAGAAATCATCAGAAAAGTTTGGACCAAAACGCGGCTCAAAGCGCGGTCCTCGGTTCTGCCTAAAACCTCGGCCACGAGGTCCAGGACCGTAGCCAAAACGGCCTGGAGCTCTGCCGGAACGACCACCACCAACTGGAGTACGAGCAAGAAAGTCGTCTCCTCTACCACCACCTACACGACGTGGCCTGGCCTCCAGCCTCTCCCCGCGTCGAGGAACTCTCAGTCTACCACCCTGCTGGTAGAACTGCTCCTGACCACCACGAGCACGCTCTGCTCTCTCAACCCGCTTCCTCCTGAAGCAAAACTCTGCAAGATGCCCGTCTCTCTGACAATACTCGCAATGGTAAGTGGGCTTCTTGGAATGTGGTTGAGGTTTGGGGTTCTTGGGCTTAGTGGTGTTTGGTGTCGGCTTCTTGGGTTGAGAGGGTCCAGGAAGAGAGTCAAGAGAAGTGTGGAGGTGTTTGGGCTTTGGAACCCAGATGGGCTTCTTGGGTGGAGCTTTGGGTGGTTCATGGATCACTCCATCCTTGGGCTGACAAGCCTGGGAAGACTCAGTGGAATGGGTCTTGGGATATCTCTGCTCAGGAGTCATTTACTCCACTCCACTGCCCGGCTAATGGCACTCTCAAAGTCAGCCTTGGTGTAGGTGTAACCTACCCCAAACCCATCCTGCCTCTTTGAACTGCTGGATCATCATGCCGAGCTGTGTCTCTCTGGCACTGATCCAACTCAGGATAGAACGGAGGTAAAAATTCTCATTTTGCGAATCAGCTAGCTCCTCTCTCAAGGAAGCTAGTACCTCCACCTGAGACAAGCAGGTCTCACACTCGTTATCTGCCTGGACAGACTTCTCGGCTTTCAGCTTAATCAACTCAAGTCTAAGAGACAGACAGTTCTCACAGACAGTGGGTGGAACTGACAATGTCTCAAGCTCTAGCCTAGTCTGCGCTAGCTCAGCTCTCACTCTCTCCAAATTACCCAGATGCTCATCGCCCTTGGCTTTCAGCTCAGCTAAACTGGCAAGATAAGATGGGCAATCAGCACAGGGTACGACGACAGTGGCTTGAGCATCTTTCAGCTCCAGCTGAGCGCTTTCAAGCTCAGTGGCCAAAGCGTCCCTCTCATCAACCCTTTCTAGTGTACCTGGACTTCAGAGTCGACAGGTCACACAGAAGCACCTCACACTTTGGGCACTCACTGCTATCACCCAAGCAAGGGGAAGAAGATAGACTCTCAATTCTGCCGTTGGCCACGGCAAGCTCACTCTCTAACTCATCTATCCTCTTCTTAGCCCCTCTAAGCAGTTTTTCCCGATACTTTAACTCCTGACGATTGCTTTCAAGTAAATCAACGATTTCGCGTTCATAGGATGATACCTTTTCGTTGTCGTCGTCGTCAGAGTCATCGGAGGAGCTCTTCTCTTCCTTATCCCCAAGAGCCATTGAACAGAAGCTCTTGCGGGATCTTCGGCGCTGATGTGAGCGGCTCTTCAGGTCTGTCCCCGAAGGCCATGAAGCAAAGGCCTGCTGGATCATCCTTGTCCTTCCCCTTCCTAATGATGATCTCCTCATCGCTTGAGCTCGATGAAGAGGAAGAAGACGTGGACCGCTTGGAGTAGCTCTTCTCCATCTCGGCGAAGAAGGCCTTGTCGCGCTTCTTGTTCTCTCGCCGGTAGTCCTTCAGGGCCTTTCTGAAAATCTGGTCTTTGGCTTGCCCTTGTTGAAGGAGGAGCTGTCGTGCTTGCCGGAGTCGTGGAAGCCACCACCGATGCCCTTCTTGTGGCCATTGCGCTTGGGGCAGTCGGCGATGAAGTGTCCTGGATCACCACACTCAAAGCATCCGGTCTTTGTGCCGTGTCTTTTGAACATCCTCTTATCATAGACACGACGCACCCGGTTGTTAAAAAGACACAAATCATCATCTCCCAGCGACTCAAGCTGATCCTCAGTGATAGACATCAAAGAGAACCCAACACAACTCACAGAAGAGGGATCAACAGAAGGTGTAGCAAGGGCCAGAGACTTTGATCCAGAGCCAGTGAGATTTGATCTCAACTGGGTATCAACCTCGGTGGCCTTCAGCTTGCTAAACAAATCAGAAATGGTCAAGGTATCATAAGAAGTGCTCTCAATGATAGAGGATACCTTAATCTCCCAGATCTTTGGGTCCAAGGTATGAAGAACCTTGAGCGCCTGTTCGTGATCTGAGACTAACTGAACACCCTCAGCCTTGTTGTCCCGAAGCTTGTTTATGATCGACTGAAAACGACCAAACAACGCTTCAACAGATTCACCCGGCTTTTGTGTGAAGTTCTCATACTCACGCCGGTAGGTCTGATAGAGCCGAGCCTTGACCTGAGCTGTCCCCTCATGGTGTGCCTGGAGGGTAGCCCAGATCTCTCTCGCAGTGGAGAGATGACTCACACGCTCAAACTCAGTGGGACCCAAACCAGAAAACAAGATGTTCACCGCTTTGCTATTGTTCACATGCTGGGCGATGATACCAGGAGAATCACGCTCAGCAACTGGCAATATGACAAACGTAGCGTGAACGCAAATGTCCCAGATGTCCGAGCTTTGGCTCATGAGATAGGCTCGCATGCGAGTCTTCCAATAATTATAGCCATAAGCTTCCAAGGACTGGGACCTTGCCAGGAGACGTCATGATCACTACTGGGGTTTAGAACCGGTTAAGGTATGGAAAAACCCTAACCAGGCTCTGATACCACTTGTAGGACCGAAAGTAGCGACCAGAGGGGGGGTGAATGGGCGCCTAAAAAATTCTTTCGAATCAATGGCCTGCTCCCAACACCCAACGCACCTCAAAGACTAGGCAGCAAATGTAAACAGATCATCGAAGTCTACAAAGTATCTAGCCTAGAAACGACCGGTGTCCTAGTCAAAGAAACACCAATACAGTGCTAATAGGCAGATAAGTACATCATTCAAAACATGGACTGATCAGAGTTCACTATAGCAATTTAAACGGAGTACAGATGAAAAGGATGAGAAGTTACTGTTCAAAGTTGTCTCCAGGAAGGTACTTGACGAAGCCTGTTCGGATCAGTTGTGTAAGCCTCTAGTCCTATATGTCGAAGGTTGTCCGAAGCCTGTGAAGTGTGCGAAGTACGAGGATGTCGAAGATGGCTTCGGAGATGACGTGTCGAAGTCTGAGGATGTCGAAGGTAGCTTCGGAGATGTCGTGCCGAAGCGAAGTGTACTAATCGAAGTATGCCTTGAATGCTCGAAGTCTTTGCATACTTCGGAGTACCTTCGATTGATCGAAGCAATTTGCACGGACTTCGTTGGAGAGAAAAGAACTTGCAACCGAAGCAAAAACCCGAAGCACCTTCGTACAGAGCGCTGTTAAGCAATGGTCGAAGCTAGCTAACCAACTGAGCCAACTACGAAGCCTAATCAAGTTACAAACTTCAAAGCAGAATAAAAATATTCGGACAACACTTCGAATGAGCAGAAGCTCCGAAGACTGTCGCGAAGTATCTTCGAATGTAAATCTACAGAGCCTATACCCCGAACAGAGAACTGTGGTCACGAAGCAACCTTCACAGAAAAACTTCGTGTGAGCAACCTATGAAGTATGCTTCGAACAAACTTTGCAAAGTCCAGACTCAGGAACGAAGTGTGCAATAGAGGAAACCTGGCCTCGCACGTCACAAAATAGTCAAAAGCTGAAAAACGTGACACACAGCTGACATCACAACCAAAGCATCGATCAAAACGCCAAGGAATAAACAAATCGTAAGAGCTCACAAGGTTGACAGAAACACTGCTGATATACGATATGAAATGAATAGACTATAGCAAAGAACTGTAGCTGCAGACACCAGCCATGAGTGCTATTGCAAAGGAGCTGACACGCAAAGGAATCAAATCTGCAGGAAGGCCAAATCGAAGGCACAGTCCGTTGGATAAAACGCCATGACGGAAGAAAGCAAGAACAGTTCCTTGAAAATAAAACTTTCTGCGCAAAAACCAAGACAGTTCAGAGAGAATAAAATAACCTGCACAGAAATGAAATTTCAGGACTCATCGAATGATGGAAGAGATCGCTGCTACAACCGATTGCTTCAGGAATGATTGAAGAATTTGCAGCGAAGAAATCAGAGGGCAGTGAGTAGAATGCCGGCGGCGCAAGCACAGAAACAAAAAGGGATTGAACTCTGATTTTGATTAAAGTGAGTTAACCCTAACCCTAGGGATTGGGGCCTATTTATAGGCAGCACAATAAAGGGTAAAATGCAGAAATACCCCTAGGGTTTTTTACAGACGCTGAAATAAATGGAAAAGACTAAACTGCCCTTAGGATATTTTTACAGACTCGACTGACAGACTGTGGGCCTAGGGACAAAATAGTAAACTCCTATTTACAGATGACTTATCCGGAAGCTAGGCTTTCGTAGCGACTACGGCTTCTCTTCTGGACAGTCCGATGCGAGATCAGCGGTCATCAGTTTTGCACCGAAACTGACAAAGCGTCCACTGACTTTGCACCAGGTACCCGGATTGGGCCGGCCCAACTCCGCAGCTCTCTCAGCCCGGCAATTGCTCACCGCCCGTGTACCTGAGTCAATCCTGGTCAACAGTCCAGTGGATCCTCTGCTGCTTCTAGCCCATGTACCCAGATTGGGCCAGCCCGACTTCACGGCCTCCTCTGCCCGACAGTCGCTCGCTGCCCGTGTACCTGAGTCACACGCGGCCCAGACGCAGCAGGTCTTCTCTTCACATTCCAGTCCTCTTCGACTATCGTTGACAATGACTCATCACATCTGGAGCCATGAGGCCCACGCTATTCAGCATGGCTCCTCACTATCAGATTCAAATCATGACTAACTCCTTAGTCATAGTGGCATGGCCATGAACTTTTCCAATCCAATACCTTGAGGGGCCTAGAGACGACTCTCCTGTTATTAGGAAGGGTAAATTCCATGTTGACCGCTCATATCCCAAGACATGTTTCACAACACACCTAGAAACAACTCTTATTACTACCCTGTTACGGAAGAGCGTTAGGAAGCATCTAAGTGTGTCACTACGCATTCTGGAATCAAATGATGATCTATAAGGACTCTGCGGGTACACCATTTGAGATGACAACTGATGGCGCATTACAATAACAATCCCACCAGTATCTCAAGTGGGTTTGTCCAACACTATGTTCAGCAACACGTGTCCACATCACTGATTTGACATCTCTATGTCTATTATCTGTGAAACACAATCATCAATTAGTTGGATGTACTAATCCATATATCATCACTATCCCACATGATGATAAGATTAGGGACCCCTTTTGAACAACATCATAACAAAGCAAATAGTTTCACATAACAAGTCAAACTCGTTAATTAAATGAAAACGATGTTTATTCAAGAACAAGATAACAATTATCCTCATACATTAGCATAGACATCACTAGGAACTCCCACATACACATGACTCATGCAAATATCCCATACCCATGCAGCTCATATGTGCTTCCTACTTGGGCCGTGGAAGCGGCTTTGTCAACGGATCTTGCTATGTTCAAATCTGTGTGCACCTTGCAAATCTTCACATCACCTCTCTCAATGATATCGGATAAGGTGATATAGCCAAAGTACACGTTTGGACTTCTAGTGTTATCTAGGCTCCTTGGCTTACACAATGGCACCACTATTACCATAATAGAGGTCCACTGGACTGAACGCACTAGAAACAATACTCGGCTTAGAAACAAACTTTATGATCCAAACAACCTCCTTCGCAGCTTCCAAAGCTACAATATACTCAGCTACTATTGTAGAATCGGCCACCACCTATTGCTTGCAACCTTTCCAACTCACTACACCCCCGTTGAGGCAGAACATAAACCCAGATTAAGATCGAGAATCATCTTTTATCGGTCTGAAGGCTAGCATCGGTGTAACTCCTTACATCGAGCTCCTCTTCACTACCGTGTCCTAGGAACATATCATCAATTCTTCTCAGGCACATGAGGATCCCTTTTACGACTGCCCGGTGACTCTCACCTAGGTTTGAGTGGTACCTGCATGTTTGGGCATGTACATGGCACATATGATGACCCGATCGTAGAGGCATATGGGATCACACTCATATTCGGCATTTTGAAACCATTTCAAAACCTTGTAAATGTACTTCATCCTGGCCTACTCCAATTAGACATTTCGATCTATCTCCATAGATCTTTATACCCAAAGTGCATGCTGTGTCTCCAAGGTCCTTTATTGAGAAACCATTTTTCAATAAGGTCTTGACAACATTCTACAAAGGAATGTCATTTCTGATCACATATACGTCATCCACATATAGAACCAGCAATACAAGTGTGCTCCCACTAGCCCTTTTTCAAACAAAAGACTCTTCTTTATTCTTGACGGAGTCAAACATTTTGACTACTTCATCAAAATAAAGATTCCAACTCCGAGAAGCTTGCCATATCTCATAAACAGACGTAAGCATAACGATGAGCGAAGACCGTTTCATCATAATCAACACTTTGAATATTTTGAAACCTTTCTCCTCCAATCATGCCTAATAGATGTGAACATTTCCATCAACGTCTTTCTCCTTAAAATCCATCTTCACTCAATTGTTTTTACGCCATCGAGTGGATCCACAAAGTTCCAAACTTGGTTTCCTTATATGGAGTCCATTCTGTCTGGATCAGAACTTCCAATCTAGCATCAGAAATTTTGATTTGACTCTGCCACAAACTTTGTTCGGCATCAAAACATCCGATCAACATTAGAACTTCTGACCCGACAAATATCGGAATTTCCGATCTCTATCAGAACTTCTGAAGTTCTGCAAACAAAAACAAATCCAATCTGTTTTAATTCGGATCTTAATGGTTCCAAACCATTTTTTAGAGTTTGGTCCCATCACTCTCTTAGATGGAA
The DNA here is from genome assembly GCA_019279435.1 of Zizania palustris. Lineage (NCBI taxonomy): Eukaryota > Viridiplantae > Streptophyta > Magnoliopsida > Poales > Poaceae > Zizania > Zizania palustris. The sequence continues at coordinate 17,479,503 of JAAALK010000079.1, forward strand.
CTCTATTTAAAGTGAGAACATTGGTTTCTAGAGCGTTACCTCAAAAGGATGATGAAAGATCAGCGCATCAACTCATGGCTCAAATATTCATTTCCATGATCCGATCGTAGAAATTTTATTGTCTTGCCCGTATGATTTTGTACTTATGATCTCCATTGAACTTTTCAAATGACTCCCACTTACTCCTCATCAAGTAGACACATCTACTAAAGTCGTTGGAAAAAGTGATAAAGTACTAGAACCCATTCCTAGACATGCGGCTCACCATACACATCAGTATGTGCTATGTCCAACAGCTCACTCACCTTCTCACTTAGACCTAGTGAAAAGCATCTTTGTCATCTTGTCAATAAACAAGATTCACACGTGTCATATGATTCAAAATAAAATGACTCCAAAAGTCCATCACTATTAAGCTTCTATGTGCGACCCTCATTTATATGTCCTAAGTGACAATGCCAGACGTAGGTAGGATTCAAATCATTGAGTCGTTGTTTATTTGTACTAACATTATAAACATGTGCATTTTCAAGACTCAGAATGTATAGTCCATTCACTAATAGACATGCACCATAAAGCAAACCATTCAAGAATATCAAACAACTCTTGTTCTTTATTACGAATTCCAAATATCTTGTCCTAAAAACGAAGAAGAGATTATGTCTTTGCCTAAGGCGAGAATGAAGTAACAATTATTTAATTCCTAAACTAGTCTTGACAGTAGTGGCAATGAATAAATGTCGATAGTCAATGCTGCAACACTTGCACCATTTCCGACGCGGACATCCATCTCGCCACTAGCACACTTCCTTGACCTACTCAGCCCCTGCAACAATTTGCAAGCATGAATCATCGAACCGGTATCATATACCCATGAATCATTTGGGCGAGTAGCAAGTTTAATTGTTAATACCTGAAGCAGAAGTCGTACTTCCCTTCTTTTTCCGCTCTTCTAAGTATACCTTGCAGTTGCGCTTCCAATGCCCAGTCTTGTGGCAATGGTGGCACTCATCAAAGTTGGCAGGACTTGACCTAGACTTTTCAGTCGGCTTAGTACTAGAAATCGAATCTATAGACTTAGCCTTTTTTCTCCTTCGCCTTTTGCCCTCCTTCTGAACAACCATCGCATGGTTCAAAGTTTCCTGATACTCTCCTCAGCATCTTTCAGCATCCCATGCAACTCAGCTTGTGTCTTCTCTAGTCCAACCATGTTATAATTCATGATGAATGACTCAAACCTCAGTGGGAGCGACTAGAAAATGACATCAATAGCTAGGTATGGCTCCAATGGAGTGCCCGGTCTCTCTAGAGTCTCTACGCAACCAATCATCTTGATCACACGGGGGCTCACTAGGCTCCCTTCAGCCATTTTGCTAACAAACAAGCATTTAGACACATTGTATCTCTCTGCCCTTGCTTGGTCCTGAAACATGCCCTTAAGACATACGATCATATCATAAGCATCACGTTCCTCATATTGTTTCAGAAACTCAGAGGACATGCAGGAAAGCATCAGACAATTGACATCCACGGAATCACTAGCATGCTCCTCATAAGCACGCTTATCTACTGCATAAGCATCCTCTCCTGGTTCATCAGGGTGAGGTTCCTCCAGAACATAATCCTTTTTCTCTTGCTTGAGAACAATTACCAAGTTTCTGTGCCAGTCCATAAAATTTGTTCCAGACAATTTATCTCGTTCAAGAATAGATCGCAAATTAAAAACTATAGTGCTCTTAATAGTAGTAGGTGGTGACATGATCTACAAAAGATTAAATGCAAGGTTCAGCACTATGCAATGTTTATCTTCTATTCAATAAAAGATGTTCCACTATTTTAAACCAATCAATTTCCCTCTCATGACTAATAGTGGCGCAAGATCCATGGTCACGCTATCTCCTAGTGAGCTTTGGCATCACTGCTAGAAGCTAGTTGACATAGGTAAGCAAATCCTTACTAATCACATCATATGTGACTCTTGTCGTTGGAAAAACATCCAATGCTCGACCCCAACTCCTATGCTCCAAGTCCCAAAACCGTTTTGATAGCCTTGTCAAGTGAACCAATACTATGCTTTGGCAGACCCACTATCGATAAGCACGAACCTTGGTGGGTGTAGCTATTGGGAAGAGCATCAACACTTAATTTTCTGAGGGAAAACTATTCTAGTATTGTAACGTCCCTAGCGCACATGAAACTGGCAAGAATAGAATAACAGGAACATAAGAAAGCATCGTAGGGAATCATATTAACTATGACATAGCATGACCTTCTTCACATGGCGATCTCCATCTCCATGGCTCCCATCAATGAGTGCGTGCTCCCGGCCTCTATGAAGAGTACTAGTCCATCTCGCATAGTCTATACTAATTACATGGGCCGAAGCATAGTGGAAACAACATGCAAGCCGTAATAAATTTTACATCAGCCTTGGGCTGTAAATAACCATGACACACATGACATATTTATTTTACATTCATTACATGCATCTCATACATCACATTTATCCAAGACCATGCTAGTCACATCATTCTCTGCAAAACAAAGTTAGGGGAGAAATCTACAAGTGACCGGATTCTGGATCTAAAAGACTCGGGTCAACAGGCTCGGTTTTTCAAATTTGTGTGGGTCGAAACTTCCGACCTGGCATCGGAACTTCCAATCCCCGGAACTTCCGATCAATATCGGAATCCCACACTGGAACAATTGCTTTCTGTATCAAATCATTATTCAATATTGGAACATCCGATCACCATCGGAACATCCGATCCATCATCGAAACTTCTGATCATTATCGGAACTTCCGATTTGCCGTAGACAGAAACATATCTAATTTGTTTTTCCACCATGTATCTTCATACATGAGGGTTCCAGATCGAACACTATGCATGTAGGCTCTGATACCACTGATAGCACTTGATGCACTAGGTGCAGCGGAAGAAGAGGTTGATGAAGAATGTCAAGCCTATCCTCGCTTCGTCGCGGCCATTCCTTGCTTATCCAATCGATGAAGAAGTCAACATCCTCGTGTTCATGGCCACGAGCGTCGCTTATAGAGCAATGCCTCCATGGAGTCCACACATATAGGGATGGAGTTCCTTCCACGGCAGTGTGCTAGCACTGCACGTGAGAGACAGGGAGTCCTCGATATCAACGTTTGAGATAAAGAAAGAAGAAGATGACTCTCTGGTGGCTAGGTCCAATCTAGGCTTATGCCTTGTTACAAGACTTCCTCCTCTATTTATATAGGGCTGAAAGCCCCTGGGTCGTTGAGGAGCCATGTTGAAGATCATGGGCCTCATGGCTCTAGAAGTGATGAGTGATTGTCAATGAAAGTCAACAGAGACGTGAAGAGGAGACGAGACCTGTCGTGTCTTGGGCCGCATGTGACTCAGGTACACGGGTGGTGAGCGACTGCCGGGCAGAGGGGCTGCGGAGTTGGGCCAGCCCAATCCAGGTACATGGGCCAACACCGATAGGGGATCCGCTAGTATGTTGACTAGGTTTGACCCATGTAAACGAGCGGCAAGCGATAACCGGGCCGAGGGAGCCGCGGAGTCGAGCCAGCCCAATCCAGGTACCCGGTGCGAAGATAGCGGACGCTTTGTCGGTTTGGGCATAAAACCGATGCAACCATCCTAGACCGCCCAATGGGGATCCGACCATCCTGAAGCAAAGCCGTAGCTGCTACGAAAGCTCTGCATCAGGACACGTTACCTTTAGTTAGGATTTTACTATTTTGCCTTTTAGGCCCCACAATATGTGTTAGTCGAGTCTGTAAAAATCCTAATGGCATTTTGGTCTTTTCTAGTTTATTTCGGCATCTGTAAATAACCCTAAGGGTAAATTTGGTTTTTCCTGATTTATTGGGTTGCCTATAAATAGAGCCCCAATCCCCCCTAGGGTTTCCAACTCATCCAATTGAAAAATCTAAGTTCACTTTTTGTGCCTCTTCTTCCTCCCTTCAGTTTTTTGTGTATTCTCCACTGAAATCCCCACCGCCACCATAGTAATCCTTCATGCCAGTTTCTTTGTGGTTTTTACCTTGAGATGTATTATTCCCTAGCAGTAATCTTGAGCGGCGCATAGCGATTCGGCATAGTGCACAGTGGAGGCGTTTTGTTCCTAGCGGCGGCGCTTTCAGGCTCGAAGGAGCAGTACTAGGCGGTGTGTTCGTGTGAGCTTCCTGACTGCAGCTAACATGTGGCCATTTGCACGCAACTCCAAGAACACAAATCACCTGCGCACATTGTTCGGTTAAGAGGAGACAGCGCGTGACTCGTGAGAAGTGTCTAGGGGCCAGCTGAACTCCGTTCTGCACAAAACAGTGAGAATATTTATCTCTTGACTCATTTTTTGTTAGTGCATGCATAATGTTCATCTTAGAATATTCTGAAGGATTTAATTTCTAGAAGAAGTTTATTTTAGAATGCACAATGATTAGTTATTGATATATCTCCGTTTTCCTTAGTGCATGTTGAATCATCTATGAGCATAGTTTATTTTCAGCTGCTTAACCACCAATATTTTTTAAATGCTTATCATGCAGTAGATGTGTTTTACTGAAATGACTGTTTAGTCTCTGAATCCATTTTTAATCTGCCTTTAAGCACTGTTGTGGTGTCTTGTCGATTAGGACACTAGTCATTTTTAGGCTAGATTATTTTCAGTGCTTGTGATTTGTTTGGTTAGTTGTCTGTAGAGGTGCGTTGGGTGTTGGGAGAAGGCCATTGATTCGTAAGAATTTTTAAGGTGCCCATTCACCCCCCTCTGGTCGCTACTCTCGGTCCTACAATTGGTATCAGAGCCTGGTTAGGGTTTTTCTATACCTTAACCGGTTCTAACCCAAGGTAGCGATAATGTCTTCTTCTGGAAAGGTTCTGTCCCTTGAGGTTTTTGGCTACAACTATTGGAGGACTCGCATGTGAGCCTATCTATTGAGCCATAGCTTAGGGATTTGGGATATGTGTGTTCACACCACATTCACTGTGATCCCGGCTGCAGAGCAGACTACCCCTGAGATAGTCGCTCTGCATGACCTGAACAACAAGGTAGTGAACATACTGTTTTCTGGTTTAGGTCCCAGTGAGTTTGAGCCTATTAGCCATCTTGACACTACTTGAGAGATCTAGGCTACCCTCCAGGCACACCTTGAGGGGACAACTCAGGTCAAGGCTAGGCTCTATTAGACCTACCAGCGAGAATACGAAAACTTCTCACAGAAGTCGGGCGAGACTGTTGAAGCATTGTTTGGTCACTTTCAATCGATCCTTAACAAGCTTCGGGACAATAAGGCCGATCGTGATCAGTTGGTCTCAGATCATGAACATACGCTCAAGGTTCTTCATACCTTGGACCCTATGATCTGGGAGATCAAGGTATCCTCTATGTTTGAGAGTGCTTCCTATGATACTCTGACTGTCGCAGAGCTTTTCAGTAAGCTGAAGGCCTTAGAGGTTGATATCTAGTTGAGATCAAATCTCACTGGTTCTGGCTCAAAAACTCTAGCCCTTGCGACACCTTCTGCTGATCCTGCTGCTTTGAGCTATGCTTTGTCCTCTTTGATGTCTATCACTGAGGACCAATTGGATTTGCTAGGAGATGATGACCTTTGTTTGTTTAATAGTCGTGTTCGTCGTGTCTATGATAAGAGAGTGTTCAAACGACATGGCACAAAACATGGTTGCTTTGAGTGTGGAGATCCAAGTCATTTCAGCACCGACTGCCCCAAGCAGAACACACACAAGAAATGCACCGGTGGTGGCTCTTACGACTCCAACAAGCACGACAGGTCCACCTTCGCAAAGGGCAAGCCCAAGACGAGGTTCTTTCGAAAGGCCCTGAAGGACTACCGGCGTGAGAACAAGAAAAGAGATGATGAGGAGATCATCGTCTTCTTCCTCTTCATCAAGCTCAAGTGATGAGGAGATCGTGATCAAGAAGGGGAAGGACAAGGATGATCTTTTAGGCCTCTGCTTCATGGCCTTCGGGGGCAAGACGAAGAGCCGCTCGCACCACAGCTGAAGATCCTATAAGAGCGCATGCTCAATGGCTCTTGGGGATAAGGAAGAGAAGGGCTCCCCCGACAACTTCGACGACGACGATGATGAAAAGGAATCTTACTATGAACAAGAACTTGTTGAATTGCTTGAAGAGAACCGTCAGGAGTTAAGATATCGGGAGAAACTTCTTATAGGGTCTATGAAGAGGATAGATGAGCTTGAGAGTGAGCTTGCCATGGAAAATGGCAAGATTGAGAGTCTATCTTCTTTCCCTTGCTTGGGTGATAGCAGTGAGTGCCCTAACTGCGAGGTGCTATTGTGTGACCTATTGACTCTGAAGTCCAGATACATAGAGAGGGTAGATGAGAGAGACGCTTTGTCCACTGAGCTTGAGAGTGCTCAGCTTGAGCTAAAAGATACTCATTCCACTGTCGTCGTGCCCTGTGGAGACTTCCCATCCCATTTAGCTGTTTTAGTTGAGCTAAGAGCCAAGAATGATGAGCAGTTGGGCGAGTTAGAGAAAGTCAGAGCTGAGCTTGAGACATTGTCAGTTCCACCCACTGTTTGTGAGAACTGTCTGTCCCTAAGATTGGAACTAATCAAGCTGAAAGCTGAGAAGTCTGTTCAAGTTAATAGAGAGTGTGAGATCTTCTTGTCTCAGGTGGAGGTGCTAGCTTCTTTAAGAGAGAAGCTAGCTGATGCTCAGAATGAGAACTCTTACCTCCGTTAGATCCTAAGTTGGGTGAGTGCCAGAGAGCCACAGCTCGGCATGATGATCCAGCAGTTCAAGAGGCAGGATGGGTTTGGAGTAGGTTACACCTACACCAAGGCTAACTTTGAGAGTGCCCTGAGTCATCCAGTGGAGTGGAGTAAGATGACTCCAGAGCAGAGATATCCCAAGACTCACTCCACTGAGTCTTTTCAGGCCTGTCAGCCCAAAGATGCAGTGTTGCAAGAACAACCTAAAGCTCCACCCAAGAAGCCTATCTGGATCCCAAAGCCCAAGAAGCTCCACACTTCTCTTGACTCTCTGCCTGGACCCTCTCACACCAAAGAGTCTACACCCAACACCACCAAGACTCAACCACATCCCAAGAAGCGTACCTATTATTTTGAGTTCTGTCAGGGAGATGGACATCTTGAGGAGTTTTGCTTCAGGAGGAAGCGGGTTGAGAGAGCAGAGAGAGCTCTATGTGGGAAGGAGTTCTACCAGCGGGGTGGTAGACAAAGAGTCCCTCGATGTGGAGAGAGGCTAGAGGCCAGGGCGCGTCATGTAGGTGGTGGTAGAGGAGACGGCTTTCGTGCCCATGCTCCGAAGGGTGGTTTTCGCTCCGGTAGAGCTCTAGGTCATTCTGGATACGGCTTTGGACCTCGTGGCTGAGACTTTAGGCAGAACAGAGGATCGCGCTTTGAGCCGTGTTTTGGTCCAAACACTTATGATTCTTTCTACTTTCCATCTTTTGAGCAGATGGCTTGACACTGGTTTAGCTCCTTTGCTGAACCTAGTGTCGGACCATTTGCTTCCCCTTATGACCATTGATATTGCAGGATCGAGGACTGGAGGACGTATGGATCATGGATTCGGAATGCTCTCATCACATGATGGGACATCACAGATGGTTCTCCAGCCTCACTTCCCCGAGCTCCAAGGAGTACATCACATTCGGGAACAATGGTCAAGGAAAGGTACATGGTGTTGGTTCAATTCGAATCTCTAAGCATTTATCTTTAAAGAATGTTGCTTTGGTTGGAAACTTGAGTTTTAATTTGGTCTCTGTTTCGCAACTTCTTGAGGATGGTTTAGAGGTTCATTTTAAGAAGGGCATGTCTTCTGTTGTGATTCTAGATGATCTTTGGTTTGCAAGATCTTACCCTTCGGTAAGGTTTTTCGGATTGATTTCTCTAGTTCTTTTGGCCATTCTCACTGTCTGATCGCTGGATCATCTTTTGAGCTCTGGAGGTGGCATAGGAGGTTAGGTCATTTGAGTTTTGATCTGTTAGTCAGATTGAGCTCTATGGACCTCATCCGAGGATTTCCCAAGCTTAAGATGGAGAAGGATCTAGTTTGCCATCCCTATCATCATGGGAAGATGGTTGCAGCTTCTCACGCACCTATGACTCAAGTGATGATTTCGTACCCAGGAGAGCTTTTACACATGGATACTGTTGGTCCATCTCGGGTACGTTCAGTCGGTGGGAAGTGGTACGCCCTTGTGATAGTTGACGATTTTCCTCTATTCTTGTGGGTTTTCTTTCTGTAGTCTAAGGATGAGGCTTTTTAGTTTGTTCTTGATCTGATTCTGAAGCTGAAGAATGAGAACAATGGTCGGATGCGAGCAATTCAATCTGACAACGGTTCTGAGTTTAAGAATTCTCAGTTCGTCAGCTTTTGTAGTGATCAGGGTCTTGAGCACCAGTTTTCTGCTCCTTACACTCCCCCACAGAATGACATTGTGGAACGAAAGAACCGCACGCTGGTCGAGATGGCTAGGACGATGCTCGATGAGCATAGGACTCCTAGGAGTTTTTGGGATGAAGCCACGAACATGGCTAGCTATCTAGCCAACCGCATTTTTCTTATAGCTTACTTAGGTAAGACTTCTTATGAGTTGCGGTTTGGCAGACAGCCCAAGGTGAGTCACTTGCAAGCATTTGGCTGCAAGTGCTTTGTGCTCAAGAAGGGACGACATTTGGACAAGTTTGAGTCTCGTTGCTGGGACGTAGTCTTTCTTGGTTACGCTTTGCATTCTCGAGGCTTCCATGTTTGGAACCTCTACTCCCAGCAGCTTGTCGAGATGTGCGAGGTTTCTTTTGATGAGTCCATGCCTTCGCTTACTCCTTATTTTGAGCTTTCTGGTGATGATGAGCTTGGAGAGTCCATCTTCGAGGAAGATGATGAGACTCCTGCTATTGATGAGGGTGGGCCTTCTGCACAGCCTGTAGACTCCACACCTTCTGAGACTTCGACTGAGGACGAGGGCGAACCTCTGATCACTACTTCCACTTCGATCAAGTCCCCTCAATCGAGTCTAGAGGTTCTAGCTACTGACTCCGGTGAGGTGATATCTGATCACCTAGGATCCCGAGCAGTTCAGCGTGATCACCCCTTAGAGCTCATCATCGGTGATCTCACTACGAGATCCTTGTGTTCTCAGGCTAGCTCACTCACTGTTTATGCTCAATCTGCTTTTGTTGCCACCTTTGAGCCCAGAGATGTTGCTCATGCTTTATCTGATGCAAATTTAATAAACGTCATGCAAGAAGAGATGTAACCCCATAGGCACCAAATGGGTGTTTAAGAACAAGCAAGGTGAAGATGGGGTTGTGGTGTGCAACAAAACTTGATTAGTTGCCCAGGGTTTTTGCTAGAAAGAGGGTATTGATTTTGAGGAGACTTTCGCCCCTGTTGCCTGTCTTGAGTCCATTCGCATACTTTTGGCATTCGCTGCTTCTAAAGGTTTTAAAATTTTTCAAATGAATGTCAAGAGTGCTTTTCTGAAAGGGTACATAGAGGAGGAGTTTATGTTAGGCAGCCCCTGGTTTTGAAAACCCTAACTTTCCTTGACATGTTTTCAAGTTGCAGAAAGCTTTATATGGTCTAAAGCAAGCCCCAATGGCTTGGTATGATCGTTTAAAGCAGTTTTTGTTGGGGAATGGCTTTGTGATGGGTTCTGTGGACAAAACTCTTTTCTTGCTCAGAGTTGGCTCAAATTTCTTGATTGCTCGGATTTACGTGGACGACATTATTTTTGGTGGTTCTACCAATGAGCTTGTGTCCAAGTTTTCTGAGCAGGTGCATAGAGAGTTTGAGATGAGCCTCATGTGTGATCTCAAGTACTTCTTAGGGCTCTAGATCAAGCAGACCAAGGACGACATCTTCATCCACCAGAGAAAGTACACGTGGGACATGCTGAAGAAGTTCGACTTCGGTGGAGAGCTAAAGCCTCAGATGACCCCCATGGGTACATCTAGGGGCCTGGACAAGGACTAGAGCACTGTCAAGGTCAATGAGAGAGAGTATCGAGGGATGATCGGATCGCTCATGTACTTGACTATGATGAGACTGGACATTCAGTTTGTCGTGGGACTGTGCGCGCGCTTCCAGTCTTCACTATTCAGCATCATCATCTCTTGAGTTATCTGGCTTTTTCGACGTTGATTTTGGTGGGTGCTGGCTGGATCGTAAGTCGACTTCCGGTACTTACTAGTTTCTCGGTTCTTCGCTTTTTTCTTGGTCTTCTCAAAAACAATCTGGAGTTGCACTTTCCACTACTGAGGCTGAGTATGTAGCTGCTGCTCACAGTTGGTTTGGATGATTTCCACTTTGAAAGATTTTGGGTTGTCGTTCCTTGCGAGAGTACCTTTGTTTTGTGATAGCACTAGCATGATTAGTGTAAGGAAAAACACATGTCTTCATTCAAAAACCAAACATATCGATGTGCATGTTGACATGAAAACGTGCCCCACACTTGGGTCAGTTCGACGATCCAAAAGTGTGCGGATACTTAGGGACAAGCCTAAGCGTGACATAGCATCGACGTCGCGTTCCAACTATCCTTAGTCGTGATAAGGGGGGTGGAGTCGCCAGGCAATCAGATCACACAAAATAATCCAATTAGCCGAAAGAAATATATTAAACAGAATAAAATCAGCAAACCGGTCGGAGCCTGTCTTCTTCGGAGTATGGTGCGAAGGGGGTCGCCGAAGTATACCTTCGGCGTCCGGTGCGAAGTGTCCCGCCGAAGGGTATCTTCGGCGTTTGGACTGATCCAGTCGAAGATGAACTCCGATCGGATCCAGGCGCGACAATCACCTCCGAACGGTGGGGTTCGGCGCGAAGTCCCTGATACAGCGAGGTACAAAATAATGACTCAAACGCCGCACACGGGCGTGACTTCATCCAGAGAGGAGTACGAACGTGGAAAAGCCTATTGTGATGAAGTGTGCTGGCGAAGCGTGCGATCAAAGCTGAAGTCCTGACAAAGGGTGTTCTGGCAACCTCCGAAACCGATCTCTCGGCTCCGGACACCTCCGACGAATTAGCTCCGAACCTGGGACCTGCAACAGAGAAGATTCGAAGTACTAATTTGGCTTGAGGACCGAATCCTTCTAAGTGTTGCACTAGTAGCGAAGGTAGCAATCTGTTACGCAGATTAGCAGATACTTCACAGGCGAAGTAACAAGGCGATAGCAATCTATTACGTAGATTAACGGATACTTCACAGGCAAAGTAACAAGGATTACCACTGTTCCGAAGTAGCCGGCGGAGGGCTTCCAGGAAAACCCATGAAGAGGTATACAAACGTAAAGGTAAATAAATGCGATCAAAGCTAGGGCTTTGTGTTTGATTTGTGTTGGGGGGGCCTCTAAGATGGCCTCGCCTCTTTATTTATAGGGGCCAAACTTCTGATCTAATCTCCTATAATTCGGCTTGGATAGAGATAAAAACTTAGCCGGAATTGTATCCAACTTTGTGTCTGTCGAAGTGGGATTCGGCCACGCCCTCGTGGCGAAGCTCCTCGGGCCGAAGCTTCGGTGGCGTGGGCCTCCGAAGGCTTCCTGGCCGAAGGCCATGGGTTGACCAGAAGCTTTCGGAGCCCATAGCTCAATGGACCTTTGGCCCTATAGGGCTTCGGCCTAACCCCGGACATGTGTATTTTCGGCCCAAATTACCAAAATTGATATTTCGACAATCTCAGCCATTGATTCCATTTTTTGCTATCAACACATGCCCCCTGCCTTTTAGTGAACTAAGTGAACTAAAAGCACAACGAGATGAAGACGATACCGACCATATCGGCTTTTTGACACCTTTCACGTTGTTTGCCACACGCTTGGGAAATACCTCTTCAAGTACCTACCATTCAAAGCTCTTCGAAACCGCTATCCTTGCAGAGATTCCAACACGTATGCATTGCCAGGAGCGATTTCGGCTATTTTGAAAGGACTTTCCCGACTAGGTGACCATTTACCAAATTTGGGACTCTTCGTGCCTAAGGGTAAAATCGTCTTCCAAACCAAGTCTCCTACTTGAAACGATTTTGGCTTTCAAATTTGGGACTCTTCGTGCCTTCTTATTGTAGGCTTTAGCTACTCTCCTCTTATGTACTTCTATGGCTTCTAAAGCCTTTATTCTTTTATCGGTCACTTCTTCTAGGTTATCCTTCAAAAGAGTTTCATACTCATCGACCGATAAGCCATCTTGCTTTAACAGTCTTAAGGAGCCAAGATCTACCTCTACAGGCAGAACGGCTTATTGTCCATATACCAACTCATATGGACTGACTTTGGTAGCACCGTGCTTTGCAATTCTACAAGCCCATAGCGCCTCGGAAAGCACTTCATGCCACCTTTTAGGAAATTCTTCAATTTTATTCTAATGAGCTTAATCACGGTTTTATTACTAGACTCGGCCTGACCATTGGCCTGAGCATAGTAAGGTGAAGAATTTATCAACTTAATACCATAATATTCGGCGAAGTCCCTCACTTATCCAGAAACAAATGAACTACCTTGATCTGTAGTAAGAGTTTGAGGAATGCCAAATCTATGTATGATGTGCTTCAAGATAAAATCAAGTACCTCTTTGTGAGTCATGTTCTTGAGAGGCACAACCTCGGTCTACTTAGTGAAATAATTTGTCGCCATCAACACGAACCGATGCCCTTTTGAGGAAGGAGGGTGAATCTGGCAGATGAAGTCTAAACCCCATCCTCGAAATGGCCATGGCTTGACAATAGGGTTGAGTAATGAGGCGGGAGCTAACTGAATATTGCCAAACTTCTGACATGCTTCACACCCTCTATAATACTTAAAACAATCTTCAGTCATAGTCGGCCAATAGAAAGCTGCTCTTTTGTGCATCCAACTCATTTTCTGGGCTGATTGATGAATGCCACAAAGTCCTTCATGGACTTCTCCCATAGACACCTGGGAATGTTCGTGGTCTAAACACTTTAATAGTACTCCATCAATGGTTCGGTGATACAATGTGTTGTCTATCAACACGAATTTGAACGCTTGTCGCCGAACATTCTGATCAATCCTTTGGCTAGTGTCTCTCAAATATCGGACGATTGGAATTCTACAATTGCCCTTATGGGCTTCAGAGGGTCTTGCTAGCTCACCCTCTGAAAAAATTTCTAAACTATTGACTTCGGGCTGCCCCCCGAGCCATTCCTGCTCCTACTGAAGTCTGGCTGGACTGGTCATTCGGAGTGTGCTGGGCCGAAGCCCTCTGGAGGGTCTGGACTCCCGGGAGCCCTCATCGTGCGGGGAACTTTGGCTTATGGCCTCCGGCACGCCAGGTCCCTCGGTTGGCAGAGTACTCTGGTCCAGGGACCTCGGCGCGTAGTGGCCTTCGACGGCCGGAGGGGTCCGACCTGGAGGGTGCGTTTGCCCAGTGTCACTGGCTTTGGCAGTGAGACCAAGCATCGGCTTCTCCCATACAGAAAATTTTCCTCTTGACTTGGTAACCAGATGCTTGCTGAGCCAAATCATTTGCGATGAATTGGCTTCTCTTGACACGTGAGATATTTTGAAGTCATCAAAAGCAACAACTATGTCTAAGCATTTATCCAAGTAACTATTCAGCAAGTCGTTAAAGCATTGAGAACTTTTAGCTACTTGTTGCACTACTAACAAAGAATCACCATATGCATGGACATGTCTAGCACCTACAGATTCTAGTAATTCAAGACCTAGCAATAAAGATTCGTATTTAGCTTGGTTATTGGTGGAAGGAATTTCTAGACGGGCCAAAGTCTCAAGGTGCATTCCATTAGGTGATATGAGAACTACTCCAATACCTTGTCCACTCTTGCAAGCCGAACCATCAAAATAAAGTTTCCATGGCACTACCTCAACTAGAGCAATATTGTCACTCCAGCTGACATCTATGTGGTGATCAACTATAAAGTTGGCTACGATTTGGCCTTTCATTGCTCTCAGGGGTTCGTAGGCCAAATCGTACTCAATCAACGCGTAAGCCCATTTTCCGATTCTTCCACTTAGAATCGGCTTCTGTAACATGTGCTTTATAACATTGGTTTGGCAAACGACAACACATGTAGTAGGGAGAAGATAATGGCGTAATTTGGTGCACACGTAGTAAAGTGATAAAGACAAATGTTCCACAAACGCGTACCTGGTTTTGGTGTCCAGAAGGCGGCGGCTCAAGAACGTGATGATGTACTCTTTTCCTTCTACCTCCTGGGTTAGCACAGCCCCGATCACGCTATCTTCAGCAGTGACGTATAGCTGAAACGGAATCTCGGCTTTGGGTGCCCTCACCATAGGCGGTGACGACAAGCACTCCTTAATTTTCTCAAAGGCACTTTGCTGGCTTGCCCCCCAAGTGAACTCGACCTCGTTCTTTAGCCAGAGTATGGGGACAAAGGCGTCAATCTTGCCGGACAAGTTGGATATAAAGCGACGCAAATAGTTCATCTTGCCTAGCAACTTCTGCACGTCCTTCTTGCATGTCGGCGCCACAATGTTTCTAATCTTCTCAAGCCTTTTAGGATCAATTTCTATGCCTCTCTCGTGAATCATGAAACCTAAGAACTTACCCGCCGACACACCAAAAGCACACTTGAGTGGGTTCATTTTCAAACCATACTGTCGCATCCTATCAAAAGCAACCTTCAAATCAGCTAAATGGCTTCCCATAGCGACTGATTTGACTACAACATCATCGATGTAAACTTCCAACATAACCCCAAGCAAGTCATGAAAGATTAGATTCATAGCGTGTTGATACATGGCGCCAGCATTCTTCAAACCAAAAGTCATAACGACCCACTCGAATAAACCAACAAAACCAGGGCATCAAAAGGCAGTCTTGTAGACATCCTCTTCGGCCATAAAGATTTGATTATAACCAGCATTGCCATCAAGAAAACTCAGTACCTTGTGTCCTGAAGCATCGTTGATCAGCATGTCAGCTATCAGCATTGGATACTCGTCTTTCGGAGTGGCTCTGTTTAGATCTCTGAAATCAATACATAACCATATCTTGCTGCTCCCTTTCTTCTCTACAGGCACAATGTTAGCAACCCATTCCGCGTACCTGCATGGCCTAATAAATTCAGCCTTGAGTAGTCGCTCTACTTCTTCTTTAACTCGGTCATAGACGGCCGAGTTAAAGTGACGAGGAGGCTGCTTATAAGACCTAAATCCGGACTTGATAGGTAGTCGATGCTCCATGAGCTCGCGGCTTAGTCCTGGCATCTCGCTATACTCCCATGCAAAACAATCTACATATGACCGAAGTAACTTTATTACTTCGGCCTTTTCATGAGGCTGTAAATGTTGGTTTACAAAAGTCGGCCTCAGGATGCTACCATCACCTATGTCAACTTCCTCTAAGAGATTGGCCGACGCAAAACCTTGTCCTAATCTCTCTACTTCGCTAAAGTCCCCAATGGCCTCGGCAATACCGTCTTTATTAGACCGATACTGCTCTACCCGAGACTTTAACCAATCTAGATTACTCTTGCTAGACATGACTATTAAAACAAAAACAGTCATGCTACACCAGTCTACTTTACAGACACTGGAACAAAATGCCCTCCAGATACGCTAACAAAATCGTAATCCGAAAGATCTCTTCCTGACAAACACTCTACTTTATTATGAACAGCGTCAACCGATACATCGGCCAATGCTACTTGGGCCTAAGTATCCGCGGGGATAACCTCTACCTCATCGTTGTCCCACTGCATGAGGCACTGGTGTAGAGTGGAAGGAATGCAGCAATTCGCGTGAATCCAGTCGTGTCGGAGCAGCACGATGTAGTTACCTTGTACATCGATGATGAAAAATGTCGTTGGCAATGTCTTGTTGCCCACCATCAACTCCATGGAGAGTACGCCCTTGGCCTCGGAGCGCTCGCTGTTGAAGCCGTTGAGCATCAAGTTAGTCTTCTTCAGATCATCCTCATCTCTGCCAAGTTTCTTCAATAACGAGTAAGGCATTAAGTTAACAGTGGCGCTGCCATCGACGAGCATTCGAGAAATCAGCTTTCCATCGATGTGACCTCTAACGTAGAGAGGCTTCAGATGGCGAGCTGAGTCCTCGGGCTTCTCGAAGATGGCGTTGCGGGCCGAGGTTCAATTGAGAGACCTCAGGCTCGTCCTGCGGTAGGGAGAACTCGGCGGGCAGCGTGACGATGTTGATGTCCATCGCCTGGGGTGCGGGCCCCTCGGAGATAGGTGAGTAATCGTCGTCGAGCATGTCATCATCGTCGTCGCTCGGACTAGGAGCTGGGTTGGTTATCTCAACCGGCTTCACCCTCCATACCTGTCTTGTAGCTGGCCGAGGGTGGATTTCCTAAAAGATAGCATCGCGCTTGTCCTCGGCTTTCTTCTCGCGCATCTCCTATGCTCGTAGTCATTGTAGACATCTCTTCTATGATTTGGACATGCCTGGAGGTGCTTAAGATGGTTGCCTCATGTGCCAGGTGCTAATGTCCAGTTTCTGTCAACTGTGGCCGAAGTGGTACTGCCTCCTTCGGCCTTGTGCACCCTGTGTTCGGAGGGTCCTTCGATGCGTACCCCGGCAGTCAGACCGGCCTTGCCCGGCCGATCGAACCCAGCTTCGATGCGGGCTCCGACCGAAGTATGGGATTCACCTTTGTCAGACTCCGGTGATGAAGCCTTCGGGATTGGGACCTCCTGAGACCCCACCCTGATCGTGATAGCTTCGGACTCCCTGAATTCAGCCTCCGCACACCTGTACCCTTCACCTTCGCCCTGCATGGTCCGATTCGTAGGTACCACGGACAGCCTGTGGACGATGCCACCCTCCGCTGCGTCTGTTTGTCCCTGCCATTTGTAATACTCCGAAGGAAAACAAGGCATAGTGTTAAGTTGCGGAGGGTACTCTGACCCAGACATGTACGGAGCCCACAGAGTTCCTGCCCAGTTGTATGGCAGAGGCATAGGTGGTTCTAGTGGCCTTGCTCACTGAGAGCCGAACCCGTTACCCAGAGGGGGGGTTCGGTAGAGTCCACGACATCTTAGACCATATAAGTGAAGGGTCCTGCTAGGCCAAAGGTACGTTCAGCCAGTGCGGGCCGAAGCCTCCCGTCAGAGAACTCATCCAAAACGGTGCGGGGTTCGTCCATTGGGGGCCGAAGTTACTGTACAGGGGGTTCGGCCATTGAGGTTCGAAGCCACTGTGCGGAGTGTCAGGCCACTGTGGCCCGAAGCCACCGTGTGGAGGGTTTGGTAGCTTCGGTCCGAAGCCACCCTTCGAAGGTCTTGGGCCCTTCGGCTGTCCCAGTCTTTTAGCGCGGGGACCTGTTTCCTTGGCTTTTCTCCGATGCTTGTTCAACAGCATGTTGTACGTTACCTTTGGCCTCTTGTGAGTTTTAGCCGAAGGGGTGTTAATGTTCTGTTTCCACACTCCTACCTCGGGGTTCTTTGGTATGAGCGTGCGAGTGCGCGGCTCTCCAACAATTACATCCTTCCCCTTAGCCGACTCGGCCTGTTCTGGCCGAATCAATACCTTCCTCTCGCTGAGGTCGACGGCGTTGACGGGAAAAGGATCTTTGTCCAGCTTCATCTTTGGATTATGGTCTATCTTCAATCGTCCTTCTTCTATGGCTGATTGGACATGCTGTCGAAAAACATTGCAGTCGTTAGTGTTATGTGAGTGCGAATCATGCCACTTACAGTATGGATACTTCTTTAACTCATCGGCGGATGGAATGACTTGACCTTTAGGCAACCTGAGAAGCTGATTTTTTAAGAGAAAATCAAATATTTTATCACACTTGGTTATATCGAATGAGTACTTGACCTCACTAGGACGATTCTTTGTGGGAGATGGCTGTAACTTGGAGCAAGTGATAGGTTTACTCTTAGTGTTCCAAACCCATTCGGCCACGTACATGTCGGCCGAATCCTCTTCTTCTGATTTCTCCTAGTCAGAGTGTTCCATGATGTAGATTTCATCCCTAGGTTTATTAAACGTCATAATAAACTTTTTATCTTTGGTTCGGCCTTCCTGGACCAGAGCCTGCTGTAAAACTTGGCTAACTTCTAAAAAGTTCTGGTTGTCTAATCTTTCTTTAATCTCGGGACGCAACCCATTAAACGCTAGCCCCGCCAAGTCTCTTTCCGAAATATTAAGGCTGAAACATCGGTTTCTAGTATCCCTAAAACGCTTGATGTATTCAGAGGCGTTCTCGTTGGATTTCTGTCTAATCGATGTCAAGTGTGAAAGCCTAAGTTCTGTCTCACCCGTGTAAAAGTAATCATGGAATTTCCGCTCTAAATCATCACATGTCTAAATAGAGTTTGGCGGGAGCGCCGAAAACCAAGTGAAAGCGTTGCCGGATAGCAAGAGAGAAAATAGTCTAACTTTTAGGGCATCTATCCTGCTAACTTCTCCACACTGTGTCAATATTGACTAACATGCTCTAGTGTGGTTTTGCTACCCTCGCCGTCGAACTTGGTGAATTCAGGGATTCTATTGCCGCGATGGTAGGGTATTGTATCGAGATGGTCGGGGTATGGCTTACGGTAAACCCTAACCCGTCCCTTGGGCACAAAGCCAGCACACTCTCTAAATAGTGCGCGAACCCGCTCCTCTATGTCATCTTGGCATGTCGCCTGTGCGCGCCACTCATTCGGGGGCGCGACACGCAGTGGGATATCAGCGTGTTGGCCATGGGCCTCTTCCCTGCGCGCTATCTGCATGGCGTGCTCGTGTCCGGGTGCCTGCGCATGTGGTGCAGGCAGCGCGGGTACCGGGGCAGGTGGTGGTGCATGTTACGCAGTGCTAGTTTGACCGTAAGTATAATGATTAGTCTCGGCCATAAGTGTTGAGGCCGGAGACATCACGGTCGTGCCAGTGCTGCCGTCAGTTCTGTCGTACACATGGTTTACCAGAGGTGCACTAGCAATAGGGACTGGGGGTATGGCCTCAGTAAAGCTGAACATTCTAAGAGTTGCCTCTACTAGGGAGCTGACTGCCAAATCTAAACGGTTGGGTAGCGAAGCGCTGACGGCTTGATCTACTAATGTGGCTATTTTTTGCTAAATTTCTAAAGATGATAAATGAGGCGATATAGGTGTTACCTAGATCCGAGTGAGGTTGGGGGTGACGATGTCACGCTTGATGAAGCGTGCGCATGACTTAACGTAGCCCCCAAACATCATGTCCTGGAGTGCTTTCAACTTTGCCTCGATCTCTGCCCGGTCTTCTGCGGGGATATCTTCAAGCGTAGGTGTCAGGATGTTGCGGTTGTCGATATCCGCGCCTCCTATGGTGTCCATCGGTCGCGTAGACGTAGTAGTCGATGTAGATGCACCAGTGGCCGATGTAGACATACTCGTCATGTTGGCGTAGCTTTTCCCCAGCAGAGTGGCCAAAAAGTGTGTTGACATGAAAACGTGCCCCGCACTTGGGTCAGTTCGACGATCCAAAAGTGTGCGGATACTTAGGGACAAGCCTAACCGTGACATAGCACCGACGTCGCGTTCCGACTATCCTTAGTCGTGATAAGGGGGGTGGAGTCGCCAGGCAATCAGATCACACAAAATAATCCAATTAGCCGAAAGAAATATATTAAACAGAATAAAATCAGCAAACCGGTCGGAGCCTGTCTTCTTCGGAGTATGGTGTGAAGAGGGTCGCCGAAGTATACCTTCGGCGTCCGGTGCGAAGTGTCCCGCCGAAGGGTATCTTCGGCGTTTGGACTGATCCAGTCGAAGATGAACTCCGAACGGATCCAGGCGCGACAATCACCTCCGAACGGTGGGGTTCGGCGCGAAGTCCCTGATACAGCGAGGTACAAAAAAATGACTCAAACGCCGCACACGGGCGTGACTTCATCCAGAGAGGAGTACGAACGTGGAAAAGCCTATTGTGATGAAGTGTGTTGGCGAAGCGTGCGATCAAAGCAGAAGTCCTGACAAAGGGTGTTCTGGCAACCTCCGAAACCGATCTCTCGGCTCCGGACACCTCCGACGAATTAGCTCCGAACGTGGGACCTGCAACAGAGAAGATTCGAAGTACTAATTTGGCTTGAGGACCGAATCCTTCTAAGTGTTGCACTAGTAGCGAAGGTAGCAATCTGTTACGCAGATTAGCAGATACTTCACAGGCGAAGTAACAAGGCGATAGCAATCTATTACGTAGATTAACGGATACTTCACAAGCAAAGTAACAAGGATTACCACTGTTCCGAAGTAGCCGGCGGAGGGCTTCCAGGCAAACCCATGAAGAGGTATAGAAACGTAAAGGTAAATAAATGCGATCAAAGCTAGGGCTTTGTGTTTGATTTGTGTTGGGGGGGCCTCTAAGATGGCCTCGCCTCTTTATTTATAGGGGCCAAACTTCTGATCTAATCTGCTATAATTCGGCTTGGATAGAGATAAAAACTTAGCCGGGATTCGGCCACACCCTCAGGGTGAAGCTCCTCGGGCCGAAGCTTCGGCGGCGTGGGCCTCCGAAGGCTTCCTGGCCGAAGGCCATGGGCTGACCAGAAGCTTTCGGAGCCCATATCCCAATGGACCTTTGGCCCTGTAGGGCTTTGGCCTGACCCCGGACATTGTGTATTTTCGGCCCAAATTACCAAAATTGATATTTCGACAATCTCAGCCATTGATGCTATTTTTTGCTATCAACACATGCCCCCCTACCTTTTAGTGAACTAAGTGAACTAAAAGCACAACGAGATGAAGACAATACCGACCATATCGGCTTTTCGACACCTTTCACGTTGTTTGCCACACGCTTGGGAAATACCTCTTCAAGTACCTACCATTCAAAGCTCTTCGAAACCGCTATCCTTGCAGAGATTCCAACACGTATGCATTGCCAGCAGCGATTTCGGCTATTTTGAAAGGACTTTCCCGACTAGGTGACCATTTACCAAATTTGGGACTCTTCGTGCCTAAGGGTAAAATCGTCTTCCAAACCAAGTCTCCTACTTGAAACGATTTTGGCTTTCAAATTTGGGACTCTTCGTGCCTTCTTATTGTAGGCTTTAGCTACTCTCCTCTTATGTACTTCTATGGCTTCTAAAGCCTTTATTCTTTTATCGGTCACTTCTTCTAGGTTATCCTTCAAAAGAGTTTCATACTCATCGACCGATAAGCCATCTTGCTTTAACAATCTTAAGGAGCCAAGATCTACCTCTACAGGCAGAACAGCTTATTGTCCATATACCAACTCATTTGGACTGACTTTGGTAGCACCGTGCTTTGCAATTCTACAAGCCCATAGCGCCTCGGAAAGCACTTCATGCCACCTTTTAGGAAATTCTTCAATTTTATTCTTAATGAGCTTAATCACAGTTTTATTACTAGACTCGGCCTGACCATTGGCCTGAGCATAGTAAGGGGAAGAATTTATCAACTTAATACCATAATATTCGGCGAAGTCCTTCACTTATCAAGAAACAAATGAACTACCTTGATCTGTAGTAAGAGTTTGAGGAATGCCCTGATACAGCGAGGTACAAAATAATGACTCAAACGCCGTACGCGGGCGTGACTTCGTCCAGAGCGGAGTACGAACGTGGCGAAGCCTATCGTGATGAAGTGTGCTGGCGAAGCGTGCGGTCGAAGCAGAAGTCCCGATGAAGGGTGTTCTGGCAACCTACGAAACCGATCTCTCGGCTCCGAACACCTCCGAAGAATTAGCTCTGAACATGGGACCTGCAACAGAGAAGATTCGAAGTACTAATTCGGCCTGAGGACCGAATACTGCTAAGTGTTGCACTAGTAGCGAAGGTAGCAATCTGTTACGCAGATTAGCGGATACTTCACAGGCGAAGAAACAAGGCAATAGCAATCTATTACGTAGATTAACGGATACTTCACAAGCGAAGTAACAAGGGTTACCATTGTTCTGAAGTGGCCGGCGGAGGGCTTCCAGGCAAACCCACGAAGAGGTACAGAAAAGTAAAGGTAAATAAATGCGATCAAAGCTAGGGCTTTGTGTTTGATTTGTGTTGGGGGGCCTCTAACCTGGCCTCGCCTCTTTATTTATAGGGGTCAAACTTCTGATCTAATCTGCTATAATTTAGCTTGGATAGAGATAAAAACATAGCTGAAATTGTATCCAACTCTGTCTCTGCCGAAGTGTGCTTCGGCTAGGCCCGTCGAAGCCTGCTCCTCGGGCCGAAGCTTCGGCGGCGTGGGCCTCCGAAGGCTTCCTGGCCGAAGGCCATGGGCTGGCCAGAAGCTTTCGGAGCCCATAGCCCAATGGACCTTCGGCCCTGTAGGGCTTCGGCCTGACCCCGGACATGTGTATTTTCGGCCCAAATTACCAAAATTGATATTTCGACAATCACAGCCATTGATGCCATTTTTTGCTATCAACAGTGCGCTTTCACTTTCTGAGGGATCAATATGAGAAAGGTGTCATTGACCTTGTTCATGTTGATACCCATTATCAGTTGGCTAACATTCTTACCAAACCCCTAGACCAGTCCACATTTGAGTGTTTACAAGGGGATTTGGGAGTTGTGTATCCTTTTAGGATATTTTTTTGAGTCTTTTATTTATTCTTTACTCTTTTATTGAGTCTTTTCATGTGAGTTCATATCATGCACATTCATATATCACACTTTGAGCCTGCTTCTGTTATATGATTGACCTGCTTTACTCATTCTTGCTAGTGTATGCTTTTGAATACCCGTCGATGATCATGCTTGTTACAGTTCACATGATATATCTGATATCTGTCATATGCATGGATTTTATGCTTTAAAATTGAAAAATGATCATCATTGATTCTGGTAACTAGCATGTGTAGGTTGAATGCTTGTTGGGGGAGATAATCCCGATGACAGTAGGGGAGCGTGAAGGCCTGTACGGCTCCGAAGGAAGACTACGGCTGGAAGACCGAAGCCCTATGCCGGAGGTGCCTGGACCTCCGAACGAGGAAGCCGAAGGCCTTCAGAGGCCCCGAGACGTGCCGGAGGAGCCCAAGGGAGTGACCAGCCAGGTGCCGGAGGCCACCCTCCGGGAGGAGCCGACGCTTTGAAGAAAGGCCATATGCTAGGGAGGCCTAGTCAAGGCCGTAGGGGGACAAGATCGTGATCGTCTGCGCCGTGTTGGGCGGACTTTGCAGCGCCCGACACGGCCGACACGCTGTCAGATCGCACCTTCTTGTCTGTACTATGTAGTTCCTGTTTGTACTGTGTAGTGTCTGTTTTGTCTGTACCACTGACCGATGTCAGGCCGAATGGCAGTTGGGGGTTGTGGGAACCCGACCCTTCAGAGTGGGCCACCCTATAAATAACTCCAACTGTAGTTGTAATACACACGATCCAAGAATACAGAGCACACAGCATTTCATTACCCCCATCCACTGAGAAAACCTGCTGGTTCGATCCATCGTCCCAACAGTTGGCGCCGTCCGTGGGGATCCTAGTTCAAGAAGCTAGCGTCCTCTACATCCAGTCACCAAAGCATGTCGGGTCGGAAGGGCGCGAGCACGGTTCCTCTGCGATGGTCAACCCGCACCGCCAGAGTCGAGCCCACCCTAGTCGCCATTCCCGACCAACCGGTCATCCCGTCCGTCAGGGCGACAGCCGCGGAGCCAACCCAGGCTTCGGAGGGGATGCCTGAGGTTCAGGCTCCTGTTGGCACTCCGGAGCCTGCCACCGTCAATCCCGCGGAGCTCCAGGAGGGGCTGTCAGGGGGGCACCATCCAAGCGAGCCCCTGGTGGTGGCCCTCTGGACCGACTACGTTCGCTCACAAGACCCCAAGACCACCTCAGGAGGAGGCAGGAGTCAGGCCGATGCTCTGGCCACCGAGAATGCCAAGCTGAAGGCGGAGCTGGCCCAATGGCGCCAGGAGGCGTCGCTCCGCCCTCCTGAGCCCTCCCGCGCTACGAGGGTTGCGGTTGTAGCCCTGAGCGACGATGAAGATCAGGAGGAGGAAGAAAATGCGTCGTACGACGAGGAGTCTCACCTGCACCCCGACCTTCAGAGGGTGTGCATCGGCTCGAAGTTTCGCGCCGCCAAGCTTCCCAAGTACTCCGGGGAATCTGACCCCGGAGAGTTCTCTCGCTCGTACGCGCTAGCGATAGAAGCGTCTGGAGGGAGTCGGGACACCATGGCGAAATTCTTCCCTTTGGCGCTCGAAGGGATCGCCCTCCGGTGGTTCTGGTCGCTCCGGCCTGGGACCATCCGTTCGTGGGACCAGCTGAGGCAGAAATTCATCAACAACTTTTAGGGAACCTTCGTGGCCCCTATGTCCACCGGGAGTCTCTTCCCTGTGAAGCAGTAGCCCGGGGAGACTTTGCGGCAATACTCCCAGCGCTTCGCGCACACCAAGGCCTAGATCAAGGGGCTTTTGGCTTCCTCGGTCATAGACGCTGCCCGGGAAGGCGTCACCCACTCGGGCCTCCTTGACAAGCTCCATCGGAAGCCTATCTCCTCTGTGGCGCAGCTCATGACGTACTTCAAAGAGTACGCCCTGTCCGAGGAAGGCCAGATACGTCGACAGGTGATGATAGTCCCTGTCCGAGCCACGAACGCCAAGGCGTACGAAGTCTCACCGGACCTCGATCATGGGGCCCGCCCTGCTCCTGGCTTCCGCCGCCAGGACTCCGGCCGGCAAGACCCCGTTCATCGAGACTCCCAGCGAGGTCGGAAGCACCCTCGGGGGGAGGTCCTCAGCATCACCCCCCGGATCCCCGCTAAGCACCAGCACACGTCCGGCGTAGGCCACTTCACCGGGACCAGGGCTCCATCACAGGCGCCCTCCGGAGGGGCCGCGCTTTACTGTAGTGTCCACGGCGAAAACCGGAGCCACGACACCGACTCCTATCGGAACATCCTCACCCTCCGGAACGACTACCTCGAGCGAAACGCCGGCCGCGGTTCCATCGACAGGGGAGTCCCTGTGCCTCACCCAGAAGCGGTCCAGGTGGTCGGACGGCGCAACGAGCCAGAAGTCCTGGCCCCGGAGTTCGGTAGGGCCCAGGCTCCCAGGCTCGAAGATGCGCCGGATCGAGGGAAGCGGGTGGTCCTGCCCATATCCGGAGGAGGGGCCCTGGGAGCCTTGTCCAAGCGCCAGCGGCGAAACTACGTTCGGGAGGTCGGACATATCGGCACTTCCAGCCCCTCCGTGCTCCCTGAATGGTCCCATGTTCCCATCTCCATCACCGCCGAAGATGCTGCCGGCGTCAAGTTCCCGCATGCCAACCCCCTCGTCATCTCTGCAGATATTGCCGGAGTTGAGGTGCGTCGCGTCCTGGTCGATGGCGGAAGTTCTGCTGACATCATCTTCGTGCAGGCCTTCGACCAGCTGTGTCTTTCTCGGACGTAACCTTCGGAGACTCCCCCCTATAGCACAGCGAGGAAATCCTCTTCGACGTCGTTGATGCCTCATATGCCTACAACGCCATCTTCGGGAGGGGGATGCTCAACCGCTTTGGAGCCATCGCTCACCATAACTATCTGTGCCTCAAGATGCCAACTCCAGGAGGGGTGCTGTCGGTCCTGGACGACCAGGCAGCGGCCCGTCGGGTCGAATACGGCCACTCGGCGCCGCTGGAACCACGCCAGATCCACAGCATCCGCGAAGGATTGGAGGGAGTCATCCTGCCCGATGCCGGAGACTCTGCACCGAAAGGGCGCCTGGTCAAGCCTCTCCCGGAGGGGGAGGTCATCACGAAGATCTTAATCCAAGACGGGAAGGAGTACCCGATCTGGTTCGGAGGGGCCCTAGAGCCGAAGGTGTCGGAGCAACTCGAGGAGGTCATCCGCAACAACCTAGACATCTTCGCATGGTCCAATGAAGATATCCCAGGTGTTGACCGCTCAATTATGGAGCATTCCTTGGCGGTCGACCCTAAGGCTCGGCCGGTGCGCTAGGGGCTCCGAAAGCTCTCCATCGAACGGGCGAAGCTTGCCAAGGCCGAGACTAAAAAGCTGCTTCGAGCGGGGGTCATTCGAGAAGTGAGTCACACTGAATGGTTGTCTAATCCAGTGTTTGTCGAAAAGAAAACATCTGGCAAATGGCGCATGTGTATCGACTTCACTTCTTTGAATAAAGCTTGCCCTCGTGACCCCTACCCCATGCCTCGCATTGATCAGTTAGTTGATTCCACTACTGGTGCTGAGCTCCTCAGTTTCCTCGACGCCTATTCGGGATACCACCAGATCTGGATGAAGCCCGAAGATCAGGTCAAGACAAGCTTTGTTACCCCTTCGGGAGTGTTTTGCTACGTTCGAATGCCTTTCGGCCTCCGCAACGCCGGAGCTACTTTCTCGAGATTGATATCCAAAGCTCTGGGCCATTAGATAGGCTGTAACATCGAAGCATATATGGATGATATTGTCGTTAAAAGTACCACAAAGGATCGCCATAGTGTAGACATAGCTGAGACCTTCGACAGCCTTCGGCGGTGTGGAATCCGCCTTAATCCGGAGAAATGCGTCTTCGGAGCGCGCGCTGGGAAGCTG
Source organism: Zizania palustris (assembly GCA_019279435.1). Lineage (NCBI taxonomy): Eukaryota > Viridiplantae > Streptophyta > Magnoliopsida > Poales > Poaceae > Zizania > Zizania palustris. The sequence continues at coordinate 17,505,946 of JAAALK010000079.1, forward strand.
CTCGGGTATCTGGTCTCTAGCCGATGTATCGAAGCTAGCCCTACGCAAGTCAGCGCATTGCAGAACATGTCTCCTCCCCAGAATTTGAAGCAAGCACAAAAGCTAGCTGGGCGCCTAGCCGCTCTTGGCTGATTTTTGGCGAGATCGACCGAAAAAAGTTTGCCCATTTTCAAGGCGCTGCGGGGCTCTAAAGATTTTGAGTGGACCCCCGAATGTCAAGACTGCTTCGATCAACTAAAAGAGTACCTCTCCGGCCTCGTGGCCCTCACCACACCTCGGGCCAACAGTCCTCTTCTGATCTACCTCGCCGCCTCTGGCAGCGCGGCAAGCGTGGCCCTGGTCCAAGAAGAAGACCTCACCAGGAAGCTGGTGCAACGGCCGGTCTACTTTGTATCCGAAGCCCTCTCCAGAGCGAGAATGCGATACTCCGAGCTCGAGAAGGTGGCTTACGCTCTTGTCATGGCTTCCCGGAAACTTCGACACTACTTCTTGGCCCACGATATCATTATCCCAACCGCATACCCACTAGGCGACATGTTCCGAAACAAGGATGCCATCGGACGCATTGGAAAGTGGGCGGTGGAACTGGCCCCGTTCGGGATCTCCATCGTTGCCCGAACCGCCATCAAGTCTCAAATCCTCGCTGACTTCGTGCCTGAATGGACGTCTGCGGATGACCACGCCGATACCACAGCAAGCGAGGGAGTCTGGACCATCTATTCGGGCGGTGCCTACCAGGCTTCTAGAGCCGGGGCCGAAGCAGTCATTGTATCCCCCTCCGGCCAGCAGGCTTCGTACACCGCTCGGTTGAATTTCAAGGCTACCAACAATAGTGCCGAATACGAAGGAGTGCTGCTGGGTCTTCGCAAGGCGCATGCGCTTGGAGCCGCCCGAGTCATAGTCAAGACCGATTCCCAGGTCGTCGCCGGGCATATCAACAAGAGCTTCCAGGCCCGGCACCCCGACCTCGCCACCTACCTTGAATCCATTCGGAAATTAGAAGCATCCTTCAAGGGGGTATCCGTCCAAAGCATCCCAAGAAGCGAAAACTGCCAAGATGACACCCTCGCCAAGGCTGGAGCCGGCGGCCAAGCCTTGCCGCCGGGCACCTTTTTCGAAGAAATTACCCAACCTTCGGCGCTCCTTCGCCACGAAGCAGCAACCTCCGCACCAGTCAAACCCCCAGCATCGCTTCAGCCGGCTGCAGTTCTCTACACGGTCAGCAGCGATTGGCGGGAGCCCATTCTACGAACGCTCAGCTGCGATTCGGATGACCGACCCAGTTCGGATCAAGCGCGGCTCCAACTCCACGCCAGGTCTTTGCAACTCATTGATGGCATCTTATACAAGTCCGGGGTATGCTCCCCGCTGCTCCGATGCATCTCTCGCTCGGACAGGATGGCCATGCTCTGAGAAATCCACGAGGGGCTGTGTGGCAGCCACTTAGCACCTCGGGCACTTGCTGGGAAGGCCCTCCGGCAAGGCGTGTACTGGCCCACAATCGCCGCTGATGCTGAAGACCTGGTACGTACCTGCCAAGGGTGCCAATGGATGGGGCGACGGAGTCACAGGCCCCCGGTCAGCCTGCAGCTCATCCCACCTGTGTGGCCTCTGGCTCGTTGGGGCATGGACCTCATTGGGCCGTTCCCTAGGGCACGAGGCAATCTGCGCTTTGCGGTCGTCGCCGTTGAGTATTTCTCCAAGTGGGTCGAGGCTGAGCCGCTGACTTCCATCACCTCTCAAAGTGTCCAGAAATTCTTCTGGCAGAACATCGTCTACCGCTTTGGAGTGCCCAAGCAGCTCACGCTGGACAATGGCACGCAGTTCAACGCTGGGGCTTTCAAAGTGTTTTGCGAAGAGTTGGGAGTCCAGCTCTGCTTCGCAGCAGTTCGGCACCCCCAGTCTAATGGGGCGGTTGAGCGGGCTAACGGACATATCCTCTCTGGCCTTAACAAACGTATCGTTGGCTTAGCTAAGGGATTGTGGCCTGAAGAGCTCCCGAAGATCTTGTGGTCCATTCGGACCACACCTTCCCGTGCCACCGGATTCACCCCGTTTCGGCTCCTCTTCGGCGACAAAGCAATGACCCCGACGGAGATCCGGGCTGGCTCGATGTGAGTCACGTCGCCCGAGAGTGATCAAGAACGTGTCGTCTCCCTCGATCTCATGGAGGAGACACGGCTCCGAGCCGTCGCTAACCTCTCACAATACCAACAGCAGACGAAGGACTGGTACGACCCCAAGGTCAAGCGTAGCGAGTTCCAGCCTGGACACCTCGTCTTGCGCGCAGTGGCCGCCCCGACGAAGCTAGGCAAAAAATGGGAAGGTCCGTACATCGTGACAGGCTCCGGGCGGCCCGGCTCCTACCGTCTGGCTACCTTAGAAGGCGAAGACCTGAAGCACACCCGGCACGCCGAACATCTGAAGCGCTATTTTGCATAATTCTATAAGTATCTACCGGTGATGGCCGATGTCGCCCGCCGTTGTACACAATTTGCCATCTTCTAATACTATCGGGCAGACGTTCTGGCCAAAGTACACTCTTCGCTATCTAGCCATCGTTCTTTTCACCAGACACTCGGGTTACGGGCTTCGGCTCGACGCACCCTCAATTCGGGTTCCGAGCTCCGGCTCGACGCACCCTCAATTCGGGTTCCGAGCTCCGGCTCGACGCACCCTCGATTCGGGTTCTGAGCTCCGGCTCGACGCACCCTCAATTCGGGTTCCGAGCTCTGGCTCGACGCACTCTACACTCAGGTTCCGAGCTCCGGCTCGATGCACCCTCAATTCGGGTTCCAAGCTCCGGCTCGACGCACCCTACGTTCGGGTTCCGAGCTCCGGCTCGACGCACCCTACACTCGGGTTCCGAGCTCCGGCTCGACGCACCCTCGATTCGGGTTCCGAGCTCCGTCTCGACGCAACCTACATTCGGGTTCTGAGCTCCGGCTCGACGCACCCTACATTCGGGTTCCGAGCTCCGGCTCGACGCACCCTACATTTGGGTTCTGAGCTCCGGCTCGACGCACCCTGAATTCGGGTTCCGAGCTCCGGCTCGACGCACCTTCAATTTGGGTTCCGAGCTTCGGCTCGATGCACCCTACATTTGGGTTCTGAGCTCTGGCTCGACGCACCCACAATTCGGGTTCCGAGCTCCGGCTCGACGCACCCTCAATTCGGGTTCCAAGCTCCGGCTCGACGCACCCTACATTCGGGTTCCGAGCTCCGGCTCGACGCACCCTACGTTCGGATTCCAAGCTCCAGCTCGACGCACCCTACGTTCGGATTCCGAGCTCCGGTTCGACGTACCCTCGATTCGGGCCCCGAGCCCCCCGTTCGATATGACTTAGTCCCCCTACCTTCCTCACTACTGTTCACGCCCAGTCAGCAAGCCGTCTACCAGTGATGGAGGGGGGGAGGAGCAAGGAGGAAGGCTTCGATTATGTGCACCATCAATACAACATGCAATATACAGTGTCTGTTGCAAATCAAAAACAAGAGAGATTAGGAGAAGTCTTCATCTAAACCAAGCAGGAACCGGAAGCCTCTTCGATCCGAGCAGTCACTCGGGCCGGAGCCCGCCCTAGTCCGAGGCTCCGGCGATGCGTGCGTAGACTTCTCTTTCCTCTTCTGCCTTTTCTCCTCCTTCCTCTGGGCGCGAAAAGTCCTCTGGTCTTCCTGCAATTGAGCCTAGCTACGCAAACCTTCGCCCCCAGACGATGCTCCACTTGGACCAGCTTCCGCGTCGGACCAATCCACCGGTTCAGGAGATGAAGACGGAGCTCGGGGCTCTCTCTCTTCTTCCTTAACTAGGCTCAGAACCCCTCGAAGAACTTCGGGGTCCGCATACCCGTCGCTACCCTCGGGGAAGGATGAAGCGCGTGGGCCGATTCGCTCTCAGGGCTTCGAGAATAGCCCATCGGTGCCAAAGAGCATTGTCAGGCTCGAGTACCTCAATATCGCAATCGCAGGCGTAGACACCCTGAATAGTCCCCAGAAAGCAAGTACTTTTTATTAATTGCATAGATAAGTTTCTAAATTATTACAAGATGTGCAGCGATCCTAAGGGAATTACACCTTCGGGTCCGGCTGGTGTGCCGTGGTCGAGGGCTTCGAAGGGGCCAGAGGCTCGCTGGAAGGAAGGGCTTCCTCCAACCAAGCCTTGATCGCCTCAGGGCCCTCGGCTTGCCAGGTCGCCTTGAGCACTATCCAAGATTGAGCTACCGCCAGACTCGGCGACTGGAGGTGGCTCCCCCCGAAGGCGATGGGATGTGAGCTCGAAGACGAAGGAAGGGGGAGGCCGAACAACTCAAGGTGCCGGAGGATCCTGAAGGCGGCTACCCGGGCTGATACCTCACCGTACTTCGACACGGTGAGGCTTATTTGGCGGACGGCGGACTGGATGAATTTTAGCCGGCGGCCAAGGGGCTCCCGGGCAACGTCGAAGGCCGCACATCCGGTTCCATAGCACGCCAGCACCCTCCGGAGAGACACCACAGTGTCACCCGCCGTCTTTTCCCCCTGGGCGAGCGCTTCGGTCATCTCCTCGTTCCGAGCCAGGAGGTCCGCCTCAGTCCGCTCCAGCTGAAGCACTCGGTCATCTCCTCGTTCGAGAGCTTTGGCGTTGGCTGCTGCTTCCTGGAGCTCGTCCATCTCCGAGACTTGAGCCTGAAACATGAAGACCTCTCCTTCGAGTCGCTCCGCATCCTCGACTCAGGACCGGAGCCTCTCCACCTCGGCAGCCCAGGCCCAAAGGACGTCAACCTCCGCCTCGAGCTCATCCGCTCGGACAGCCCGAGCCTGGAGCCCCTCCAGCTCAGCGACTCGACCCTTGAGGGAATCGACCTCCGCCACCCGGGCCTTGAGCGCTTCGGCTCTAGCGGCCTGGAGGCGAAGGCTTTCAATCTCCGCCGCCTGCTAGCGGACCAGCCTCTCGGCGGCGTCTGCTTGGCAGGAGAGCTCCGAAGCGTCGTTCTCACGGCGTTGACGCTCAGAAAGCAGGGAGAGTAGTGATCCCTGCGCCAGCGCGACTACCTGCTCAAGAAGTGGCGAATCAGAAAAAGGGGGGCTAGGGGCTCGCCAAAGGGTACTTCGAGGTAATACCTGGCCGGCGGTGTTCTCGATGGCCCGGCTGAGCTCGAGACCATCGGACAGACTGAGCTCGTCTATCACCCGAGCCTCCCACAAACACAGGTAATAGTCGTGGACTGGGGCCACCCTTGATGCGAAGTCCTCGCCCTCCACCAAGAAAGGGCACAGGAGGGGCACGCTAGAGCACGCGCCCCGCGAGCTGGAAGGCGGACAAGGCCGAATCCCGGTTCCTTGTTCGGCCACCGGGGAAGCTTCTCCGGAGACTCCCTCTGGCTCCACCCCGCCGCGTGGCTCCGAAGCCTCCGTCACATCGGCAGGGACCCCAGACCCCGCATTGGCGATATCCTCGGAAGGAATCGGGGTTTGGTCAGAAGCCCGGACGGATGTACCTGCTCGAAGGAAACAGGGGTTAAGAATGAAAAGGCCTGGTGCTTTGAGTAAAGGCCAGACAGGTTCGCGTACCTTCATCTGTGGCCTCGACGAAGACCTCCGAAGGCCGATAGAACATGCCGTCTATCGAATTCACCAGGGAACCCGCTGCCACTGCGGCCAGTTCGGCCTCAACGTTAGCGCTTCCTTCGATAGAGCCGAGGGGGTCGGCTAGCCCCCTCGGTCTAGGCTGTCGGTCTCTCGGCTCCCCCGAGAGCTAGCAGGGATCCCCTCCGAGACTGGATCGTGCGGAGGGGTAGTCTTGGGGGATGGCGTCGCTTCAGTAGCCGGCGCCTCCTGCCTAGTCCCCGGAGCAGGCTGTGAAGGGTTCGAAGGGACAAGAGCACTCCCGGCTCTTTCGGTGCTTGGTCGGTCCGGCTGGGCCGGATCCGGAACTTTCGGAGGGTCCTCCAGATCTGACTCGGCCCCCTCACTGGAAAACCCCCATTCGAAGTGGGAGGCGGAGGAGTGAGTCGGGGAGAGCATCTTCGGGCCCTTCACCATCTTCTTCTTCGAAGGGCGCCGGGGGGAAAGGCCACCGTCGGGGTTGGCCACTCTCCTCTTCAAAGCAACACGGAAGACCTCCCCCTCCGGGAGAGGCGGAGAGGAGAGCTCGAGCGCGTCCCACACGCGGTTGCATCGTCCCCAGGATCCCACGAGCTCCACCCACCGTTTGTACTCGGCCGGGGTAGGAGCCCCGAGGATCCTCTCCATCATTCGGGCCACCTCCTCGGGCGTCTTGCCGACGAGCGACCCTGTGTTCAAAGGTCAGGACCAAGTACCCTCCAAGCGCAATAGAAGCAAGCGGAGCCAAAGAGAATGCAGACGCTTACCAAGCTGACGGGAGAACTCCGTCGGCGGCGCCCCGTCTTGGCTGCTTCGAAGCGACGCCGGCCACTCCACCTTCAATGGTGGGATCTCGAGGGCCACGAACTCCTCCGCCAGGTCCCGCATGCTCATCCGGCGGGCGACGATTTGAAGGAGATGGATCCTCACAGAGACCGAATCGGCGCCGGCCTCGATGCGGGCCTCCCTCCGGAACCAGATGTGGCGCGGGGGCCCGGCTAGCCCGGAGGTGAGCCCCACCCAGACATAGAACCAACGGTTCACCAATTTGGAGTACCGCCATTCATTGATGGCCTTCACCAGGAAGGAGTCCGCGTACCTCCTCCGGAGCTGGAAATTGATGCTCCCGAAGTCTAATACCCGGTTGTCCTTCTTCTTCGGCTGGCAGAGGGCTTCATGCATTTGCGCGAAGACTTCCACCCTTCCCTCGCAGCCCTCAGCGCGCATGGCCCACTCGAAGACGGCGAGGCGGGCCACGGTGTTTGGGGACAGTTGCGGGAGCTCCAAGTGGAAGGCGTCCAGCACCCCGGCAAGGAGCTCCGAAGCGGGGAACCCTAGCCCCGCGTCAAAGAAGGCCTCGAAGACGACGACCTCCCCTTCACGCGGCGCTGGGACCAACTCCGGGCCCGGCTTCTTGGCCCGCGATTCGAGGCCAAGGCGGCCCCTAGTCACCTTCTTGATGGACGCATCGGTGCTCGCCGAAGGCCCAAGCTCTAGGGTCTGCTCCCGGAACCGCTCCGAAGCGGGACGGAGCTCCCGCGAGTCGCGTGCCTCGGTCGGGATGGAAGCGGTCGCCGCCACCATCTGACGCTATAAAAAGTGGGGATCTACCGCCACGGCAGGGGCCCTCTTTTCCGCCATAGCAAGAGGAAACAGGGAGAAGCAGGGAGAAGACAGAGGCTCAAGGACAAGCGCTCGCCATCAGGAATGAAGTTGGAGGGCTAAAGCAGGCAGGAGAGGGTGTGACTGGCTCAGCAGCGGCTATTTATGCGCGGGGGCAGCCGCCGGTCCACCTTCCGCCGCTTGGTGTGCGCGATCGACGGTCGAGCGGTGCCCGCATTTAAGGCTGCTAGCACCTCGAGCACGCCCGTCTCCGACGGTGCACCTTCTCCGCGTCGATCGCGCGCCCGCCGCATTAACTGCGTCTAGTAGCGCGTTAACGCCCCTCCTCAGGCGTCGGAACCTGGCGGTCAAAGCCACGTCGGCGTCAAGTGAACGGTCAAATCCTGATCCTTCGAAGGGTCGGGGAGCGAGTAGCCAGTCGGAGGTGCTCCGAAGGCAGCTCTCGGCTTCTGGATCTTAGGGCGCCGCAATGCTCCTAGGCATGTCCCGAACGGTCGGACGAGGCCGTCCGCAACAGGATTCAGCATCCCTATGTAAGTCGATTTCTTATAAAGGTTATCGGAATTATCATGTGCGCTTCCACCCTCTCTTACGCAGGACCCTCGAGAGGAAAGAAGCGAGGGGCTACTATTGGGGGGGATAATCCCGATGACAGTAGGGGAGCATGAAGGCCTGTACGGCTCCGAAGGAAGACTACGGCCGGAAGACCAAAGCCCTACGCCGGAGGTGCCTGGACCTCCGAACGAGGAAGCCGAAGGCCTTCGGAGGCCCCGAGACGTGCCGGAGGAGCCCAAGGGAGTGACCAGCCAGGTGCCAGAGGCCACCCTCCGGGAGGAGCCGACGCTCCGAAGAAAGGCCATATGCCAGGGAGGCCTAGTCAAGGCCGTAGGGGGACAAGATCGTGATCGTCTGTGCCGTGTTGGGCGGCCTTTGCAGCGCCCGACACGGCCGACACGTTGTCAGATCGCACCTTCTTGTCTGTACTATGTAGTTCCTGTCTGTACTGTGTAGTGTCTGTTTTGTCTGTTCCACTGACCGATGTCAGGCCGAATGGCAGTTAGGGGTTGTGGGAACCCGACCCTTCAGAGCGAGCCACCCTATAAATACCCCCCAACTGTAGTTGTAATACACACGATCCAAGAATACAGAGCACACAGCATTTCATTACCCCCATCCACTGAGAAAACCTGCTGGTTCGATCCGTCGTCCCAACAATGCTTTTGCTATCTTTTACATGCCTGGTAGCTAGTTCCTTACTTAGATGCAGTTATGCAACTTGGACATCTTTATGCTTTAACATGTAAAATATGCTATAAAATGATAAAAATCAGAAAAATGAAAAATCCATGCCTTTTATGCATAATTGAAAAGATCCAAGTGGGTTTGTTTTGTCGCATTGCATTGTTCTGGACTGCTTACCATAGCACTTCGGTATGAACTAGGACAGTGTAATGTATGCCAAGATCAATGTCTAAAGCTTCTAATGGTCCTGTTCTGGCCTAGGCTTGACTTGGTCGTTTAGCATAAGGTTGACATGCAAATAATCCCTGGCAAAAATGAAAAAAGAAAAGAAAAAGCCTGAAAATCAAAAAGATAACAAGTTTGCTGAAGCTCTTTGTTATGGACAATGCTTATCTTGGTAGATATCAGCTAGCCTTTGCTTCTCATGTTTTACCTTGCTTGTCGACTAGGAAATGTGGTGATGCTTTTATTTGCAAAAATCTAAAAATGTGTGCTAATGACTTTCTTTGGATATCATCTATTGCACTGATCATGCCATGTGTCTTAGATAGTATTTTGGGCTATACTTGCAATGTTGTAATTGCAGTCAATCATATCTGAGAAGCATGCTTTTTACACTCCACTTGCACCCCAGTTGCATTCATTGCATATTTTGAGGAGGAGCTGCATTTTAGGGGTAGTTTGAGTTTGTGTCTCTTTTGAGTGCATTTAGTCTCACTTGATGAGTCCAATTATCAACAAGGGGAGAAATTTTGGGTTACTTTCTTTTAGAAGAGTTTAGGGGGAGTTTTGGCTTTCTCTGGGATTTGTTTCAGGGGAGTTTTAGTCTCTTTGGCCTTTACTCTTTGGGTATCCTTGTTGATAATTCAAAGATTGCACTCGTTTGAGTATTTATTTTTGTTTAACCATAATGACCGTTTTGTGGTTTTTTTGGCTTTTGGTCATTGGGTTAAACCTTTTATTTTATTTCATTCCTTCTATCTTCTTGTGTTTTGTTTTTGTGTTTCCACATGTTTTGCAGGTTCTAAAGCGATGATGAAGAGAGTGTTGACAATGCACTCATCAAGGGGGAGATTGAGGAGCCATGTTGAAGATCATGGGCCTCATGGCTCTAGAAGTGATGAGTGATTGTCAATGGAAGTCAACAGAGAGACGTGAAGAGGAGATGAGACATGTCGTGTCTTGGGCCGCGTGTGACTCAGGCGGCGAGCGACTGTCAAGTAGAGGGGCTGTAGAGTCGGGCCAGCCCAATCCAGGTACATGGGCCAAGACCGATAGGGGATCCGCTGGTCTGTTGACCGGGTTTGACCCAGGTAAACGGGCGGCGAGCGATTCCTGTGCTGAGGGAGCTGCTGAGTTGGGCCGGCCCAATCCGGGTACCAAGTGTGAAGATAGCAGACGCTTTGTCGGTTTGGGCATAAAACCGAAGCAACCATCCAAGACCGCCCATCGGGGATCCGACCGTCCTGAAGCGAAGTCGTAGTTGGTACGAAAGCTCTGCATCAGGACAAGTTACCTTTAGTTAGGATTTTACTATTTTGCCTTTTAGGCCCACAATATGTGTTAATCGAGTCTATAAAAATCCTAAGGGCATTTTTGTCTTTTCTAGTTTATTTCGACGTCTATAAAAAACCCAAAGGGTGAATTTGGTTTTTCCTGATTTATTGGGCTGCCTATAAATAGGGCCCCAATCCCCCCTAGGGTTTCCAACTCATCCAATTGAAAATTTTGAGTTCACTTTTTGTGCCTCTTCTTCCTCCCTTCAGTTTTTTGTGTATTCTCCACTGAAATCCCCACCGCCACCACAGTAATCCTTCATGCAAGTTTATTTGTGGTTTTTACTCGAGATGTACTATTCGCTAGCGGTAATCTTGAGCGGCGCATAGCGATTCGGCACAGTGCACAGTGGAGGCGTTGTGTTCGTGGCGGCGATGCTTTCATGCTCGAAGGAGCAGTACTAGGTGGCGTGTTCGTGTGAGCTTCCTGACTGCAGCTAACGTGTGGCCGTCTGCACGCAACTCCAAGAACACAAATCACTTGTGCGCACTGTTCGATTCAGAGGAGCCAGCGCTTGACTCGCGAGAAGAGTCTAGGGGCTAGGCTGAACTCCGTTCTGCACAAAATAGTGAGAATATTAATCTCTTGACTCATTTTTTGTTAGTGCACGCATAATGTTCATCCGAGAATATTATGAAGGATTTAATTTCTGGAAGCAGTTTATTTTAGAATGCACAATGATTAGTTATTGATATATCTCTGTTTTCCTTAGTGCATGTTGAATCATCTATGAGCATAGTTTATTTTCAGCTGCTTAACCACCAGTATTTTTTAAATGCTTATCATGCAGTAGATGTGTTTTACTAAAATGACTGTTTAGTCTCTGAACCCACTTTTAATCTGCATTTCAGCACTGTTGTGGTGTCTTGTCGATTAGGACACCGGTCATTTTTAGGCTAGATTATTTTTAATGCTTGTGATTTGTTCGGTTAGTTGTTTGTAGAGGTGCGTTGGGTGTTGGGAGAAGGCCATTGATTCGTAAGAATTTTTAAGGCACCCATTCACCCCCTGGTCGCTACTCTCGGTCCTACAGTCGTGCATATCTTGGAACCCACAAATTAGTTACAACTAATTTGTATTCATAACAGATCCAATCTAATACCCCACATTGGAACTTCTGATCCTGGATCGGAACTTCTGACAAGGTATTTTTTGGTCTCCCAATTCAGCATGACACGCAACAGATCTAATCTGTTTTTGCCCACCTCGGAACTTCCCATACCATATCAGAACTTCCGATCTGTAAAAAAATTCCCCGATTCCGAATCAGAACTTCGGGCTCGTCGGAACTTTCGATACCATATCGGAACTTCCGAAGAAACATTTTCTCTTTGTATCGAGACCAGAAACTAACAGAACCTTCCGATACTACCTATCAGAACTTTCGATATATGGAATTTTCTGGGGCATATTCATCATTTGGGTGGTACTTTGTGAAAAAAACCTCTTTGCAAAGTACACGAGGGAATGCACTCGACAAAATCTCTGGCAGTCAATGAAGACCTATTTCTGGTAGTGATAGTTTCATTTAATGTAGTCAATTCATTGAAAATAATAGCCTAAATGGATTTTCTTATGTGTGGCTAGCCATGAAGGAGTTGTGGGTCACTGTTAGGGCCAGATATTGGGCTGGTTCAAATTAGCTCAAGCCAGCTCGTTAAGATAATGAGTCAGCTCGGCTCGGCTCATTTTTCAGCTTGAGCTAGCTCGTTTATCTCGCGAGCAAAATCCAAAAAAAATGGTTTGTATGATTGTATCTCAAATTTTATAGTATTTAATAATGTAAAAATGTGACTTCTAGTTTGGAGTATTTAGTCGTTATAGCCATGTAGATTAGTCTACACTATACATTATACAATCTACACCACAGATCAATAGTTCAACACTAAACAAACTAACCATATTAGTAGAAATACACTATGAAACAACTTTAGGTATGTTCGATTGTTCCCTTAGAGACTACAATGTGGATGATGTATGAAGCATATATTGGGTGAACATAGTAACGTGATTATTGGGTTGTTCCCTTAGAGATTATAGGCTAACAAGCTTGCAGGTCGATCCATCATCATGCCATCATCATCTGCTAGACCAATTTTTTTCAAAAAGTACGCGGAGTGTGTATTTGTGGGGCACTCGGCAAAAACATTATTCACCGATTGTGTACGCGTGGGGCACTTGGCAAAAAAATTCTAAGTCGAGCATTAATCCTTTGTCGAGTGTGTTTTTAATAACACTCAACAAATTAGGTTTTACTGAGTGCCCGATGTAATGCACTCGGCAAATCCTCCGGCACTCGAGAAACGCTTTGGTTCCCGCAGTGGAGGGTTGAGGTATGGTTGAGGATTAGGGGCCATATGGCTTTCTAACATTGGTTATGTTGGGGGAAATTACTTCATCCTCATGATCCTTAAGATTCCAAGATAAAAGCAAATCATAATCTCGGAGTCCAGGACTTGTCTCCAGATTGAAGGACTTGAAGTCGGAGGTCATTTAGCCCCTCGAGCGCTAGCAGGCAAGACGCTTCGGCAAGGGTTTTATTGGCCAACAATAGTAAGAGATGCGGAAGAACTAGTTCGAACATGCCAAGGCTGCTAGTGGATGGGCAGACGGAGCCATCGCCCTCCAGCTCAGCTTCAAGTTATTGCCCCAGTATGGCCAATGGCTAGATGGGGCATGGACCTCATAGGCCCTTTTCTAGTGGCAAAAGGCGGCTTGAAATTTGCGGTGGTGGCAATCGAATATTTCTCAAAATGGGTTGAAGCGGAGCCACTAACAGCTATCACCTCGAAGAACGTGCAATGATTTTTCTGGCAGAATATCATATGCAGGTTCGGAGTTCCAAGAGAGTTGACGGTGGATAATGGAACCCAGTTCGAAGCTGACACCTTTCAAACATTTTGTGAAGAACTGGGCATTAAGTTGTGCTTCGCAGCAGTACGACATCCACAGTCCAACGGAGCTGTTGAGCGAGCCAACGGGAACATCCTTTCCGAGCTGAATCGCCGAATTGTTGGATTGGCCAAGGGGCTGTGGGTCGAAGCACTCCCCAAAATCTTATGGTCCATTCGAACCACTCAAACCAGGTCAACGGGGTTCACACCGTTTAGATTGCTCTTCGGAGATGAGGCCATGACTCCTACGGAGCTCAGAGGTGGATCGCTTCGCGTAGTACAACCTGGGGACGAAAGTGACCGGAGCACTTCGCTGGATTTATCAGAAGAAACAAGGCTTCGAGCTGTCGCCAACCTAACTAAGTACCAGAAGCACACCAAGACATGGTATGACCCGAAGGTAAAGCTAAATGAGTTAAAACCGGGTCATCTGGTATTGCGAAGTGTAATAGCTCCGGGGAAGCTAGGAAACAAATGGGAAGGACCATATGTTATCTTACGCTCAGGACGCCCCGGGTCATTTAAATTAGCCAATTTAGAAGGAGAAGAGTTGAAGCATGCATGGCATGCGGAGCACCTTAAGCGTTATTTCGCTTAGGGGCCCCTTGTAATCATTTGTAAAAACTTTCCTTTCTATGAATAAAAATAAGGGTCGAATTTTGTTTGCTCTTCGAATATCCCTTACTCCTGATGGACGCATTAGGAGGACAGAGATGCTTGTAGAGCCAAGCATTTTTCTCAAAACCCAGGCAGCTGCCTTCGAACCATTGGTTCAAAGGCTCCGTTGTCAACCTATGGATTCCAGGCTCCGACTTGTTAGGATCCGTAGAAGAGTCTAAAGACTTTAAAGAAAAACAGACTTTCGGCCTCCGGGTGCGAAGTGTCTGTAAAAGAGCCGAAGGTGGCCAGCCTACGGATTCCAAGCTCCGGCTTGTTAGGATCCGTAGAAGAGTCTAAGGACTTTAAAGAAAAACAGACTTTCGGCCTCCGAGTGCGAAGTGTCTGTAAAAGAGCCGAAGGTGGCCAACCTACGGATTCCAGGCTCCGGCTTGTTAGGATCCGTAGAAGAGTCTAAGGACTTTAAAGAAAAACAGACTTTCGGCCTCTGGGTAAGAAGTGTCTGTAAAAGAGCCGAAGGTGGCCAACCTACGGATTCCAGGCTCCGGCTTGTTAGGATCCGTAGAAGAGTCTAAGGACTTTAAAGAAAAACAGACTTTGGGCCTTCGGGTGCGAAGTGTCTGTAAAAGAGCCGAAGGTGGCCACCCTATGGATTCCAGGCTCCGGCTTGTTAGGATCCGTACAAGAATCTAAAGACTTTAAAAAAGCGAGCAAATTTTTTAGTTTTCGGAAGCGAACTAAAAATGCAAATTATGAGTACAAATTCGAAGCATGCGGGTGTTCGGACATACATTGTGCCTAGCGAACCCTTCTCTAGGATAAAGGCTCCGCCACCGACAAGGGGGGTCGGAGGATAGAAGTCACACAGCATACTTTCGAGCATTCCACATTAAATTATTATACTTTTACATCAAGAGAAATTTGTGTCTAAGCCTAGGTAAAATCGGAGACCTTTTCGGCCCCTAGAGCTACCCCTACGGCTACTTTGCCCTTCGGAGCTCGAAGCCGCCGAAGTTGTCCTTTTAGTTCGGGTACTTCTCTTCTTCTTCAAGGCTCATAGTTTCTTCTGCTCCTCTTGAAGCTCGGCCCATGTCAGGAGCCTTTTGGAGTCAGCCTCCGCAGGGTCTTTGGCCCGGTACTCCGAGTCGGACCAGTCAATAGGTTCGAAGGGCGAAGTGTAACACCCCAAATTTTCAAAACAATAAATATATTATTAAATTCAATTTCTTGGAATTATTATTTCTGGAAATACTTTTAATTCCCTTTTATACCCTTTTGAACTACAACATAGAGTAGATGATCAAATTAGGAGGTGAAACTTTTTGTATATGATCCTAAGGCCAAGAGACAATTTTGAGAATTTTTACAAATTTTTACTCACTTTGGAAATGCCCCAAAAGGTTTAAACTATATTCTGTAATTATTTTTATTCAGAAATACTTAGAAACAGTACTGGGCCGTTTCCCCTCCCCCCCCCCCTCGCCGGCCGAAGCCCTAACTCCGCCTAGGATCCGCCCTCGCCGGCCCCCTCCCTTTAATCCGACGCGTGCATTGAAATCCCCTCACCACGCCGGCCGTTTCCCCCTATTAATCCCGCCCGATTCACGTCCAGGTTCGATGAACCGCGTTCAACCCGAGCTCGCCGGCGTCAAAGCGCAATTAACCGCGGCCACCGTCAATTTCGCCCTCCCTGCCCCCGCCGGTACCTCTATTTAATCCCTTGCCCTCCACCGCGTTCGGTCCACGCCTCCATTCGCACTCAAACCAAGCAGAGCGCCCGCACTTCGCCGTTTAGAGCACTCCCTCTGTTTCGTCTCCGGCCGCCCCTCGCCGTCGCCTCGGACCACCCCGGCCCTCGCCTCCGCCACCAACGTGATCACCAGGACCTCACCAACCTCGGCCACCGCTCCGTCGACGACGAACCTCGCCGGATCGCCGTCGCCGCCAAGGACCCGAACGCCTCCACCGCCTCCGCTCGTCGCCGGCCTCACTCCGTCGACCGCTCGCCGCCGCAAGGGTACCCCCGTGATCCTCGTGAACCCCTCTTTCCATTTTAGGCCTTAGACCCGCCCGCCGTCGCTCGCCGTGGCCGCTGGCCCGCTCGCCGTCGTCGGAGAAGACGACCGGCACGGGTCGAGTACCCGTGCCGTGTCGGATTCGCGCACGACCGTGCGATCTGGATCCGACGGCGACGATTAATCCCCGCGTGCGGTTTAATCTGATCCGTTAGATCTCGGCGAAGGGGTACGTTATAATCTCGGCCGTCCGTTAGTTTTAAAATCCCGCATCGCATCTGGGTCGTCCATCGCGTACCGGTTCAGCGTTTTAATCCTGGCCGTCCACGCCAACTTAACCCTCCCGCCTCGCTCTCGCGCGTTGGATCTGGATCCAACGGTTCAGATCAACCCGGCGCACGCGCACAGTGCGCGGGTTCACCGTGGGCCTGGCTCACCGTGGACCCGGGAGGTTTAGAATTTGAAAATAAATTCCAGAAATGCTTTTAAACTTGTAAAATTCATATCTAATGCATTTGAACTCTAAAAATTACCATTCCAATTTCAGAAAATTCATAAAATTATTCTCTACATGTTTATGCAATAAAAACAGTAGGTTTACTTTGACATTTTCATGTTTATTTAAATAAGTATTCAAATGCCCTTAGGATTAAATTGCAAATTTAAATATTTAAACTCCAGAAAATTTATATAATTGTTCCCTTCTGTTTAAACACTAGGACCACTGAGTTTTCTCTGAATCATTCATATTAAATTGATTAGAAAACTTAATGTAGTATTATTCACACTTAAAACCCCTTTTTAGGAAAAACAATAATTCATTTTGATTCATTTTAAATTATTTATGAAATAAAATTCAGAACCTTAACAACTGATTTTCTTTAAGGTCAAACCAACTTAAACCCATATGCTTGTTGTGTGATTTTACGTTGTTTATATCGAATGTTGTATTTATTTTACTTTATTATTATTGAAAAGACTACGACGCCGTCGAGGAGCCGGAATACTTCCCGGAAGTTCCTCCCTCCCCATTCGCTGAACAAGGCAAGTCACCAAACCAATCTTTTGAGCATATTGAACCCATGTTTGATTAAACTATCGTTAAAACACATAGGTTATATATGCATTAGTCAAATGAACCCTTACAATATATTTATTTAGGATCCCCCGACCTTGATGTGCAACCCAAGCCATGCTCTCTAGCCTAAACTCCTTGTCACCATATGATATATGTTATTAGCTAGTGTCCAATGTATCGACACGATCGCTATAGGATAAAAATGAGTCGTAGTACTTGGTTCTACTATATGATCCCCATGGTTTCTTATCTATGGAATTCTGTCGGTGTTGGAGTTATGGTTGTGAGTGAATGCATGGTGGGTTCCGGGTGCAAGCTAGGGCATTGGTCGGTAGCACCCGGGGCACTATAAGGACCGGTCTGAGGGATCCGTTGCAATACACTTCCGTACTAACCACAAGTCTAGTGGGTAAGTCCTAACTAAGGTATGGGTTGTTCCAAACCGAGGCCACCAATTGGAGATGGGTCAAGTTGCACCTGCGGGTGACTTGTACCAATGTGGCGCAAAAGGGGGTGCGACGTTAGCCGGGATGCGGCCCGGCGCGCCGGCGAAACCTAGAGCGGGTGGTTATCGCTTGGAACATCTCATATTGAGGTTTTGGCACGAGTTCCCGTGAAATGGGTCATCTCGTTGGGATGAGTGCGTGCCTTGTGGGTACAGTAGTACACCTCTGATCAGAGTCATAAATCTTTTCGAAAAGCCGAGCCCACGGTCAAGGGCGGGTTGCGTGACATCCCACAGTTAGTCTACTTTGAAAATGTATGTGCATGTTGAATTGTCATGTAAGGACTGTTGTGCGAGGAGGTAAAACGTACTCCTCGAGTTAGTGGATGTTGTTGATGTTCATGTCTACTTTTCCGCATAATTAAAATGTGATTACATTAAATGCAATAACTGAAAATGTACTTTTCCGCACTTTGAGCCATTACCCTTCCTTGTTTATTACCTTGCATTATTATTTGCATTTGCGGTGGCTTGTTGAGTACTTTTTGTACTCATACCCGTTGGACCCCACAGAGGATACCTACTATGAAGACGGTCTGGAGTAGCGACCCAGTCG
Source organism: Zizania palustris (assembly GCA_019279435.1). Classification (NCBI taxonomy): domain Eukaryota; kingdom Viridiplantae; phylum Streptophyta; class Magnoliopsida; order Poales; family Poaceae; genus Zizania; species Zizania palustris. Next base: position 17,523,617 of record JAAALK010000079.1, read on the forward strand.
AGAAGAAAGATCCTGAAGAAGGAGTTCGTCATGCCGTTTTCTAAAATATTTTATTTGCTGCTAAAGACAATGATGTAATAATTATGGTCTGCGTGCCATGAATACTGTATGATGTACGTATGTCGCATGATGAACCTCTTGGATTATTGTTTTTCTTATGAAATTCAATAATGTCTCGATTTGATAAATCGGGGCCTGACAAGATGGTATCAGAGCCGACTCGACTGTAGGAAGCCAAACAGACCCGCCTAGCCACGGACCATAGGAAATTATTTCTCGAAAATCTAATTTACAAATTTTGTTCCTCTCCTCACTTTTATTCAACTTGCTGTTTTGTAGATGCCAGTCTACCGGGTTCAAAGCTTCTGCCGACACTTTGAGGGCTTCGTCAGGGAACTCCGGATGATGCTCACATTCCTCGGGTTCCTCTTCGAACCCGAATTCCAAGGGATCTACTTGGAAGAATTCGCCGGGCCTTGCGACGTCTCCCTCACCGTCCACGGCTCCGGAGAGCATCTGCCACCCTACACTACGGCACTTGGAGGCCCGACCTTCGACGTCGCGTGCCAACGAGTCGCCCTCCAGGCCCTCATGGAGCTGAGGATGATCTACGACGATCGTCTTCAGAACACATCCTTCCGGCTTGTGCCGAAGCGTACTCCCGGCGCCCACCGCAGTATCTACCACGGAGTTCACTCCGTGCGTGATCCAGCCATGGCCCGGCAGTCACGTCTTCTACAGGCTATGGATGATCTCCATACTGAGGCGGTGCTCGACGCCGACGAGCACCATGAGGCGGTCGAGTTTCTTCGTGGAGAAACGAAGAACTTGATCCAGCAGAACGGCGAGCTGCAGCGCAAGATCATGCAGCTGCAGAAGGACATCGCTGAGATGGTCCCTCTCCTTCCAAGGAAGAGGAAGCCCATCCGCGAGCCCCTCCCTCGCCCCAAGCGGATCCCACCTCACCCCTCCACCGCCGGACCATCTACCGCCAGCATCCCTGCACCACGCCCCGGCCTCGTCTCCGATCCTATCATCGAGAACTTTCTCGAGCCCACCGTCCCTTCGGAGCCGCGCACCCGTGGTTCCGAGAGCACGGAGACTGCCTCCGGTGGCGAGTAGGCGTAGGAGTCACTATTTTTAAATAAAAATTCGTATGTGGTGCTACCCCTGACGAGTGTGTCTTGGGTAGAATAAAAACTTGATTGTAATGAACATTCTACCACTGAATTTATACATGAGTTGAAATTATTGTTTTGTCAATTCTTTTGCCTTATGACTATGTATATTCAGAAGATGGCCGACCACCAGAACCCCGACTCCAACAACGGAGCAGGAGGAAGCCGGGATGCGCCCGAGGGAGTTGTACCCCACTGGGGTGCGACAGGCCCACGTCAGTCTGGGTCGCCTTCCGCCAACCACCCCACCTTGGCGGAAATGATGGCGAACCAGAATCACCTGATCACCGCCCTCCTCACCCAAATGCAGCACCAGCAGGCTCAGTTGGACCGTCTGCAGAACGGGGAGTCCGCCCCTCGCGCACCAGCACCCGCGGCCGCTCCGCAACTCTCCGAGTTCTTGCGCGTGCGCCCGCCCATCTTCTCGAGCACGACCAACCCGATGGAGGCCGGAGATTGGCTCCGCACCATCGAGAAGAAGCTCGACCTCCTCCCCTGCACAGACCGGGAGCGAGTGGCCTTCGCCACTCATCAGCTCCAGGGTCCCGCCGCCGAGTGGTGGGACAACTACCGTGCATCCCAGCCTGAGGGCCACATGGTGACTTGGGCGGAGTTCACCATCGCCTTTCGTGCCGCCTACGTCCCCGCCGGTGTCATCGCGGTCAAACAGCAGGAGTTCCGCGACCTGCAACAAGGCAACCGGACTGTCATGGAGTACCTCCATGAGTTCAACCGCCTCGCCCGCTACGCACCGGAGGAAGTGCGCACCGACGCCCTCCGCCAAGCCAAGTTCCTAAGGGGACTTAAGGATGAGCTGTCCATCCAGCTCGTCGCCGCCGACTTCGCCGACTTCCAGCGGCTGGTCAATAAAGCGCTCATCCAAGAGACTGAGCAGAACAAGTTGGACCTCAAGAAGAGGAAGATGATCGCCTTCAAGCACCAGCAGGCGAACACTCAGAGGCCCCGCTTCGTCCCTCCGCCACCAGCGCCCGCCTACCATCCTCGACCCGCCTACAGGCCACCCCACGCAGCCGGTGGATCCAACGCCGGGCATCCTCGCCCCGCTCCACCAGCTCCGGCCGCTCAGCCCGCACCGGCCGCCAAAGCCCCGATTTTGAGGGATCGACAAGGAAGGCCGGTCGTCTGCTTCAACTGCCGCAAGGAGGGGCACTACTCCCACCAGTGTCCCCACCCCAAACGGCCCCAAGGCGCGGCGCCCAACCAGGCGGTGCGAGCCCGCGTAAACCACGTCAACGCGGAGGAAGCTCAGGAGGCGCCAGAAGTCGTGCTCGGTACGTTTACTGTGAATTCCGTACCGGCCTTAATATTGTTTGACTCTGGAGCGACACACTCCTTCGTCTCCGAGGATTTCGTAAAATCACATGGACTGGACGTACTTCCGCTACCCACACCCATGGTTATTACTACTCCCGGCAACAAGACCTTAGCCCGCTTATATAGCCCTAAGGTTCAGATTGAGATCCTAGGAGTATTGTTTCGAGCCGAGCCAGTTCTCATCCAATGCACCGGACTTGATTTCATCCTAGGGATGGATTGGTTGATGAAGCATAAAGGTGTGATCAACTGTGCCAACAAATCCGTCACGGTGACCAACCCAGGAGGCGAAGTCGTTACCTTTCGTATGACCAGTCGCAAGCCGCTCAGTGCGTCCCTTCACTCTTTGGCCCTTGAAGAAGTACCCATAGTCAAGGAGTTCGCGGACGTCTTTCCTGAAGATCTACCGGGAATGCCTCCCAAGCGAGACATCGAATTCAGGATCGAGCTTGTCCCCGGCACCACTCCAATTTTCAAGCGCCCATACCGGATGGCCGCCAATGAACTAGCTGAGGTCAAAGCCAATATTGAAGACCTAGAGCAGAAAGGGTACATCCGACCGAGTACCTCACCCTGGGGTGCCCCGGTTATCTTTGCCTTAAAGAAGGACAAGACCAAAAGGATGTGCGTGGACTATAGGGCCTTGAACGATGTAACCATCAAGAACAAGTATCCTCTGCCACGGATCGACGATCTGTTCGATCAACTGAAGGGATCCTCGGTGTTCTCCAAGATTGACCTCAGGTCGGGATATCACCAATTGAGGATCAGAGAAGAGGATATACCCAAGACTGCCTTCACCTCCCGTTATGGCCTCTACGAGTATACGGTGATGTCGTTCGGACTCACGAATGCCCCGGCCTTCTTCATGAACATGATGAACAATGTATTCATGGAGTTCTTGGACAAGTTCATCGTGGTATTCATCGACGATATCCTCGTTTACTCCAAAACCAAGGAAGAACACGAGACTCACCTCCGTCTGACCCTCGGAAAGCTAAGGGAGCAGCAACTGTACGCCAAATACAGCAAATGCGAATTTTGGTCGTCTGAGGTGAAGTTCCTCGGCCATGTCATATCCGCCGGAGGAATAGCAGTAGACCCAACCACCGTTGAAGCGGTAACCAACTGGCTACAGCCAACGACCGTGACCGAGATCCGGAGTTTCCTCGGATTGGCCGGATACTATCGCCGATTCATCGAGAATTTTTCCAAGATCGCCAAGCCGATGACCAGACTTCTGCAAAAAGAGGTGAAGTTTGATTGGACCCCCGACGGCGAAGAGAGCTTCCAGACTCTCAAGAAGAAGCTCGTGTCAGCCCCCATTCTGACTCTGCCAGACATCCGGAAAGACTTCCACGTCTACTGTGATGCCTCTCGTCAAGGATTGGGATGCGTCTTAATGCAAGAAGGGAAGGTGGTATCCTACGCCTCCCGGCAGTTGAGACCACATGAGCTGAACTACCCAACTCACGACCTGGAACTAGCAGCCGTGGTTCATGCCTTGAAGATATGGAGACATTATCTTGTGGGGAATCGGTGTGAGGTCTTCACCGACCACAAGAGCCTCAAGTACATATTCACCCAACCAGATCTGAATCTCAGGCAAAGGAGATGGTTGGAACTGATCAAGGATTACGACTTGGGCATCCATTATCATCCGGGCAAAGCGAATGTGGTGGCAGATGCCCTCAGTCGAAAAGGGTACTGCAACGCCATCATGGTTCAGGACCAAGCTCCTTTACTGTATAAGGAGATGGAAAGGTTAAACTTGGGAATCACCACCCGAGAGTACCTCGCTGCCTTGGAATCTCGGCCTGTCTTAATAGACCAGATCCGAGGGAAGCAGAAGGAGGATCCGGATATCCAAGCGATCCAGCAAAACATGAGGAAGGGTAAAGCCCCCGGATTTTCCGAAGATGAGCATGGTACCATCTGGTTCGGAAACCGAGTATGCGTACCCAACCTACCAGAGCTGAAGACCCTCATCCTTCAAGAAGCCCACGATACATTATACTCCATTCATCCCGGGAGTACAAAGATGTACCAAGACCTGAAGGAAAAATATTGGTGGGTCAGCATGAAGAGGGAAATAGCTGAGTATGTGGCCAAGTGCGACACATGCCGGCGAGTCAAGGCAGAGCATCAGAGACCCGCTGGGCTTCTTCAACCTCTCAAAGTCCCTGAATGGAAGTGGGAAGAAATAGGAATGGACTTCATCACGGGACTACCCAGGACCCAAGCTGGTCATGATTCTATCTGGGTGATCGTCGATCGACTCACCAAGGTAGCTCACTTCGTTCCAGTCAAGACAACTTACACCGTCGCCAAGTTGGCTGAGTTGTATATGACCCGGATCGTGTGCCTCCACGGAGTTCCCAAGAAGATTGTATCTGACCGCGGGAGTCAGTTTACCTCCAAGTTTTGGAAGAACCTTCAAGAGGAACTCGGCACCCGGCTGAACTTTAGTACCGCCTATCATCCACAGACCGACGGTCAAACCGAAAGGGTCAACCAGATATTGGAGGATATGCTTAGAGCTTGTGCTCTAGACTTTGGCGGAATGTGGGACAAGAACTTACCTTATGCAGAGTTCTCCTACAACAACAGCTATCAAGCCAGCCTGCAAATGTCCCCGTTCGAAGCACTCTATGGGCGTAAGTGCAGAACGCCGTTGCTCTGGGATCAAACCGGAGAGTCACAACTGTTTGGGACAGATTTATTGAGAGAAGCCGAAGAGAAAGTTAAGATCATAAGAGACCGCTTGAAGGCCGCCCAATCCAGGCAAAAGAGCTACGCCGATAACCGTCGAAGAGATCTAGCCTTTGAGGAGGGCGATTACGTCTACCTCCGAGTCACTCCCCTCCGTGGCACTCAAAGGTTCAACATGAAAGGCAAACTAGCACCCCGCTACGTCGGACCTTTCCAGATCCTCCGTCGACAAGGAGAAGTGGCATATCAACTTGAACTGCCCCCATCCTTGGCAGGCGTTCATGATGTGTTCCATGTCTCGCAGCTGAAGAAGTGTCTCCGTGTGCCCACCGAGCAAGCCGACCTTCAGCAGCTTAATGTCCAAGAAGACTTGACCTACATAGAGAGGCCCGTCAAGATCTTGGAAACCAAGGAGAGAGTAACCAGAAGTCGCGTCGTCCGCTTCTGCAAAGTCCAATGGAACAACCATCCCGCAGAAGAAGCCACTTGGGAAAAAGAAGACGAGCTAAAAGCCCAGTATCCCGAGCTATTCGAGTAACGTTCCAATCTCGAGGACGAGATTCTTGTAAGGGGGATAGGTTTGTAACACCCCAAATTTTCAAAACAATAAATATATTATTAAATTCAATTTCTTGGAATTATTATTTCTGGAAATACTTTTAATTCCCTTTTATACCCTTTTGAACTACAACATAGAGTAGATGATCAAATTAGGAGGTGAAACTTTTTGTATATGATCCTAAGGCCAAGAGACAATTTTGAGAATTTTTACAAATTTTTACTCACTTTGGAAATGCCCCAAAAGGTTTAAACTATATTCTGTAATTATTTTTATTCAGAAATACTTAGAAACAGTACTGGGCCGTTTCCCCTCCCCCCCCCCTCGCCGGCCGAAGCCCTAACTCCGCCTAGGATCCGCCCTCGCCGGCCCCCTCCCTTTAATCCGACGCGTGCATTGAAATCCCCTCACCACGCCGGCCGTTTCCCCCTATTAATCCCGCCCGATTCACGTCCAGGTTCGATGAACCGCGTTCAACCCGAGCTCGCCGGCGTCAAAGCGCAATTAACCGCGGCCACCGTCAATTTCGCCCTCCCTGCCCCCGCCGGTACCTCTATTTAATCCCTTGCCCTCCACCGCGTTCGGTCCACGCCTCCATTCGCACTCAAACCAAGCAGAGCGCCCGCACTTCGCCGTTTAGAGCACTCCCTCTGTTTCGTCTCCGGCCGCCCCTCGCCGTCGCCTCGGACCACCCCGGCCCTCGCCTCCGCCACCAACGTGATCACCAGGACCTCACCAACCTCGGCCACCGCTCCGTCGACGACGAACCTCGCCGGATCGCCGTCGCCGCCAAGGACCCGAACGCCTCCACCGCCTCCGCTCGTCGCCGGCCTCACTCCGTCGACCGCTCGCCGCCGCAAGGGTACCCCCGTGATCCTCGTGAACCCCTCTTTCCATTTTAGGCCTTAGACCCGCCCGCCGTCGCTCGCCGTGGCCGCTGGCCCGCTCGCCGTCGTCGGAGAAGACGACCGGCACGGGTCGAGTACCCGTGCCGTGTCGGATTCGCGCACGACCGTGCGATCTGGATCCGACGGCGACGATTAATCCCCGCGTGCGGTTTAATCTGATCCGTTAGATCTCGGCGAAGGGGTACGTTATAATCTCGGCCGTCCGTTAGTTTTAAAATCCCGCATCGCATCTGGGTCGTCCATCGCGTACCGGTTCAGCGTTTTAATCCTGGCCGTCCACGCCAACTTAACCCTCCCGCCTCGCTCTCGCGCGTTGGATCTGGATCCAACGGTTCAGATCAACCCGGCGCACGCGCACAGTGCGCGGGTTCACCGTGGGCCTGGCTCACCGTGGACCCGGGAGGTTTAGAATTTGAAAATAAATTCCAGAAATGCTTTTAAACTTGTAAAATTCATATCTAATGCATTTGAACTCTAAAAATTACCATTCCAATTTCAGAAAATTCATAAAATTATTCTCTACATGTTTATGCAATAAAAACAGTAGGTTTACTTTGACATTTTCATGTTTATTTAAATAAGTATTCAAATGCCCTTAGGATTAAATTGCAAATTTAAATATTTAAACTCCAGAAAATTTATATAATTGTTCCCTTCTGTTTAAACACTAGGACCACTGAGTTTTCTCTGAATCATTCATATTAAATTGATTAGAAAACTTAATGTAGTATTATTCACACTTAAAACCCCTTTTTAGGAAAAACAATAATTCATTTTGATTCATTTTAAATTATTTATGAAATAAAATTCAGAACCTTAACAACTGATTTTCTTTAAGGTCAAACCAACTTAAACCCATATGCTTGTTGTGTGATTTTACGTTGTTTATATCGAATGTTGTATTTATTTTACTTTATTATTATTGAAAAGACTACGACGCCGTCGAGGAGCCGGAATACTTCCCGGAAGTTCCTCCCTCCCCATTCGCTGAACAAGGCAAGTCACCAAACCAATCTTTTGAGCATATTGAACCCATGTTTGATTAAACTATCGTTAAAACACATAGGTTATATATGCATTAGTCAAATGAACCCTTACAATATATTTATTTAGGATCCCCCGACCTTGATGTGCAACCCAAGCCATGCTCTCTAGCCTAAACTCCTTGTCACCATATGATATATGTTATTAGCTAGTGTCCAATGTATCGACACGATCGCTATAGGATAAAAATGAGTCGTAGTACTTGGTTCTACTATATGATCCCCATGGTTTCTTATCTATGGAATTCTGTCGGTGTTGGAGTTATGGTTGTGAGTGAATGCATGGTGGGTTCCGGGTGCAAGCTAGGGCATTGGTCGGTAGCACCCGGGGCACTATAAGGACCGGTCTGAGGGATCCGTTGCAATACACTTCCGTACTAACCACAAGTCTAGTGGGTAAGTCCTAACTAAGGTATGGGTTGTTCCAAACCGAGGCCACCAATTGGAGATGGGTCAAGTTGCACCTGCGGGTGACTTGTACCAATGTGGCGCAAAAGGGGGTGCGACGTTAGCCGGGATGCGGCCCGGCGCGCCGGCGAAACCTAGAGCGGGTGGTTATCGCTTGGAACATCTCATATTGAGGTTTTGGCACGAGTTCCCGTGAAATGGGTCATCTCGTTGGGATGAGTGCGTGCCTTGTGGGTACAGTAGTACACCTCTGATCAGAGTCATAAATCTTTTCGAAAAGCCGAGCCCACGGTCAAGGGCGGGTTGCGTGACATCCCACAGTTAGTCTACTTTGAAAATGTATGTGCATGTTGAATTGTCATGTAAGGACTGTTGTGCGAGGAGGTAAAACGTACTCCTCGAGTTAGTGGATGTTGTTGATGTTCATGTCTACTTTTCCGCATAATTAAAATGTGATTACATTAAATGCAATAACTGAAAATGTACTTTTCCGCACTTTGAGCCATTACCCTTCCTTGTTTATTACCTTGCATTATTATTTGCATTTGCGGTGGCTTGTTGAGTACTTTTTGTACTCATACCCGTTGGACCCCACAGAGGATACCTACTATGAAGACGGTCTGGAGTAGCGACCCAGTCGAGAAGAAAGATCCTGAAGAAGGAGTTCGTCATGCCGTTTTCTAAAATATTTTATTTGCTGCTAAAGACAATGATGTAATAATTATGGTCTGCGTGCCATGAATACTGTATGATGTACGTATGTCGCATGATGAACCTCTTGGATTATTGTTTTTCTTATGAAATTCAATAATGTCTCGATTTGATAAATCGGGGCCTGACACGAAGACCCCTCCGCCTTCTCTTCCTCTTTAATATAAGCTAAGACGTCCCGACGAACTTCAAGGGTGATCTCTCCTCCGTCTCCGCGAGGAACAGAAAAGCGGGAGCGGCGGTAAGGCCTCAAACCCTCGAGGTTTGCCCACTCCTTTTGGAGCTCGTCGGTAATTTCCAGAAGTTTGAAGTCAGGGCTCGAAGGGCATGACAAAACCTAAAAAATAGCAGAACACCCAAGACAAGTTCTCGTTTATAACTTCTTCATTAATAAAAACAGGCTTTACAAGGCTTCAAATACATAGTAACCCTAAGAGGCTAGACCTGCGGGTCGGTCGGCGGAGCAGGGACCGAAGGGGCTGGCGAAGCAGGAAGTGGTGGCTTTGTATGCGCTTGCTTCTGTCGACGGGCCTCATAAATCCAAGCCTTAGCTGCGACCTTATGGTCCGTCTTCCAGCTTGACCGGAAGGCTTCCCAGGCCGAAGCCACCTCCGAAGATGGCCGCAGCAAGTCGTCATCCGCAAAGCCTCCAGGAGATGAACCCCCGACTGAGCCAAGGGGCATCCAAAGAGATTCAAGATGACGAAGAACCCCGATACCGGCACACTGTCCGGAGATCTCTCCGTACCGAATACCGGAGTTCTTCATCAACGACGAGGCGACCTGGATCCTCGTCAGCTTCCGGTCAACGGGCTCGTGGGTCGCAGCAGAAGACGAAGAGCACATGGTGCCGAAGTACTCCAGTGTACCCTGAAGGGCTTCCAAGGTACGATCCGCAGTACTAGAATTCTTCTTCTCCGCTGCTTCCAAGCTTGCAGCAGTCGCAGCCACTTCGGCCACCCGAAGCATTAAAGAGCTCTTGAGGGCCATCGCCTGGCTAAGAGCCCCCTGGAGCTCCACCAGCTGCGCACTCGAGGTAGCAGCCTCCTGGCGGAGTCTTTCAACCTCCGTTCGAAGGACGACGCACTCGGCCTCGACCTCTTGGGTAGACGAACGAAGGGCATCAAGGGCTTCGTCAGATGCCGCCCTAGCCCTCCGTTCCTCCAAGACTTCTTCCTCAAGCCTGAGGGATCTCCCGGTGGAGTCGTTAAGGGCCATCTGGAGGGTAGTGACCTTCCGTTTAAGTCGATTAACTTCGACCTCGTTGGAAGTCGCTGCCGCTCTAGCAAGGACAAATTGCTGCAAAAAGAACAAAGTAAGTACTGAAGTATTTATGATCACTAATGCGAAGTAGCTATGGTGTCTTTTCATACCTGAAGGGTAGCCCTTTCGAGGGCCGTGTTGAGTGACGAAGCCCTGGCCTCACTCAAGACGGAGATCAACTCCGAATTGGCGATGTCCTGGCTTCTCTCGGCCAGGGGCTCCATGAGTTTCCGAAGGCCACTCCGGTGCTCCAGGAACGGAGCCAGCAGAGGAAGCCAAGACAGAGCTTGAGCATCATCCGCTACGGCCTCATCCTCCGAATTGCCAACGGAGGTCGTGGCCTGGCCAGGAAGAAGACTGAGACTAGAAATACTCTTGCCTCTTCCCGGTACGAAGGAGGGCGAAGCAGGAGTACTCCGACCATCGGCAACCACCCCTACGACCAGAACCGCAGCGGCGGAGGCAACCTCGGGAGTCGAGGCTGCCACTGCAGGAGTGACCTCCGTCGCCAACTCCGTCCCGGCAAGCACGTCGTCCGCCCCAAAAGATGCATTCTCCACCGCCAAGTTCGGGGCCTCGAGAGGCGCGGGAGGGTCCGCTTGAATAGCAGCCTCCGAAGACGCAGGAACTTCGGATGCCACCAAAGCATCAACACCCGAAGAGGTACCTATTTCGATAACAAAATTAATAAGCATGTTTTCACAGATAGCAGGCAGGTATTGGTTTAAAAAGGGGGAGCTTCGAAAAGAACCTCCGGGAGCTTCGTGGGGAAGGATTGCTGGATCCTCCAAGACCTCGTACATCTGAAGGATGTCGGCGAAGTCATCCCCCGAGGTCCTGCCCTCAACATTTCCAACTGGAGTCACGGTTTCTGCCGGGACCGCCTCGGGTGCAGGCAAGTTGGGAGTAGGAGAGTCCGACTCCACTTGTACGGCGACGGGCGCAGGGGGAACAGTTGGAGTCATGCTTACTACCTCCCTGACGGAGGTACTAGGGGGACCTCCCCTATGTCTTCGTCGTCCAGGAGGTAGGCTTCAAAGGCCGCCGCTGTCTGGCCGTCGGAGTCTTCTACCTCTTCGGAGGTCGAGCTTTGCGCACCTGGCGACGAAGCAGACGAGGCAGGCACCAACTGGGAAGGGTGGTTCGCTACCTTCTTCTTCCGGAGCGGCTGCTTGCCGGCCTTTTTGGAGGGCTCGGCAGCGGCTTTCCTTTTGCGAACAACCGCTCCGGTCGGGGCGAAGTCAGGAAGATTCGGGGGCTCCATTCCGAGAGCTCTCCACACTCTGTTGGATCGCTCCCAGCTCCCCACCAACTCTAACCTTCTTTGCCTCTCGGCCACAGAAGGGGCTCCGAGAACCCATTCGGTGGCCCGAACTATGTCCTCCGGAGCCAATGCTAGAGGCGCCGCTGAAAGAAAAAGGTATGAAAGTATGAGTATAATTGATTTCTTCATCTAATATGATGCTGCAGGGAGTAAAGTTTACCTAAGTTTCGGAGGTCCCCCTCCGAGGCTTGTGGGAACATGATCGTCCAGTTGGCTCCGAGGGGAGGGATCCGAAGGGCGACGAACTCCTCGGCCAGGTCGCGCATGCTCATGCGATGAGCCACCGAAGTGAGCACCCTAGCCTCGTCGAGAGCAGGCTAGGGTTCGGAGAGATGTCCACCTCCTTCCGGAACCAGATCTCCTGGAGAGGACCAGTGAGGGGGGGTCCTCTCTGACTTCGGCATAAAACCACCGAAGTATCCAGTTTGTGTACCACCTGTCGTTTATAGCTTTTGCAGGGAAGTAGAGGGCATGCTCCCTTCGTAGCTGGAAATTGACGCTGCCGAAGGCTATCGTCACCTTGGAGTCCCCAGGCCCGTCTTGTGGCTTCGGTTGGCATATGGCTTAGTGGGTCGCGGCGAAGATTTCGGAGCGTCCTTCGCATCCCTCTGCCCGGAGCGCCCATTCGAAGATGGCTAAGTGGGCGATAGCATTGGGGGACAGCTGAGGCAGAGTTATGTGGAACAAGTCCAGTACCTCCGCCAAGAAGTCCACTACCGGCAGCCCCAAGCCTGCTTCGAAGAACGCTTCGAAGACCACCACTTCTCCGCTTCGGGGCCTTGGGGTTGATTCCGAGCCGGGGACCCGAGTCCTCAGCCCAGCGTCCAGCTTTCCATCTACGGCTTCTTCTATAGATTCGGCGGTGCTCGTGGATTGGCCGATGATGAAGCTCTGGGCAATCTTCTTCTTGGAGGGCGGACGGAGTGCCCGAGGATTCTTTGGCCAGGCACCGCTCGGAGTCCCCGCCATTGCCACTGCTGCCGACGCAGCCCACGCCTGCCTCTGCGCCAGAGTTTTGGCCGCTGCCGAAGTAGTGTGGCTAGTTCTCGCCATCTCGCTCGAATGCTCAAGAGTTTGGAAGATTGGGGGAAAGGTGAATCGCAGGTGATGAATGGGGTAAAAAATTTCGGTTAACCCCTGTCTTTCCCTTTTATAACCATGTGTCCAGTACTACTCTTCGATTGGTTTCACACTGCAGGTTCGATTTCCGTCACCGACAAGTGGGCCCGGTAATTGGAACGGCGTACAACCGCTGTAAAAATCGACCGTTACCTTTTTTTGCAGAATGTAACGGCTACTTGTGCTGTAACGGCTACATTTAACGGCGCTCCACGACGTTCGCACTCCTAGACCGTTCTCTTCCCAACGTGCGTTCCTACTGCATCAAGAACCCGAAGGGGGGTTCGAACGTGCTGGACTCGAAGTCCTCGGCTAAGTCACAGCATGCCCAAAACCTCTTTAAGCCTCAGAAAATAGAAATGTTCCTTTCATATACTGCCTTCTTTCTAAACAGGTCAACTACAGAGAGGCGTATTCGAGGGGCTACTGTTGGGGGAAATTACTCCATTTCCAGGACTTAAAGATTAATCCTTCAAAGGATGATGAGGACCCCGAAGCTGGTGAACTGTTGTTCGAAGCATGCGTCGCCGCGCCGAAGGGTGCAACGGTGCGGAGCTCTGGAGAACCCTCCGAAGGGAAGATGGAGGTCTCGAAGCCTTAGGACATGATTGAATGGATGTCCAGCTTATCCATCTACCTTTCAGTACTTTACCGTATATAACCTTGTTTATGGTACCGAATAGTTTCCACTATGTTGGTTGTAATCTAGGGGTAAATAGGCCTTTTCCTTATGCTTTTTCCCCTATAAATACCCCCCATTGTACCTTGTAAAAGGGGATCCAGAACAAGTTATTCACTCACACTCATTCGGACCACTTGAGTTATTATCCTTTTCGGAGGCTCAAAGTAGTCCTAAAACACAAACTCTCTGTTTGTCCGTTCTTGATCTCAGAGAACCTGTTGGCGTAACATTTGCACCAACAGCAATCAAGTCACAAGTGGTGGTTGATTTTGTAGTAGAATGGACTCTATCTGCGGTATGGGCTCCAAAAAAATCAAGTGAAGGAATATGGACCATATACTCTGATGGAGCCTTTCAAGCATCTAGAGCAGGTGTCGAAGTAGTGATAATTTCACCTTTGGGGCAAAATGCAATGTATTCCGCAAGGCTCAACTTTAAGTCCACAAATAATATTGCGGAGTATGAAGGAATTTTGCTAGGTCTTCGCAAGGCACGTGCCCTTGGTGCTACAAGAGTTGTTATAAAAACAGATTCCCAAACTGTAGCAGGGCACGTTGATAAAAGTTTCCAAGTTCAACATCCGCAACTTGCCAAATATCTACAAGAAATCCGTAAGATCGAAGCAGCATTTAAAGGGATTTCTGTTCAGAGCATCCCAAGAGCCGACAACACACAAGCCAATATCTTGGCGAAGGCTGCAGCCAGAGCCAAAGACATTCCGGAAGGGGCTTTTTATGAAGAGCTTGCGTCTCCTTTGGTGCCCCAACTCCCTCCTACGGAGGTCCTTTGCATATCGAGCACCGACTGGCGGAGTTCAATTATGGAATTATTACAAGGGGAAGCTAATTTACCTGAAGGCCCGAAGCTTTCAAGATTGCAATTAAGAGTCTGGAATTATCATATTGTCAATGGTATCTTATACAAGGTCGTAGTATGTTCTCCCTTACTCCGATGTATTTCCCAAGCCAAAGGCCAAGATATACTCCGAGAAATTCACGAAGGCCTTTGCGGTAGCCATCTTGCCCCTCGATCCTTAGTAGGGAAAACACTTCGTCAGGGGCTTTATTGGCCTAAAATAGTAGCTGATGCGGAAGCCTTGGTCCGCACTTTCCAAGGATGTCAATGGATGGGAAGATGAAGTCATCGTCTGCCAACACCTCTTCAAGTTATTGCTCCGGTGTGGCCCATGGCCAGGTAGGGTATCGATCTCATTGGCCCATTCCCAATGGCAAAAGAAGTTTAAAATTTGTAGTGGTAGCAATTGAATATTTTTCTAAGTGGGTCAAAGCAGAACACCTCACAGCAATCACTTCCTAGAATGTACAAAAAATTTTCTAGAAAAATATTATATTTAGGTTCGGAGTACCTCGACAGTTGACAATCGATAATGGCACCCAATTCGATGTCAAATCTTTCAGAGAGTTCTGCAAAAGTCTTGTCATAGAAATGTGTTTTGCAACTGTCTGTCATCCTCAATCTAACGGAGCCGTCGAGCGAGCTAACGGTAATATTTTATTGGGCCTGAATCGAAGGATAATAGGAAGGCGAAAGGGTTGTGGACCGAAGAACTCCCGAAGATTTTATGGTCCATTTTAACCACTCAAGCAAGGTCCACAGGTTTTACCCCTTTCAGATTACTATTAGAAGATGAAGCCATGACGCCGACGGAGCTTAAAGGAGGATCGCTTCGCACAATCGAACCTGAAAAAGAAGATGAAAGACAAGCTTCGCTAGACTTAACAGAAGGAACAAGGCTTCAAGCTATTGCAAACCTAACGAAGTATCAACATCAGACGAAGACTTGGTATGATCCGACGATTAAGCTTAATGAACTTAAACCGGGTCATTTAGTTTTGCGAAGCATTATAGCACTAGGAAAGTTAGGAAATAAATGGGAAGGTCCATATATCATCCTTCGTTCAGGACTCCCTAGGTCTTTTAAATTAGCTAATTTAGAAGGTAAGGAATTAAAGCATGCATGGCATGCGGAACACCTTAAGCGATACTTCACTGTGAAACCAAGTGTGGTCACACTGTGGTTTCTATTTGTATGATGAGTGATTGACAAGAATGAGCGATCGAGTGAATGACTGAGTAGTGGTTTGATTGCATCGAAGGGTTCGATGTACGGATGTGGATTGTGTGCCGAGGTGTTCGGTTTGCGTTGCATCTCTTGTTTTGGCTTGTATCATGTGTGCACGGTGGAGATGCTAACCAACTGTCAGCGGCGGGTGATCAAGGGTCTAGCAGGGAGCCTGATGCCAGAGGATCAAGGATGTCGGGTGAAGTTGGAGATGATCTCAGGAGTGCACTAGGAGATAGAGCAAGACATGGATGGACGGATGGTCGAGACGGCGTGACGACCGAGTCTGCGAAAGGGAGGCCAGTGCAAGTGATCAGGTGGCTCAAGGGTATCGAGAGCGGGAGAAACTTGCTGGCACTCAGATTCGTGGAGCGGTGTCACGAGTCGAAGAGTTGAGAGGCTTTGTCGATTTTTGCTAAAAATCGTCGCAACTTAAATGTTTCTAAATTCAATAATTAGGAGTCTTTTTGTTTCGAGTAATTTAGAGTAATGTGTAAACTTTTAGTATTTTTCAGAATTTCTTAATTCTGGAAATATATTAAAAGGATTGAGTCAATTTGTAATAAAAGTAGTAGAGGTCTATATGGGCAATTTTTAGAATTTCTAATTCTGAAAATGACTCGTGTCTTTTATGTCAAACTAAAACTCTTGGGGGTGTTTTTTAGAACTTTTCCCCATGGCTAGCATATAAATAGAGGTCCATAGCCATGGGTTTACCCCTCTCTTTTTGGCTGAACATTGTAGCTACTCTATTAAATTTCTGCTTCATTTTCTTTCTCTGTTCATCAGTGTGCCAGATCTGTTCACCATCCAATATTTATACAGTAGCTGGCGATGGCTCCGTAAGTTCTTGGCGCATGAATCTTTTGCTCTGAATTCATTTTTGTGAGTCTTTTTCTAATGATTTCTCTATAGAACATTAGTTTGATGTTCATATAACTTTTGTTGTGAATGGTTTGAATGTTCCATTTTTGAAGTTTGCAACTGGTTTCTGCAATTTCTTCTTGATTATTTTGCTGTTCAAAAATAATACATCAGTTCTCATAAGAACTAAGCCTTGAAAACTTTAAAGACAAAACTAAGGCATGTTCTTGAAGAACTTGATGATCCACTCATCTGATCTATTCTGATTAATCCATGGAAGTGTATTTTGTTGTGATCTGAGATGACCACCCATGTTTCATACATCCTTCTAGACAACTAGAACATATTCAAGCAATACTATATTCTTTGTTTGTTTAGATCAAAAAAGTTGTATTTGAAACTTGCTTGACATACCAGAAAAGGTGCACAGACTTCCTTGGTGCAAAGAAAATCTGTAAATGTCAGCAAGATCTTCAAACATTCACTGAGTATTGGCAAATACAGAATCAG
Source organism: Zizania palustris (assembly GCA_019279435.1). NCBI lineage: Eukaryota > Viridiplantae > Streptophyta > Magnoliopsida > Poales > Poaceae > Zizania > Zizania palustris. Next base: position 17,540,316 of record JAAALK010000079.1, read on the forward strand.
TTTATTCAGCACCGTTCTTGATTACTTTTTGCATGAAGTAAATGTGTTCTGAAAATATTTTTGAGTAATATCCTAGATATCACTTGTGCCTGTTTGCTTCTAAAAGAGAACTGATCTTGATTAGCAATTTTAACTGCTTGCTGTGGACAGAAGGTATTGGTGTTCTGAAAAGCTGGTGGATTCCCTCTGAAAAAGTGTGTCTGTCAGGAATTTTTGGCAGAAAGTGATGTATGATTATTAGATAAGATGCAATACTTTTTGTCAGTGATTAGTTGGGTTTGACTGTTCACTTTTCTGTAGAACATCTGAATATCTGATCAAGAAATCTCAGTTTACTTTTCACCATGAAGTGGATTCTTTGCTGCTTGAATTTTTACTACATGCAGTCCTGAAAAGTTGATTTTCATCCAAGAACAGTCATGTTTTAAGCTCTGAATTTTTGTGATTTGATTCTGATCAAATTGAGTTTAAGCTAAGTGTGAGTATCTGTTGGTGTAAAAGATTACACTAACATGTTCTCTAAGATTAAGAACTCACAAACAGTGGATTTGTGTTGAGAACTATATCAAGCCTCCGAATTGGATAATAGCTTAAGTAGTCCAAAATTGTGTATTGAATAGCTGAATATTCGATGCCTATTACAGGGTAAGAAGGAGGGTATTTATAGGCAAAAAGTCTTAAGGAAAAGACCTATTTACCCCTCAATTACAACCGACATAGTGAAAACTATTCGGTACCCTGAACATGGCTAAAATGGTAAAATCTACCCAGAGTAGGAAGATAAGACAAACATCTTATCAGACTTGCTATTTTCCACTGAAGCTTCATAACCTGCGGAGGGTACCTTCGAATGGTAAGTCGAAGCACCTTTTGGCTTAGAAACTTCACCACCTTCGAGCATAAGCACGGACTTCGAAGCCGATAAGTTATATTTGATTGTAAATCTTTAAAGTCCTGAGGATGAAGTATTTTCCCCCAAAAGTATCAATATTTGATCAGAATCAGAATAGAATGCTTCTTCTGAACTTTGTGTTTTTGTTTGAAACTGGAAATAGTACTGAGCTGTTGAGAGACTGATCAGAACATGCTCTGGTCTGGAATCAGTCAATCTGAAATTGTATCAGAGTAAACTTATTCACTCAGTTTCTGAGTGTGAATAAATTTATATTTGCTCTGAGAATCCTTCTAAAACAGTAGTAATTACATCAAGTAGACAGAGCACAAATCAAGACTTGCTTATGTTCACTCAAGAGCCAATTCAGTCAAGAGCACAAATCAGGACAGATTTTATCAAGGATTGCACTGAATTAATTGATAGCTGAAATTCATGTATGTTCCCTTAGCAGAATTTATTTTTTGTCGTTTTCTCAGAGCTTTGTGAGTTAATTTGATTGGGTTCTTTGATTGTCCTGAATAGCTAAATTTTCTGAACTCTAAACATTTGAATTCATCTTTTGAATATTTTTCTCTGATCTGTTCAAGTGCTTATTTCAATTACAATCTCATTGATTAGGTGTAAGCATCTCATTTTTTGAACATGATCTGAATGTCATGAATCTTAATTCTGAATCTTTTTGTTCATGTCCTCAAGCTTTGAAAGTAGAACACTGAATCTATTCAGTTTTTCAGAACAACTATTCTAAGTGTTTAATCTGATCAGAACAGATTCAAAGTGAAAAATTAATGTCCTGGAAGTTTTTTTGCACATTCTGAAACATGTCGGTAATTGAGTGACCGACTGAGATAGTTAGAGTTTCATACTACGACTTGAAAAATAAATTCGGCAGCTCATACTCCGACTTGGGCATTTCGGCATTTCAAATTCCGAATTCAATAGAACTGTGATTTTGAAACAAGCTGTGTTCTGATTTTGTACTGTTTTATTCAAATTTGAATTTGCAATTTTTGAGGTGCGTTGGGTGATCTGAATAGGCCATCTAATTCACGAGAATTTGCCGAGGCACCTATTCACCCCCCCTCTAGTCGCCATTTCGATCCCACATTCACATAGGGGCTCCTTGTAATTATTTGTAAATGCTTTCTAAATGAATAAAGTTCATGGTTCGAGTAATGCCTATTTCTCAAAACAATTCCTACTTCTAGTAGACGCACTAGGAGAGCAGAGCTGATTGCGAAGATAAGTGTTATTCATTTGAGCCAAATTTATGGACTTCGAACTACCAGTTTGAAGCTTCTTACAAGGTGGGAAAGTCACATAAAACGGATTCCAAGCCACCGGCTTGAAAGCATCCGTAAAAAGAGTCCAAAGAGACCAAATAATATGGATTCCAAGCAACCAGCTTGAAAGCATCCGTAAAAAGAGTCCAAAGAGACCAAATAATATGGATTCCAAGCAACCATCTTGAAAGCATCCGTAAAAAGAGTCCACGGAGACCACTAAAAACGGATTCCAAGCCACCGGCTTGAAAGTATCCGTAAAAAGAGTCCAAAGTGACCGTTATAATCGGAGTCTAATACATCCAAAAAAGAGTCGAAGGCGACCAAGTAATAAGGTTTCAAGGCTCTAGCCAAATGAAACACGTTAAAAGTCCTAAGTGACCAATTTCGGAGCTCCAATGTATAAGCTAGAAGTTACAATATTATAAACATCATAATACGAACGTACAGCTCGAAAAACTCTACGAAAGAGTCGAATTCATGATTACTGAGTATTGTTTGTGAAGCACCAATTTATTGTACAAAGTATTTTGTCCTACGGACCTTATCCCATTGCATATGGTCCCCCACCCACAAAGAGGGGCAGAGGAGTAAGGCACAATCAAGTGATGCTTCTCAAATAATTTGTATTAATCGAGTAATCATATTACAATTATCGTAATTAAGAAAAATTACTATCTAAGCCTAAATAAAAACGAAGACCCCTCCGACCTCTAGAGCTACTTCCAGGACCAGTTCGATCTTTGGATCCTGGAGTTCTCAAAACTTTTCTTTTGGTCCGAGTGCCCTTCTTCTTCAAAGCCCTCAGCTTTTTCTATTCTTCTTGAAGTTCGGCACAAATTAGAAGTCGTTCGGAGCTAGCCTCCGTTGGGTCTTCAACTTGGTACTCATAGTCGGACCAATCTCCATACTCGGAGGATGAAGATACTACTACCTTATCCTCTTCTTTAATATAAGAAAGAACTTCGCTACAAATGTCGGGTGTTATTTCCCCTTGCTCCCCTCGAGGAACTAAAAATCGCGAGCGCCTGTAAGGCCTCAAGCTTTCGAGGATAGCCCATTGTTGGCGAAGCCCTTCATTAAGCTCTAATACATCGAGGTCAGGATCCGAAGCTTGTAACAAAACCTAAAAACAAACATTCAAACAAAAACTATTCATTTATAAACTTCTCATTCATTAAAATAAGAGCATTACAAGATCTCTTGTACATAATTAAGTGTCCTAGAGGCTAGACCTTCGGGTTCGAAGGCGGAGCAGTTGGCGGAGCAGGAGTCAGAGGCTTTGTTTGAGCTAGCCTCTGCCGACGGGCTTCGTCGATCCAAGCCTTGGCCGCAGCTTCATTGTCTGCATTCCAGGTTGCCCGGAAGGCTTCCCAAGCTGAAGCCACATCCAAAGATGGTCGCAGTAAGACTTTGTCAGAGAAGCGTGCTGGCGTCGAACCTTTCACCGGAGCAACAAAGATCCCGACGGCTTTGAGATGTCGAAGGACTCTGATCCCGACTACTTGCCTGGAGATCTCTCCGTAGTGGGTCCTAGAGCCTTTCATCATCTTGGTCGCCACTTGGATCATCTTAAGCTTTTGATCGAGAGGCTCATCTGTCGCAGCTGAGGAAGACAGGCACACCATACCAAAATACTCTAAAACACCCTTGAGGGTGTCCATGGTCTTATCAGCCGCCAAGCTGTTCCTCTTCTCGGCCTTTGTCAATTCGGTGGCAACGGCTGAGATTTCGACTGTCTTCAGCATTAAGTAATTCTTCTGGACCAGCGCTTGGTTAAGTGACCCTCAGAGCTCTACGAGTTCAGCTCTAGAAGTCGCCTATGTTGCCCAAAGTTTTTCAATCTCAACCCTCAACACAGTGCGCTCCGCTTGGATTTCTTCTATTGAAAAGGCAAGTTGGGCACAGGTCTGCTGCTCCATTCGGAGTGCTTCTTCTTCTATAGCTTTGGCCCTCCGCTCCTCAAGGAGTTCTTCCTCCAGTCACAAAGATTTATCTTCGGAGCCCTTAAGGGCCCTTTGAAGCGTCGTAACCTTCCTTTTGAGCCGATTGGTTTTGAGCTCATTGGAAGTCGCTGCCGCTCTAGAAAGGACGAATTGCTACAAAAAGCAAAGTAAGTACAATGTAATTTTCATTAAGAAAATACACTTTATGTTTGTTGCATACTTGGAGGGTAGCCCTTTCGAGGGCTAAGTCGAGCTCCGATCCGCTGGCCTCGCTCAAAACGGAGACCAGCTCGGAGTTCCCAACCTCTTGTCTATTTTTAGCCAAAGTGTAACGCCCCGATTTAATAAAACCGGGACTTTATTGAAATTCCATAGAAAATCAATAAATCAAGACGTTCATCACACGACCGCGTACAATACGCCAATCAATCATGGTTCGTAGACCATATTATTACAAAAGAGTTAAAACAAAGAGAAACTAATAAAACAAATTTCTTAGATGAACGCCTCCTTCTAGTCTCGTGCCTTGACTGGGTCGCTACTCTAGACCTTCATCCTCCTCATAGTAGACGACATCTGGTGGTGTAAATCAACGGGGGTGAGTACAATCGTACTCAGCAAGCCACCGAATGCAATTATAATGCAAGGTAATAACAAGGGAGGTAGTGGCTTACTTTTGCGGAAAAGCATATTTGTAAAGCAATTAATGTAATCAGATTATTAGTACAGAAAATTAAGCATCAGTATATGCATCATCTTCTAACTCGAGGGGTACAGTCAGCCCACCCTCGCACAATAGTCCTTACATGCCATGAAACTCACGATCATTCATACAAAAGTAAACTAACTGCGAGAAGTCACACAACCCGCCCTTGACCGTGGGCATGGCTTTTCGAAAAGATTATACTCTGATCAAAGGTGTACTACTGTACCCACAAGGCACTTGTTTCTCGCACACCGCAGTGTGTTAAATGACCCATGTCACGAGAAGCTCGTGCCAAAACCTTCATCATGGAACGCACCAATTCGATAACACCCTCTTATAGGTTTCATATCGTGCCCCAGTCACTTCGGGCCAACACCATACCCCCCTCCCTTGAGCCTCATCTGTACAAGTCACCCATAGGTTTCCCCTTGCCCCCTCCACTATGGTGCTTCAAGTTGGTACGATCCATGCCTCCAGTTAGGACTTACCCACTAGACTTGTGGTTAGTACGAGTTTGTTTTGCAATAGATCCCACAGACCGGTCCTTATAGTGCCCCGGGTGCGACCAACCGATGCCCTAGCTTGCACCCGGAACCCACCATACTTATAATATTGCCAACTCCAACAGAATCCACAGACGAGAATAACGGGGAAAACATATAGTAGAATCCAACTATCTATGACTCGTTCTTTTATCCTATAGTAGTTGGGTCAATACATTGGACACTAGATAATATAATATTTAAAGGTTGACAAGGAGTTTAGGCTCAATAAGCATGGCTTGGGTTGACATACAAGGACGGGGATCTAATAAATATAATTTAGGGCTTGATATTAGACTAATGCAATATTTAATTCCTATGAGTTATAGCGGTAATTATGAAAAACTAGGCTCAAATATTATCAACTTGGGGTTTGTGACTTGCCTTGCTCTGCAAACAGTGAAGATGGAACCTTGGGGTAAAACTCTGGATCCTCGACGGAGTCGTAGTCTTCCTGTACGAAAATAAACACGACATTCAATAAACAATCCAAAAATCACCAATACAAGCATACATGTTTTTGTTGGATTAAATAAAGGAAATAAAATCTTAAGTTCTCTTGATATTATTACCTAAGTACTTAAGATTAGTTTTTAAAGGGGTCTCTGAATTTTATAAATTGGAATAAGTATTTACCCTAAGGGGTTTTTGTTCTCCCATTTAAATATGAATAAAATGTACAAAACAACCCTACTATTTTTATTGTATTAAAATAGTGAAATTAAGTTATCATGTCCTCTGAAATTAATATATAAATTTTTAAGGAAATTTTCAAAGAGTTTAGAGTTTTTATTACATGAAATAATCATTTAACCTAAAAGGATTTTGAATTATTATTTAATAAGAATAAAATGTGTAAAATAAACATATTGTTTTATTGCATAAATGTGTAGATAATAAAGAGACAAGATTTACAAAATTTGAATGGTGAAATTTGGAGTTAAATTGAGCAAGTTATGAATTTTTAAAGTTTAAACCAATTTCTGAATTTTTATTTAAACTGAAATTGGGTTCTGGTCCACGGTGAGCCAGGCTCACCATGGACCAATGCACTGTTCACATGGACCGGAGCCCTCTGGACTGTTGGATCTAGATCCAGTGGCCAGGCGCGAGGCGCGAGGCGTAAGTCGCAACGGACGGCCTAGATGGGTCCATACCGCTTTGACCAGATCGACATCCAGGAGTAAATCCCACGAGGGATTTAATCTGGGTCATCCAGATCCGATCAGAGGGCTCTGAGCCCATCCGGCATGGCACACTATGGAGGGGGTATTTTACCCGTCTTCTCCGACTCCAGCGATGCAACGGCGACGAAGTCCCGGTGACGGCGAGGTCTAATGGCGCGACTAAGGCCTAAAACAGAATGAGGGGCACACGGGGAACCTAGGCATATCGGCGGTGATGACGATGGGGCAGTGGCGGCGGTCGGCGATGAAAAGAGGGCGGCGGGCTCCTCGGGTTCGATGGTGACGGCGGGTTCTAGCGGCGATATGGCCCAACGGAGGTGGGGCCGGGTAGTAGGCGTGACGACGGTCCTGGCGATGGCGACGGCGAGGGCGGAGGTGTCTCGAGGCGCCGGCGAGGGCCTGCCAGAGCCAAAGCAGGGGAAGCGGTGCAAAAAGCACAGGTGACGCTCGGGAAAGAGTGGGCGGGGAAAAGTCATGAGGACGGTGGTGCGGTGAGGGCGGGGGCACTTATAGGGGGTCGCCGGCGTCGATTTGGTAAGGCGAATGGAGGAAACCCGAGGGGGGTTTCCTAATTTCTCCGGCAAGCCTTTCCATAGCTCGGATACTTGACATATAGGTGAAACTGTGTGGCTAAGGGGGGGAAAGCGATTACCGGTGATAGGGGAGAAGGAATCTAGGCTCAATTCGGTCATTGGTGGCGGCCGGCGGTGGGATTTGGAAAGGGCGTCACCGGAAATGGAAGGGGGGATCCCCTTCCATTGGAGAAGAAAGACCTGATAGGTGCGGACCACCTGTCAGTGGGCGGGCGCGAGGGGAACGGCATCGACCAGCGGGCCCGGGTGGACAGCGACCGAGCACGGGGAGAGAGAGGCTGACGAATGGGTCCAAGGCGGCCGAGGCGGGAGAGAGAGAAGGGGGATGCGCTGACAGGCGGGTCCCACCTGGCAGTGGCCTGGGCGTTGGACTGGGCCAGGCTGGGGCAGAAAAGAGGAAGGCGGCCCAACAACAATTTAAATTGTTTTTCTGATTAAAATAATTCCATAAATTCATATATTTAATTAGATGTTGAAGCACTACTGCTAAAATTTTGTAAAAATTCCTAAAACTTTGTCTTGGCTCATAGATTCCATCATAAATTTTTCAGCCTTAAATTTGAATTATTCCTCCATGTTTTGCTTTATTTGGGTTATTTTATCCTTTTTTCCCTATTAAAATAATCCTTTTTGTTTCAGAAATTTTATTTCCCTCATTTTTATTTTATTTTAAGTTTGAGATGTTACACAAAGGTTCTAGGAGGGTTCGGAGCCCTATCCGCTGCTCCAAGAACGAAGCCTGTAGCGAGAGCCAGAACAGGGCTCTTTGGTCATCTTTAGTTAGGTCTTCTTTCGAAGCACCTACCGAAGGGTCGTTCGTCGACGGCGTTGTCGTCAAAGAGAGAAGAGGCCCAGGACAAGTTTTGCCTTTACCTCTCCCCAGCACAAAAACCGGAGCCACCACTTTGACCGGGGTTGATCCCCCTTCGAGAGAGGCTCCCTAGAAGGAGCTGCCTCGTCCGAGATAACTCCTATCACTCGAGCTACCACTACGACCGGAGCCTTGTCTCCAATGGGAGCTGAAGCTCCATCTCGAGTTGGAGCCATGCTGCTCCTCGAAGCATCTGCAAAACGCAAGGTATTTGTCAATTATCCATTAAGATATTGTTGGTGCAGGGAAATTATCTCAGGAACTTCAAAGAATAAAGATCAGAGACCTACCTTCGTCCTGATTCTGAGGGAGAATTTCGAGGTCCCCTAGAAATTCGTACATTTGGAGGTATTCTTCGAGCTCCTCCCCCGAGGTTTGCGCTGGAGTAGCAGACGTTGAAGCCTTGGCCTCTGTTACTACTACTCCGATCACCGGGGAGCTGGGATTTTCAGGCTCCGTTCCTTGAACCCCGACAGGTTCAGAGTGCATCGCCGCCACCTCTTCCATAGTTGGAGTTACTTCAACTGCTTCCTGAGAAGGATCCTTCGTCGCAACCCGAGAATCCTCCTAGTCACCGTGCAATAAAAGATCTTCAAGCTCCTTTCCCATGCGAGCCTCTGAAGTCTCTTCTTCTTCAGACTCTTCCAAAGAAGAGCTCCGAATGTTGAGCAAAGTCAGAGAAGATGGAGATGAAGAGATCTTGCCCTTCCATGCCGCCTTCTTCACTAGAGTCCTCGCAGCATTGGAGGTCCCAACGGCAACCTTCCTCTTCTGAGAGACTGCTCCTGCTGAGTCGAAGTTGGGCAGAGGAGGAGCCTCCATCCCAAGTGCACTCCACACTCGGTTGGAGCGTTCCCAACTCCCAACCAGCTTGATCCTCCATTGCTTCTCCACAACATTAGGGGCTCTGAGCACCAGTTCTGTAGCCCTAGCTATCTGCTCCAGAGCTAATGCTAACGGAGTCACTGAAATAAGTTAACAATCTATTAAGAATACTACATTTATTCTTTATGACTAGTCTCAATGCAGGAGGTACGGAGGCTTTACCTAGGGTTGGAAGCTCCCCCTCCGAAGCACATTGAAAGACAATAGGCCAGTCATCTCCAAGGGGAGGTATCCGGAGGGCGATGAACTCTTCGGGCAAGTCCTGCATACTCATGTGTTTGGCCACCGAAGACAATAACCCAAGCCACGTTGATAATAGGCTTGGGTCCAGAGTCACCTCTGCCTCCCTCCAGTATCATATTTCTTGCAAGGGACCGGTGAGCCTAGAGTCTTCTACGACCTCGGCATAAAACCACCGAAGTATCTAGTCAGAATACCATCGGTCGTTGATCACCTTCACAGGGAAATTCTTCAGGTGTTCTTTTCAGAGCTGAAAGTTGACGCTCCCGAAGGCTACCAGCCACTTGGAGTCCCTAGGCCCATCTTGCGGCTTCGGTTGGCACTAGGGCTGTTCCTGAGTTTTGTGAGGCCCAAGGCGGTATTATAAATAGGGACCCTAATACTAAAGAACTATTTTGAGAAACCAAGGGTTGGTTTCGGAGTCTGTGATGAGTGATTGACTGTGTTTAACCTCTGGTTCGAAGGGGTACCTCCAAAGGGTTCGGAGGTTGGACCTCCGAAGGTGTTCGGAGGATGTTTCACCGAAGGGTCCGATGGCTTTGGTTGCTGCAGCTGTTGCAGCGGAGTGTGCCTGTCGTAGGGGTCCGACAGTACACGATGACTGGGTTTGTACCGAAGGTCTCGGTACTTTGGGCGGTACACCGGAGTGTGTGCCGAAGGTTGCTAACCCAGAGAGGTCTCCGGAGTACTGGATACACTTGTCTGTTTGTCTGTGGTGCGCAGGGGACTGCGGAGGCGACGGACGGTTCGCGGCAGGTGAACCTGGGTCAAGCGGGAGGCTTGATGCCAGTGGAGCGGGGTGCTCCGTCACGGTGGCTGCGAAGGGGTCTAGGTCGGACCTCGGGTCGAGGTGCACCAGGAGAAGGCAGTGAGTGCGGAGCGTGGCTCCGGGTGAAGGTACTCAGAGACGAAGTCCTCGGAGGCGAGGCACTTCGAAGGGTACTCTGGAAGGAGTGACTTCGGAGTATGGTGGATCAAGTCCTCAGCAGAGGCAAGGTGTTCGAGGTGTGCTCCGGAGGGAGACACTCGAAGGTACCCGACGAAGGTCTCAGAAGTCGAGGTGCATCGAAGGCATGGTCCGGGTGAGGCTCATCGAGGAGTGTGCTCGGGGAGAGACACTGCGATGAAGGGCTCATGGAATGCTTCATGCGGAGGCCTTGGACGAAGGAGGGACTTCGAAGGGTGGTACTCCGAAGGTGGGGCTTCGGAGTGAGGAAGGCTTCGGAGCAAGGCTGGCTTCGGAGTGAAGGATGACTTGTGGTACTTCGGCCATGCATGGCTTCGGTACACGGACTGACGGAGTTCGAGCTGGGAGTAGGTGCGAAGCCGTGGTGGTCCACTCCGAAGGTGGTGGTGCGAAGGCCCAAGGGATTTGACGGCTTCGGCTCAAAACCGTCACTGTATCGGAGGCTAACTTTGGTGAAGCGAAGGCCGTCAGGCTCAAGGCTTCTCACCGAAGCTACCACACCCCTCGCGTGCGAAGGGGGGCTCCAGAAAGGTCAAAGACTGCAAAGGCTGACATTGTGTGCTCTACAAAAAGCTGATGCTGTCCCCTCTGCAAAGCTGACAGAGAAGCCTCCAGAATAAAGTTGACTACCTTTTGTACCCCTCTGTTCTGTAGAGACAAAACCAATGTAAACCCTAGGGGTAAAGTAGTCAATTCCAATGGGTGAATAGTGGCTATAAATATGGGGGCTGGGTAGGTAACATTTAACACTTTGAGCATTTACTGTTGAGCTCCTGTACTAGCCACCACTCTTTGTATTCATTCAGTGAGTTCATTTTTAGTGTTCCTTGTTCAAGCAGCGAAGCCCTACTTCTGTGTTGTGTTTCTGCTTGAGCTTGTTTGCATACCTCGCTAGTAGTAGTGCACCGAAACCTGTCTAGGCGAAGGGTGTTTTGTGCGAAGTGTGTTTTTCGGTGTGCGTTCACTCTGCGTAACAGGAGGAGAGACTTTGCTGCTTACTAGCGAAGCCCTGATCGAAGCCCGTGTTTTTATCGTGTCGAAGCCCCTAGCGGTGTCTGTTAGTGTGCGTTTAGACCTTCGGTGTACGAAGCCCAGCACCGGTTGCTGTCACTAAGTACTTGGTCGAAGTCCTCAGAGGTCAGTCCACTCATGCGAAGGGTGAAGAGCGAAGCCTGCCCGAAGCACCTAGTGTGCAGAGCCTGCACTGACTTAGCAGAGTAGATTTTCCAGGGTTGTGAGTGGAGCGAAGTCTTCTTGGCTTCGAACTTTTGCTCCTTGTGAAGCCTGTGTTCGGAGCCGTCAAACACCTCCAAACCAGAACTTCGAAGGTTGTGTTTGAAGCCTGTTCCACAGTAGACTGTATTAAAACAGAAGGTTATTTTTAGCCTAAAATTTTAAAAGCTCCCATTCACCCCCCCTCTGGTCGCCGTTTCCGGTCCAACAATTGGTATCAGAGCAGGTTAAGATCACCAGTTGACCTTAACCGGTTTTGTGATCTGTTGGCGATATGGACAGAGCAAGTAAAATTCCTTTGTTCGATGGGACTGATTTTGCATACTGGAAGGTGCGCATGGAGGCTTACTTGCTAAGCCAAGGAAATGCAATTTGGGAGATTGTGGACTCACAATACTCCATCCCTGATACTCGCACCTCTCAAACAGAGAAGGATCAGTATAATGCCAACTCCAAGGCAAGAAATATACTGTTCATTGGTTTGAGTAGAAGTTAGTTTGATAGGGTGCAACACCTTAGGACTGCTAGGGAAATTTGGACAACACTCACTATTTTTCATGAGGGCTCTACTCAGATTAAGGCCAGGCGCCAAAGCACATACAATCAACAGTATCAGCTGTTTGTGCAGGCACCTGGTGAATCTATAGATGCCATGTTTTCTCGCTTTGATGCGATAGTGAGTAACTTGCGATCCAACGGGACGCTTGCTTACAATGATCATGATAGGGCTATCAAGCTTCTCTATGCTCTTGATCGTGGCATATGGGAAGTGAAGATATCCAGCATTGAGGAGTCTGCAGGTTATGACACATTGACCTGTGATGAGCTCTTCAGCAAGCTGAAGTCCACAGAGATTGCGAAAGCATCTCTTGCAGTGCACAGGAACACCTTGCCACAGCCATTGGCATTGGTTTCCAGCACTAGCCGTGGCACCACTACAGAACCGAGGACATCTGGTACTTGTGTTCTTGCAGATGGTTTTGCTTTGTCCTCCCTGGTCTCCGTCACAAAGGAGCAGGTGGACACTCTGGATGATGATGAGGTTGCTCTCATTGCCAGAAGGTTCACCCGTTTTCATCATGAAAGACGGGATCAGAGGAGAAGTGGTTTTAGTGGTTGCTTTGAATGTGGCGACACTTCTCATATCAAGGCAAATTGCCCTAAGCTTAAAAAGAGATGAGAGTGAGCGTCCTAAATACCACAAAAAGGAGAGGAAGCCTTTTGTGAAGGGCAAGCGCGGCAAAATGGCTAAGAGAGTAGCCAAAGCCGCTTCCAGAGCATTTGTTGCTGCTCTCAGCGACATCGACACTTCCTCAACTGAGGAGTCGAGCTCTGAGGAGGAGGAGTCCCCAAGGAAGGAGGACAAGAAGGACAAGAAGGGACGAGACTTCAACGGCCTTTGCTTCATGGCCAACAGCGATCACAGCGGCGATGAGCTTGACTCATCTGAGGTACCACTATCTTCTGACCAGCTTTTAATTAATTTAGATGAACTAAATGAAGTAGTTCTTGGTCAGGATAGATTACTTGTGCAAGCCGCTAGAGAAAGAAAAGACCTTAGACTTAGGCTAGAATCTGTTTCTACTGAGTATGCCATGCTTAAGTCTAAAGTAAATGATTCTAAATGAAGTAGTTCTTGGTCAGGATAGATTACTTGTGCAAGCCGCTAGAGAAAGAAAAGACCTTAGACTTAGGCTAGAATCTGTTTCTACTGAGTATGCCATGCTTAAGTCTAAAGTAAATGATGCTGAATGTGAATCTTGTACTATTGTCATGGGTGAGCTTGCTCAGTTGCGTTCTGTTCATACTCAAACTCTTTCTGAGCTTGAGACTGCATAGAAGCAGCTTTTGGTGGTTGATTCTAGACCTCATGATGTTATTGAATGCATGAACTATTCTTTATTACGCGAGAGCATTAATTTACGTGATAAACATGTTCATGATTTAGAGGATATATTGGAGAGGGCCGGTAGTTCTAAGGATGTGCAACCTGTTTGTGACACTTGCATTACCCTTAAGTACCAGCTAGGCACTGTTAGAGAGCGAGCTGAAAACCTTATGACTGAAAATGAATACCTTCTTTCTGTGGTTAACAAATGCACTGAGGGAAAGGGTAGGATGGACTTGCTCTTGGCTAAAACCAAGATGTGTGCTGACAGAGCAGGGGTAGCTCTAGGTTTGGGTTTTGAGAGGATTTCTTCAGACAGTAAGAACAAAACTGTTTTCTCCTCACCCACTACCTTAGAGAAAGAGAGAGCTCTGTTAGACACTCCATCAGCCAAGAAACCTACCCGAGCTCAAAAGAAAACCACTCCTCCTGCCAAGAAAAACCCTCCCAAGAAAACCACTCAGTAGAAGCCCAAGGAGCCTGTGAAAGTTGCTCCGAAGACCCATGAGAGTGCCCCTAGGAGAATTTTCCATTGTTCCTATTGTCAGCGGGCGGGTCATTTGGTTGGGTTCTATTTTCGTCGCATCAAGGATGAGCGACGCTCTCAGGCGATGAGTTACCAGGACATGCATTACCCATCTTTAGGTATGCATGAGTCTGAGTTTTACTACCGTCCTGCTTTTGAGGCTCCTCATGCTTCTCGGAGAGGTTTTGCTCCTCGAGGTGTTCACCATATTCCATATGGTGGTAGACCCCGGTCGAGTAGCTTTGTACCTCATCAGAGTAGGAGACCTCGACATGTTGTTCGATCACAGCATGTAGGTAGACCTCGCACTTTGCATCATTCTGATTATCATGTGCGTAGACAGTCTACATTTACTGTGCCTACTACTCGTGTCACTCAGTGCTGGATGCCTCGTCATATTTTCACTCACCCCAGCACTGAGCGATCGAGATATTCTTATCATGTGTAGGCGACAGACCGAGGCTTGGAGGGCACGTGGATCATGGACTCCGGTTGTTCACGCCACATGACCGGAGATGCAGCATGGTTCTCTAGCCTCACCACAACCAAGCAAAGGGAACATATCACCTTCGGGAACAATCGAAGGAGTAGAGTGAAAGGTAAAGGTGTGGTAAGAATTAACTCGAATTTCACTCTCAAAGATGTTTCTTTGGTTGAAAACCTGGGATACAATTTGCTGTCTGTATCTCAGTTGCTTGATGAGGACTTCGAAGTGCGATTCCATCGCGATACTTCGCAAGTACTCAATTCTGATGGCGTTGTGGTCTGTAAGATCTTTAGAGTCGGGAGAGTTTTTGGAGCTGATTTTTCAGAGTCATCTGGTTCTTCTCATTGTCTTGTTGCACATTCTACTTCTGAGCTTTGGAAGTGGCATAGGAGACTAGGGCATATGAGCTTTGAGTCGCTCGCTCGTCTGAGTGCCCTAGGTCTGATCCGAGGATTGCCCAAGCTCAAGTTTGAGAAGAATTTAGTTTGTGCTCCTTATCGACATGGAAAAATGATCGCCGCTTCGCATTCGCCAGTCACCACTGTGATGACTGAACAACCCGGAGAACTTCTCCACATGGACACTGTAGGTCCTTCTCGGGTTAGTTCTTTAGGCGGCAAGTGGTATGTGTTAGTTATTTTCGACGATTTCTCTCGCTACTCTTGGGTCTTCTTTCTTGCCAGCAAGGATGAAGTGTTTTCACACATTCGGAGCTTGGCTTTGAGACTTTTCACTGAACTCCCTGGTGCATTAAAATTCATTCGAAGTGATAATGGCACTGAGTTCAAGAACAGTCTCTTTGTTGACTTTTGCATGGAGCATGGCATAGAACATCAATTCTCTGCTCCGCGGGTTCCTCAACAAAATAGTGTCGTTGAGAGGAAGAACCGCACTTTGGTTGAGATGGCTAGGACGATGCTCGATGAGCACAGGACTCCTAGAAAATTCTGGGCTGAGGCCATGAATACTGCTTGTTACATCTCAAACCGAATTTTCTTGCGCTCAATTTTGAACTTAACATCTTATGAACTACGTTTTGGGGGACAGCCCAAGGTTACTCATCTTCGAGTTTTTGGTTGTCGTTGCTTCATCCTAAAACGTGGTAATTTGGATAAATTTGAGTCGTGTTCTTCTGACGGGATCTTTTTGGGTTACACTACTCATGGTCATTCTTATCGTGTTTATAATTTGGAGACTAACACTGTCATCGAGTCATGTGATGTGACTTTTGATGAATCAACACCCTCTGTTAGTTCTGCTTTTGAACAGGAAAATAAACACGACATGGAGCAGACCATCTTCGAAGAAGAAGATCCCGGAGAGTTCGAGGATGAACCCCTACTACCCTCGACATCAACCCCCGAAGCTGACCCCGCTTCGACCACTTCGGCACGAGGTCCCGAAGCAACTACCTCGACATCGGTCATCTTGGACCACTCCAACGCACAAGTTGAGGGGGAGATTGCATCCCGCCGCGAGGCTCCACATCATGTTCAAAGGATGCATCCTCCCGAGCAGATCATTGGTGAGCTTGATCAAAGGGTAACACGTTCTCATGCTCATTTCATTGATTCCACTTTTGTTGCTTCTTTCGAGCCCTTAGATGTTAGTCATGTACTTTCTGATTCTAGTTGGATCAATGCCATGCATGAGGAACTTGAAAATTTTGAGAGAAACCAAGTCTGGTCTTTAGTTGATCCTCCACCAAATGTTCATTTCATTGGAACAAAATCGATTTTCAAAAACAAACAAGGGGAGGATGGGACTATAGTTAGAAACAAGGCTAGGCTTGTAGCTCAGGGTTATTCTCAACTAGAAGGGATTGATTTTACTGAAACTTTTGCACCTGTTGCTCGCCTTGAGGCCATTAGGATTTTTCTTGCCTTTGCGACATCCCGGGGATTCAAACTCTATCAAATGGATGTCAAAAGTGTTTTTCTTAATGGCTTCATAGGTGAAGATGTTTATGTAAAACAACCCCCTGGTTTTGAAAACCCCAAGTACCCACATAAAGTCCTTAAACTTCATAAGGCTCTTTATGGACTCAAGCAGGCCCCTTGGGCTTGGTATGATAGACTTAAGTCTTTTCTGCTTGAGCGGGGGTATTTGATGGGTTCTGTTGATAAAACCCTGTTTACTCTCAAGCATGGCAAAGATTTCCTTCTAGTTCAGATTTATGTGGATGATATCATCTTTGGTGGCTCTTCTCATGCTTTGGTTGCCGAATTTGCAGATGCCATGAGCAGGGAGTTTGAAATGTCCATGATGGGTGAACTCACCTTTTTCCTTGGTTTGCAAATCAAGCAAAGCAAACAAGGTACTTTTGTCCACCAGACGAAGTACACCAAGGACCTGCTCAAGAAATTCAACATGGCCGATGCGAAGCCTCTCGCCACTCCAATGGCTACATCTGTAGCATTGGATCCTGACGAAGATGGAGAAGCCATAGATCAGAAGGAGTTCCGAAGCATGATCGGCTCCCTCCTCTACTTGACTGCTACGAGGCCGGACATACACTTCGCAGTGTGTCTGTGCGCTTGTTTTCAGGCTTCACCATGAGCTTCGCACCGCCATGCGGTTAAGCGCATCCTAAGATATCTCAAACATACCCTTGAATTTGGCATATGGTATTCAGCGTCTTCCTCTTTATGTCTTCGAGGTTATTCCGATGCGGATTTTGCTGGGTGTAGGATTGATAGGAAGAGTACCTCTGGTACTTGTCATTTTCTGGGTACTTCACTGGTTTGCTGGTCTTCCCGCAAACAATCTAGTGTTGCACAATTGACGACTGAGGCCGAATATGTTGCTGCAGCTAGCTGTTGCTCTCAGATTTTGTGGATGGTTTCCACTTTGCGGGATTTCGGGTTAGATTATAAGAGTGTTCCACTTTTCTGTGATAACACTAGTGCTATTTGTATTGCAAACAACCCGGTTCAGCACTCCAGAACCAAACACATTGATGTGCGATATCGTTTTCTCAGAGATCACAATGAGAAGGGTGATATTGAACTTCAATATGTTGATACCCAACACCAGCTAGCCGATATTTTCACAAAACCCCTCGATGCTTCTCGATTTGCCTACTTGCGTGGGGAACTTGGCATTTGTCACCCTTACGGCATTTTGTGAGGGGGACCTGTTTTGATTTGGTGTGCATCTGCTAGTCATGTGTGAAATTGCATTTACATCTTTTGCACTTATATGCCTAAATATAATTCATGAAATCGTGTCAGCTCAGCTCTATTTAATATATCTGAAACATTTATGAGCATGATGTTTTCTTTCCAAAACTTAAATCGTGCTCACTGCTTAGTCTTGAATCTAGCATGTTTAGGCAGGACTGCTTTAGCTATCTTTATCTGCTGGATAGCAAGATTCTTTTTCTCTGGATGCTAAACATTGCAACTTGAAAAATTGTTCTGCTTACTCATGGATGTTCATCAAGTGCTAAACAATTTGTTCACTTAATCAAAATTCCAAAATCCATGATTTGCATGCTTCAAAGTAAAAAGATCCAGGTGGGTTTGTTTGTCGCACTACTCTATTATAGACTGCTTACCATTGCACATTGGTCTAAACTGGAATAGTGTAGTGTCTGCCAAAATCATTGCCTTAAGCTTCTGATGGCTTTCATGCCTAGGCTTGGCCTGATTGGAAAGTATAAGGTGGACAAACAAATAACCCCTGGCATTAAGAAAAGAACAACAAAATTCATTGATCATTAAGTTTGCTTTCGTTGCTCCATTTGAACTGGACTTGTCTGTCTAGAGTAGAAATTGACTAGCTTTGCGCAGTCCCTGCTTTTACCTGTCTGGTTCTCCTGATTGAGTGGTGATGCTTTTATTTCAAACTGAAAAAATCACATGCTGTCATCATGCTTTTAGAGAATGTTAAATTGAGCTGAGCACATGATCATTGGTATTACTGTTTGGCATATTTTTGCTTTATATGTCTTTGCAATTCTGCTCATTTCCAAGCAATGCATCTTTTACATGCTCCTTGATGCTTGCATTGCCAAAGGGGGAGAAAGTTGGGTTCTCTGTTGCCAAAGGGGGAAAATTAACTCAGGGGGAGTTTTTATCTTGCAAAGGGGAGATTTGCCGAAGGGGCTTTTACTCTTTTGAAAAGGGGGAGGAAAATTCTTTTATTAAGTGACATGTTTTGGCTCGTTTCTGAATTTTTATGGTCACTTGTTTGCTGAAATTCTTTAAATTTTCTTGAACTTGAATTTGGTTGTCAATGCACTCATCAAGGGGGAGATTGAGAAACCAAGGGTTGGTTTCGGAGTCTGTGATGAGTGATTGACTGTGTTTAACCTCTGGTTCGAAGGGGTACCTCCAAAGGGGTTCGGAGGTTGGACCTCCGAAGGTGTTCGGAGGCTGTTTCACCGAAGGGTCCGGTGGCTTTGGTTGCTGCAGCTGTTGCAGCGGAGTGTGCCTATCGGAGGGGTCCGACAGTACACAATGACTGGGTTTGTACCGAAGGTCTCGGTACTTTGGGCGGTACACTGGAGTGTGTGCCGAAGGTTGCTAACCCGGAGAGGTCTCCGGAGTACTGGATACACTTGTCTGTTTGTCTGTGGTGCGCAGGGGACTGCGGAGGCGACGGACGGTTCGCGGCAGGTGAACCTGGGTCAAGCGGGAGGCTTGATGCCAGTGGAGCGGGGAGCTCCGTCACGGTGGCTGCGAAGGGGTCTAGGTCAGACCTCGGGTCGAGGTGCACTAGGAGAAGGCAGTGAGTGCGGAGCGTGGCTCCGGGTGAAGGTACTCAGAGATGAAGTCCTCGGAGGCGAGGCACTTTGAAGGGTACTCCGGAAGGAGTGACTTCGGAGTATGGTGGATCAAGTCCTCAGCAGAGGCAAGGTGTTCGAGGTGTGCTCCGGAGGGAGACACTCGAAGGTACCCGACGAAGGTCTCAGAAGTCGAGGTGCATCGAAGGCATGGTCCTGGTGAGGCTCGTCGAGGAGTGTGCTCGGGGAGAGACACTGCGACGAAGGGCTCATGGAATGCTTCATGCGGAGGCCTTGGACGAAGGAGGGACTTCGAAGGGTGGTACTCCGAAGGTGGGGCTTCGGAGTGAGGAAGGCTTCGGAGCAAGGCTGGCTTCGGAGTGAAGGATGACTTGTGGTACTTCGGCCATGCATGGCTTCGGTACACGGACTGATGGAGTTCGAGCTGGGAGTAGCTGCGAAGCCGTGGTGGTCCACTCCGAAGGTGGTGGTGCGAAGGCCCAAGGGCTTTGACGGCTTCGGCTCAAAACCGTCACTGTATCGGAGGCTAACTTCGGTGAAGCGAAGGCCGTCAGGCTCAAGGCTTCTCACCGAAGCTACCGCACCCCTCGCGTGCGAAGGGGGGCTCCAGAAAGGTCAAAGACTGCAAAGGCTGACATTGTCTGCTCTGCAAAAAGCTGACGCTATCCCCTCTGCAAAGCTGACAGAGAAGCCTCTAGAATAAAGTTGACTACCTTTTGTACCCCTCTGTTCTGTAGAGACAAAACCAATGTAAACCCTAGGGGTAAAGTAGTCAATTCCAATGGGTGAATAGTGGCTATAAATATGGGGGCTGGGTAGGTAACATTTAACACTTTGAGCATTTACTGTTGAGCTCCTGTACTAGCCACCACTCTTTGTATTCATCCAGTGAGTTCATTTTTAGTGTTCCTTGTTCAAGCAGCGAAGCCCTGCTTCTGTGTTGTGTTTCTGCTTGAGCTTGTTTGCATACCTCGCTAGTAGTAGTGCACCGAAGCCTGTCTAGGCGAAGGGTGGTTTGTGCGAAGTGTGTTTTTCAGTGTGCGTTCGCTCTGTGTAACAGGAGGCGAGACCTTGCTGCTTACTAGCGAAGCCCTGATCGAAGCCCGTGTTTTAATCGTGTCGAAGCCCCTATCGGTGTTTGTTAGTGTGCGTTTAGACCTTCGGTGTACGAAGCCCAGCATCGGTTGCTGTCGCTAAGTACTTGGTCGAAGTCCTCAGAGATCAGTCCACTCGTGCGAAGGGTGAAGTGTGAAGCCTGCTCGAAGCACCTAGTGTGCGGAGCCTACACTGACTTAGCAGAGTAGATTTTCCAGGGTTGTGAGTGGAGCGAAGTCTTCTTGGCTTCGAACTTTTGCTCCTTGCGAAGCCTGTGTTCGGAGCCGTCAAACACCTCCGAACCAGAACTTCGAAGGTTGTGTTCGAAGCATGTTCCGCAGTAGACTGTATTAAAACAGAAGGCTATTTTTAGCCTGAAATTTTAAAAGCTCCCATTCACCCCCTCTGGTCGCCGTTTCTGTCCAACATATTTTTTACTATTATATATCAACTAACTAAAATTAAGAAATTTCCGGGAAATCTGAACGAGTTTTAAGTTTTTTTTGGCGAATTTTTAATTTCTATGGGCGTGAGAGGTTGGATTTGCTTGCGGTTTTTCCTGTCTCATGGCCACGGCCCACGACCTGTGGTACCTATGCGCGCTCCTGTGTATATGGTGGCCAGGTAGGGCCCCTGAGAAAGTGGGGGCCCAGATCGAGCGCACCGCTCGACCCCCCCCCCCAAGGCACGACACTGGTTGGCCCATTCAAAGATCACCAACCTGGCTATGGCGTTCGGAGACAGCTGCGGCAAAGTGATGTGGAACATCGCCAGCACTTCTGCCAGGAAATCTATTGAAGGAAGGCCTAGTCCCGCTTCAAAGAAAGCTTCGAAGACGACACCTTCTCCCCTTCTTGGCGCCGGGGTCACTTCTTCTCCGGGAACCCGAGTCCTCATTCCTAGACCCAACTTCCCGCTCACCGCTTCCTCGATGGATTCCGCCGAGCAAGTTGATCGCCCGAGGATGAATGTTTGCTTCAGTGGATTCTTGGATGGTGGGTGGAGTTCCCGTGGGTTCTTAGGCCAAGAACCCCCAGGGCTCCCGCCATTGCCGCTGCTGCAGATGCAGCCCAGGCTTGCCTCTACACCAAGGTCCCCGCCACCGTCGGCACTTTTGCGCTAGTTCTCACCATTGGAAGAATGTTCGAGAGTATCAAAGAGAAAGGTTGAAGGTGGGAATGTGGAAAGGCTTAAGCATCGGAGCTCTGTAAAAGCTTTCCTCTGTTAGTTACTTTCCCCTTTTATAACTGCCCCGATCTCGTTTAGTACTATTCGTGTATGTTTTCACACTTGCAGATCTAACCCTCGTCATTGACAGGTGGGGCCCGAAGATGAAATAGTGTGAACCCGCAGTAAATCTTAGCGTATGTTGCTTTCTCGAAAGATCTAACGGCTACTAGAGGAGTAACGACACAAAAATAACGACTCTTTGCGATACAATGCAATTGTAACGATCCACTTTCTTCCGAACCCTTCATATGGAGGTTCAAGCTCAAAGCCTAGACTCGATACACCTTCGATGTTGAAGACACTTCGAACGGTTTTAATACCTTGAATGTTTTCTAAGTCCCTTAGCATGAAAATATTTCTTGCGTATACTGCTCTCCTCGCTATACAGGCCATTCGGAGAAGCGTATTCGAGGGGCTACTGTTGGGGAAAAAATACTTCATCCTCATAATCCTCAAGATTCCAAGATAAAAGAAAATCATAATCTCAAAGTCCACGACTTGTCTCTGGATTGAAGGACTTGAAGTTGGAGGGTCTGTTCAGGTTCCGATCCAAAGAGACCCTCCAAAAGGCTTCCCCTCAAAAATGGAAACAACCAGAACGATGGGATGTCTATTTTGTCAACATCCTTCGAATATATTTTACCATATTAACTCTATTCAGGATACCGAAATAGTTTCCACAATGTTGGTTGTAATTAAAGGGTAAAAAGGTCTTTTCCCCAGATATTTTACCTATAAATACCCCCTTCTCACCTTATAATAGACATCAAATACCCAGATATTCAATACATACTTCGAACTATCTCAAACTATTATCCATATTCGGAGGCTTGAAATAGTTTACTTAAACAAATACTTTGTTTGTTAGTTTCTTAAACTTGTTAGTGTAATCTTTCACGCTAACAGGTTAGCTTGTTTGGCTTAAGCTGGTTCGTAAAGAAGATGAACTGAAACAGGCTCGATCTCGTTAAGGAACCAAGCCGATCGAGGTAGCCACGAGTCTAGCGATTTAGTGAGTCACGACTATTTTGTGGAGTGTAGTCAGTAGTCACTGATACCGGACAGCAGGTTCTCTCCTATATGTTAGAAAAACATTTTTATCTGTCACAGGCTACTGCAGTTACAAAGAGATGAATACAATCGGGAAGAAAATACATACCCAAACAGAGGCAAAACAATGATCATATCAAAACGAAATTTTGTTTCCCTAATTTAATTAGGTTTCTACAGTGATCACATCTGTGGACTCAATTCTATCTGAATTATTGCTAGATGAGATACTTCTTAGTTTATTCTTACGAGCGATTAAGGTAAGCATAGGCAACACTCTGCAGGTCCTCGCAATCTTGGTATCCCGACGACGACCTCCACCCACTCTCGTCGGCGCCGAATGACGCCGCCATCCCACAAGAAGAAGACTCCGTCACAGCCGCCGTCTCCTGCAGGTCGCCAATGGAGCGGGTGTCCGCGGCCTGTTCTAACGCGTGGTATAGCGAGTGCTGCATGTTCTCCGACCCAGCCACCAGCAGCGCGGGGATGGACTCGTGGCCGCCATTATTGCTGTAGGCGCACGGATGCGACGCCGGCGTGCCGCCAGCGAGGGATCCTACATTGCCGCCACACCTCCACTGATCGTAGGCGCCGTACCCTAATTGGTCGGCGCTGCTGCTCATGTAGCCTCCTTTGGCGCCGTCCTGCATCCCTTGCGCCGCCTGCGCCTTGAGAGACGCCAGCTGCGCCTGCAGGGTCATCACCTGATCGACACACGCACCAAATATCAGCAAAGCAGCGACAAAGACATACACAGGAGGTGGTGCGCGCCTGCGCGGCGTGCGTCGATGGACGATGGGTCAGGAGCGTATAGAGACAAACCTGCTGCTGGAGCGCGAAGATGTGGGCGACGCAGCCGTAGATAGGGTTGCGGAGGCGGGCCAGTGCCTCGTAGGAGATGGTGACGGCGGCCTCGGGGCGGTCGGCGAGCGGCAGGTGAGCGAGCAGCTTGGACACGTTGCTGGCGCCGAACACCTTGTGGATGGCGGCGAAGTGCGTCGCGCCCTGCTCGTGGCAAAAGTAGGGCGCGAACACACACCCGCGCACGCACTTGCGCCGCAGAAACTTGCACGCCCCGCACGGCGACCCGAACCCCGTCATGCTGCTATCTGTTGGGTGATCTCTGCGTGCGTATGCTTCTTCTTCTTCTTTGAGGCGGCGACGAGTGGTTGCAGCAGCAGCGGCTGCACCCGTTGCATATAAGGTAATAAGGAGAGCAATGGAGGGAGAAGAACTCGGGATTAGGGCCTGCGGATTAAACAATTCGATCTTGTCTCCCGATTGTCCCCAATGGGCAGCCGGCTACATTATTCTGAGCTCGCCTCATTGCCGCTAAATTTTATGCCCAATTTGCAGTTCTGCAGAGAGCTGGAGCTACTACTGCCACTCTGCCAATCCAGAGCAGAAAGAAACCGTAGTACTCGCAAAGGACAACCAGTTGCGACTAGTTTTTCAGTTTTTATAAGAAAAAAAGACGATGAAATGTTGTTTGTTTGCTTTTTTTTGGGTTTGTTTAGTTAGCGCCTTCTGCCTGCTTCTGCAATGATTTCTTTTGTGATTAGTTGGTCTCGGTTGCTGCAAGACTAGCGAGCACAGTTCACTTTATACATTTGGGGCAAATGAGTTTTTAATTTTTGGTGTATGGACTATGGTGTAGTAGACATTCATACATCACCTTGCCATGAGTGGCTCCAGAGGTCTTATAACTTTTCTTTTTCCTGTTCTTGTTTCTTTTTCAAGAGTCACAAGAAAAGGCAAACAATAAGTGATGGGAAAGAACTTGTTTTTTTGTGTGACAGACATCTGCTTCTGCTTGCTAAATTATCAGGAAAAAACATTTTTTGTACTGTAGGATCACTTAGTTTTTCCTCTCATGTAGGCATGTATGTCCAGTCCACTGACAAAACAATCTAACAATAAGGTGTCAATTTGTAGTTTAAGTATGTTGTTTTCTTTGAAAACCAGGCAATTCGTGCCTTAAGCAGTACCAACTCTGAACTATTGCACCGAGAAAGATTGAAACAGAGCAACACAACTTCTGTAACTCTGCTGTCTCTGCATCTTATATAATGTTCAAATCTCAAAAGTGTGACACCTGCAATTTTATCCTAATCAGGCTTTTGCCTTTCGCTAACCCTGAAGGTTAGCACCTAAATTCGGCTGGCCTATACTAATATTTCATCACATGGCCCTGCCCAATGCTTACCAAGTTACCGTTTCATTATTATTGTGAGTCCATGACTATCATATCCCCATCAAGTTGTAAGCATCAGTCTACTGCATCCTAGATTCACCGGATCATGTTACTTACAGAGAACTCTAAACTATGTAAAGTCAGAAACAAACACGGATGGAAAGAACACTCGAGTCCCTTTACTTTTCTATTTTGCCTAGTATTGTGGACCTCACCTCACAAAGAAAAGGAAAGAACCAGATAAACAAAACCAGAGCACTAGTCAGAATTCAGCATAGCGTGTGCGCTAGTCCCCCATTATGTTACCATGCATTCTTCTTATAATATTACACTACCTGTAGAATTAATTTTAGTCATCTATTTTGAAGAATAAATTAATACTTTTAATTGATTATATTTTGGGTATAATCTTTATTGGGAAATTTGCATATATATCTCTCTCAGTAGCTTGTTTCATCTCCGTCTTGCTCTTTTTTATTTTACCACTTTTAAATTCTACGAACACTTGGAAAAATAACAATATAAATTATTTTTTACTCTTGAATAAAAGAAGATTAATGGCTAAGATTCATTATACTGCCGATTACTCTTTTCTGCTGCCCAATGAACAGAAAGAAGTAAATATTCTGCATGGCCCATAGTTACAACCCAATAACATTCCCACTGGCCTCTCGCGTGTGCATGTTCCCCGTTTCACCCCTAGTGCTTAACTAGGCGAATTGCCTCTATTCCTAGGCGTTAAAAAACTGCAGATAATGTCTAGCTGAGAAGTAAAAGTAACAGAGCATTTGAACAGTATCAGACCGGCAGGCATATGTTCAGTGTCCGAACACTAAATGTAGACGTCCAGAAATGAAGTACGGCAATCCTACTGATGATCATTTGGTCATGGCTAAAATTATGTTTCACCATGCCACCTATTACTAAGGCATCCTTTGTATTGAAGGGTTTTTGTATAGTAGCCTCATTTGGATTGAAGGGTTTTTGGAGGAAAAACATAGATTTCAGTCCGATAGGAAATCCATCTACACCTCTCTTTTTTTCTTTCCTTTGAGAAGTCCAAGGAAAATCAAGCAATATAGCCCTACATGATCATAAGTTGAACACATTTTGAGCATTAGCACTATTCTTTACATTTGATTGTTAAAGATTCATATGTTTTAACAATTCCTATATTCCAAACACCCTATCTAGTATTTTACTAAGCTTTGCAATCCTCTGTTTTGGGCTTATTTGGAACATGGTATTAGGAAAACGTAGAAATATAGTATGCCCTGTACTATTGAATTTTATAGGCTTTTAAAATACAAGGATATGAAAGTAGAGCCTTTGGATGATTAGTTAAAAATAAAACACACAAATTTTGTAGGAATTTAGTTTGAAGACGAGAGGGAAAAAAGAGAAAGAGAGAATGCGTGTGTTGGATTTCTAAAAGGAAAATAAAAACATGAGATATGAGCTTATGTTTATTTTTCTATGGAATGAGAGCATAGGAAGATAATATGTAGAAATTTTGCAATCCTATTCATTTATTCCAAATGTCATTTTTGATTTTTTTAGGAATATCAATCCTCCATAAATCATATGAGAAATTCCTTTAATACAAAGAAACCATTACACATATATTCCTGTTCTATTGCTATATTTTCTCTAATCCCCACGTTTTCTTATCATGCGTTCCAAAGAAAGTCTTAAGTATACTTCGATCTCTTTCATGACTTTTGCATGCTTGTTTAAATAGTAGAATGGAAAGGCTAGGGTAGGCGTAGCTGGTACCCTGGAGCTTAATTTTTTTTGGTGAAGTTTTATTGGTCCCACAATGACCACTGATGCAACTCTTTCACATTGTTTAACTTGCAAATGTGTTCCCTCCTGGGGATTAGTGTTAATATGTCAACTTTTGGAAACATCCGGCACGAAATTATTTTCCTTACCTGTTTCTTTTGTCAACATTGGAGAATTATTTTCTTCATGCATGGGCAAGTAACTGCTTTACATGTTTGTAAAAAAAATTGTGCCATACAGCTCTTTTGCTGACAATCTAAAACCAACTGCGTTTTTTTATAAAAGTATAGTATTAAACTCAAACACCATTACAACCTGAATCCACAATGATCACTGTTTGTTCCCTTAAGTTAACTTGCATGAGTGATTCCAGCGAACTGAACTAGAAATTTAATACAAGCTTCCAGGAGCAATGAAGTAAGATCTAAGGGAAGTCTCAATGCATTAGTTAAAATGATTTTTATAGCATCAAATAATATATCACATGTGATAAAAATAATATGATAATATGCTCCCCCGTCTTACAATATTACAACCTAAAATCGAACTTAACATTTTATATTAAAATAAATCTAGACAATAGCATTGTCTAAATTAATTGTCATATGAAATGTTAGATCCAATTCTATATTATAATATTATGGATGAAGAGAACATTAAATATGAAAATATAAAAAAAGAATTTGAACAAGCTGACCTAGTTTCTACGTAACATCTAAAACATAATAAAATATAAGTAGCATTAAATAATATATAGAATTTGTAATGTGTGCATTGATATAGTTATATCTAAAACTAGTTATTAGGTAACATAAAAGATATAAATTTGTGAAAGTGGTAGGAGTGTAATGGTGAGCGCAGATAGATGGGTTCAGGAGAGGAAGGGGACAAGAACGCCCTGAAACCTTTCAAAGCCGCAAATATTGGTTGCCTCTTTGCCACTCACCTGTCATTTCTTCACTCGCCATCCGATCCGATCCAATCCAATCAATCCTTGCGTTCCAGCATGCTGCATCGTGAATGTCGTATGAGCATTCACCGCCCTTTTTTTTCTCTCCTCGGGCAAACCCGTCTCCTTTTTCGATTCTTTCCTCCTGTAATGCGGATGCCTTCTAGTTGTAGATTCTACTCTTGGCTTGCTTTTCGTCTCTGCATAATGGAGATCATTCCACCTGTCACAAAGCTAACACAAGAAATTCTCTGTTCATGTGAGTCACGATAAACAAGTTTTGCACAATGGCACACAAGCAAAGATGCCAAGAAGGACTACCTGTGATTTTTTATAAGTCGTTTTAGTTTTTTTTAACTTTTCTTCCACATACAACTTATTTTAGAATTTCTTTGTATTCTCACTTTTCTAACACATTTGTCCTTATTAAAAAAATGATACTGTCTCATAAATAAAAAATCATTTATTATTAAAATTAGAATAAATAAAGGACAAATAAATCATCGGAATTAATTTATTAATTTCTATATAAAGTACTGTAATAAAATCAAATAGTCACTAATTAAAGAGGCACAGGACTGAGAGAAAACCGAAGGGGGACCTGTGCTAGCAAGATCAAGATAGCCACTAGCCGATGAAACCCACATCGTATTCCATTGTTAATGTTTTTCATCACAATTTAGGACATATTTTTTGTAACTTGTGCTGATGTGTGCTTGGGTGTGACAGAGCTGGGACCCCTCTTGCCGTAGGCTGCCAACTTTTAGCAGCCGGGAAACCGAGAGAAGTGGGAGCTAAAAAAAACTAGGGCTAAAAAGCTCTGAAGAAGTTGGCAACTTGGCATTGCATACATGGAGCAAGGTAAGGACATGTACCAAGTATTCCTGGGGATGAGCAGATGGAGCTTAGCAGTGTCCCAGTGCTTTAGCACTGACAGGGAGCTCAGTGGTGGGTCTCATTGTTCGCTTACTCTCCCACAAGTTCCATGAAACTGATGCTAGTGCCCTCTGTCATCGTTGACCTGACATTTTCACAATAACAAAAATCTCCGATCTACACTGTCGTACAAACTATCGTTAGTAGTGACAAATAAAATATGTGCATTACTAATAGATTATCATCGGTGACGAGTTAAAAAAAGTATCGTTAGTTATGGTTTTCTTCGAGCCTCTCACTATTAAAGGAAAATATCATTAGTACATATCTAAAAATAATACATGTTACTAATGATACCAAGCATTAGTAACAGATGAAGATCCATCACTAATAATTGATTTCTACTAATGTAATAAAAGTGAAATCACAACCATCATTAATAGTTGTTTTTGCCTATTACTAATGTACTTCTACGTGAAGCAGTGCTACCAAATACCAGCAGGGCTCGGTGTGTGTTTTCGTGTGTGTATTGTACAGATAATCAGACGCAGAGTGTAGTTACAACTGTAGTGCCACTCGATCATTCTGAATTAGTTTGGTGTGCTCTAGCTAGCTTTGTTTCTCCAAATGCTAGTTGCGTTTTTTTAGGTACAACAGAATATGTTAGCCGTTTCAGAAGATCACACTAAATCATTCACACACACCACTACCGGAAACACAACGTTTGCCGAGTGCCCTAAGGTTTGCCGAGTGCATTCCTTCAGGCACTCGGTAAACCCTTGTTTGCCGAGTGTACAATGAAATACAATCGGCAAACATATTACACTCGGCGAATAAAATTGTTTGCCGAGTGCATTATCCATGGCACTCGGCAAACCTGTGGAAAAAACCCGCTGCACCCGGTTTGCTGACGCCGTTGTAACGGTAGATGAGGGGGAAAGAAGGGTTTGCCGAGTGCCACTAACGGACACTCGGCAAACCCTACTATTTGCCGAGTGTTATTTAATAAAACACTGGGCAAAGATGAAAATCCCATTATTTCATGTGAGATCACAATTTAAGCCTACATCACATTTTAAACATGTTTTGAACTTGAATTTTTTTTACACTCATAATGAAACCTATGTTAAGCCATGGAAAAGTTTCATATTTTTCTGAGTGGGTTTGCTATTTTTAATAAATTAATCATATTTCTAGGATTTACTTTGAAGTGGGTCAAATTTCGACTGCATGTACATAAAATATTGACTCAAAAATTGTAGAAAAATAATATTTATGTTCATGATTCCATTTGTAATCTTTTACAACTAAATATATCTAAATATTTAAATTCTAATTTACGATGCTCGGGCGACAACATGGAGCTTAATGGTTTTTTAATTATGGAAAATTAAATTGATGCCTAAAAATATGATACTTGACATGGTGTCATTATATCATACATATTTACTATGGTAAAAAATTCATAATGTTTCGACAAAGTTTTCATGTATGACTTTTAGAAATTGGACAATCTTGGAGAAGGTTTAGGAGTTTAGAGATGAAAGAGTTAGTTTTAGAAGTAAATCGATATTCAAATATTTGTTTGAACTTAAAAATTTTTGTACTACTAAAACTCAATTTATCTTATACCATGTCAAAAATTGGCATTTTTTAGAGTTAGTTTTCTATTTTTGGTTAATTAAAGTTGTTTATAGGATTTTAAGTAAAAGATCCCAAATTTAAACAACAAGTGCCTTATATTTGTTTATTTTAACTTAGAAATTTTCTAGGATGCAATATTACTGTATATTATATAATGCCAAATTATGGAATTTTTTACTGTCTTTTTCCTATTTTAGTTTTTTTTGAAAAAAAAATTAAAACTCTTTGCCGAGTGCATTTATCTCTGGCACTCGGCAAATAACAAATAAATCATCTTTGCTGAGTGCCAGAGCTATTGGCACTCCGCAAAAAAGTTTTTTTTAAATAGCATTCGCCGAGTGCCTCACTAATGCCACTCGGCAATTGTTTTTTTAAAAAAATATTGTTCGCCGAGTGCTTCCCAATTTGGCACTCTGTGTCACGCCCCTATTTAATAAATTAGGACTTTTATTGAAATTCTATAGAAAATAAATAAAAACAAGATGTTCATCATGCGACCACGTACAATACGAGCAATCATTCACGGTTCATAGACCGTATTAGTACAAAAGTGAATAAAGGTGAAGAGAAACTAATAAAACAAAGAGTCCTAGATGAACGCCTTCTTCCAGTCTCGCCTTGACTGGGTCGCTACTCCAGACCTTCATCCTCCTCGTAGTAGACGGGCTCTGGTGGTCTAAGTCAACGGGGGTGAGTACAAACGTACTCAGCAAGCCGCCGGATGCAAATATAATGCAGAGTAATAACAAGGGAGATAGTGGCTAATTTTGCGGAAGAGCATAATTTGTAAAGCAATTAAATGTGATCAATTTATTAGTACTGAAATGTAAACGTGTGTATGCATCATCATCTTCTAACTCGAGGGGTATAGTCAGCCCCACCTTGCTCAACAGTCCTTACATGCCATGAATAAATCAACCATTCAAACAATTGTAAACTAACTGCGAGAAGTCACACAACCCGCCCTTGACCGTGGGCTCGGCTTTTCGAAAAGATTAAATACTCTGATCAGAGGTGTACCACTGTACCCACAAGGCACACACTCATCACTTACACCAAAGTGTAACGAAATGACCCATACCACGGGAACTCGTGCCAAAACCTTCCATATGGTCCTCCTCGATCTGACAGCACCCTCTTATGGGTTTCATATGGTGTCCCGACGCGTCGAGCCTCACCATACCCCCCTTGAGCCACGTCGGTACAAGTCACCCGCAGGTTGCCCCTTGCCCCCTCCACTATGGTGCATCGAGTCGGATTGTTCCATACTTTCAGTTAGGACTTACCCATTAGACTTGTGGTTGGTACGGAAGTGCTTTGCAACAGATCCCGCATACCGGTCCTTATAGTGCCCCGGGTGCGACCAACCAATGCCCTAGCTTGCACCCAGAACCCACCATACTTATAACATAGCCAACTCCAACAGAGTCCAGAGACAAGAATAACGGGGAAATTTCATATAGTAGAATCTATCTATCTACGACTCATTCTTTTTATCCTATAGCACTTATGCCGGTACATTGGGCACTAGCTAATATTTTATAGTAGAGTGACAAGGAGTTAAGGCTCAATAAGCATGGCTTGGGTTGCACACAAGGACGGGGATCTAATAAATATAAGTGTAGGGCTTGATATTTGACTAATGCAATATTATCCTATGAGTTATAGCGATAATTTATTAAAACATGGGCTCAATGATGATCAAAATGGGGGTTGTGACTTGCCTTGATCAGCAAATGGTGAAGGTGGAACCTCGGGATAGAACTCCGGCTCCTCGACGATCTCGTAGTCTTCTCGATACGGAGAAAGTAAATAAAACATTCAATAAAGCATCACAAAACATAAACATACAAGTTTTATGACTTAAATATGTGAATTGAGCTTTGTTCTACTGAAGTTATAGTGAATAATATTTAAAGGTTAAATTTTAGGGATTTTTCTGATTATTTATTGAGTAATAAATTTTATTCCTAAAGGGATTTTTATTCATTTAATTAATAAGATTATTTTGGGCAACAGTAACATACTATTTTTATGGCGTTAATATGTAGAGAATAAAATGCTGAATTTAATAAAATTTGAATGGTGAAATTTGGAGTTAAAATGAGCAAGTTATGAATTTTCAAAGTTTAAATCGATTTCTGGAATTTTATTTAAACAGGAAATAGGTTTTGGTCCACGGTGAGCCAGGCCCACTGTGGACAGGAGCACTGTGCGCGTGGACCGGTTGATCCAGAGCTGTTGGATCTGGATCTGGCGGCCAGGCATGAGGCGGGAGGGGTTAAGTGAAAATGGACGGCTGTGATTAAATCGTGCGAACCGGTATGACGTGAACACACGAGATCACTCTGGGGGTTTAAGTTTCAATCTACGGCTCAGATTAAAAGATACCGGTTCGACCGGATCCGAGGGCTCAGATTATATTCCCTCAGGATCTAATCTGCGCCGCACAGATGCGATCAGACGGCTGAGAGCGCGTCCGGCACGACACGAGATAAGGGGGCACGTACCCCCTTCGTTCTCGGCTCCGGCGGTGCTCGGGCACGGGGGCACGTACCTCTAGGTAATCTTTACTTATGAGAAAATCCCTACCAATGATACAACCAGACATGAATACCAAGTTCCAATTATTCGAGTTCGAGCACGACGATTAAATCTCCAGATCAACTCATTTCTAAGTATCTTAATATATTATCTTAGGAATAAATTACTACCTAATATTATTATTATTGTTAGGAACCATGGAGATGATGAAAATCACTTTCAGATAAATAAAGAGTTGGAGAAGAACCAGGAAGGACGCCCAAGCCAATCTGAGAGTCCAATCGAACTACAATTCGTGTCCAACTCGGATTCCAGGAGCAGCGTGCGCTAAAATCATCGCCTAGGCCGCATACGGACTCTGTTTTGGACATTCCACCCAGCCACGGAAAGATAACTTCATAACCTTTCCAATGTCGCTGGTTTCATCTCAAAATTCATTCTAGATCAATAGAAATCGTCAAAACAAGATAGACTCCAGAATCTGTCAGCATGCTGTTTTCTGCGTTATTAGGCCTTTGGGCCGTGTATCCAGTTGAGCCCATTAGGGGTGCGTCCCGAACTACTATATAAGGTGTTTCTACAACAATATAGGGTTTTTGGGTTTAGTTTACATGTTTCTTTGATAGGCGCCGCTTTGCCGGATTTGTAAGTGAACCCCAATTCATGGATTCCAATAGAATTTTCAGTTCGATTGCGTTTTCTGCGTTCTTACTTGTGTTGTTTGATTTGCAGGCAAGGATTAGCCTTATTGGTGAGGTCAATTAGGCTGTGATTGGTTGATAAACAACGGAGCAGTGGTGTAGCGATTGCAAGGGCCGATCTTGTGGATCAGAAGCTGGATCATCAACGTCGAGTTCTTCACAAATCGTTGTTTATCCCACACCTAATGGAAGATCGGGCACCCCCTCCACCATCATGTGGTATCAGAGCTTGGTTTACCATCAGGTTCGTGTATCTTAGATTAGATTGATTTCATATTCATCCCATATTACATGAA
Source organism: Zizania palustris (assembly GCA_019279435.1). Taxonomy (NCBI): domain Eukaryota; kingdom Viridiplantae; phylum Streptophyta; class Magnoliopsida; order Poales; family Poaceae; genus Zizania; species Zizania palustris. The sequence goes on from JAAALK010000079.1 coordinate 17,573,679, forward strand.
AAAGCCAACAAAAAAATTTTAGTCGTAGGTTTTCCCCAATCCAAGACCATCCCTAGCCTTTGCACGTTTTGGTTTCAGAGTCCATAGTATTGAGTTTGTGTCCTTGGTCAAGTCCGGTTGCTGGTTAGTATTGTGATCCCTTTTTCTAAATCCCTTATACTAGCCACCACCCATAAATCCCCTTTGATTTGCAATTCGTGTCCGAACTAGAACCTCAAAACCCTGATTCATATTGCCTCTAATAAAATAGTCATATCTTTTGCATACGGACTCCGAATAAGACAAATAAATACATTTTCGAAATCTACAGAAAAATTTAGATCTACGTTTTCCTAGCTAGGTAGGTTCGCTGATTTTAGTTTTTCTAAATTCGGCCGGAAATACCGAGTTTTCTAGCCCCGATGTTTCTTGCGCAGAATTTTCAGCTCATCTTTATTTATCTACATAGAACTTCTTTGCAGCAAAATTGTATCACATCTTCTTGGTTTGTTTTCCTTGTGCTCCTAGTAAAAAAAAGAAGTGTCAAAAAAGAGTTAAAAAAATATCGAAAAAAGAAGAATATCGAAAAAAAGGAGGAGCACTTTGGGATAAACTTGGAAGATATTAGTTTTGTGTGGTGCTGTTTTCGGTACTACTTTGTGCTGATTTTATCAATCTATTAGCCATCCTTTAAGCCTCAACCACTCACTCATTTAAGCCTTGTTTTCATAGGGAACACATTCAGACCAGCAATTAGTACAAGTACTTTGGACATTTATTTAATATTACTACCTGTTTCTGAATCGTGTTCCACCATATAGATTACTCTTGTTTGACCACCTAGAATCCACATATATACTTCTGATCAGTGCAGCTTGAGTCTTTGCAATCATATACCACTCTCTTTGGAAGTCACCAACCAGTCAGGAATTGTGCCATTACCAAGATTGTGCCATCCACTGCCCTGCGATGGTAAGAACCTTGTAAAATTGTGGTAAGACGCTTGAGTGTGAGCGAGAACACCTTCCACTACCTAATAGTTGATAGGGCTAATATTTTTCCAGGTGTTTTTCCTTTTCTGCTAACCATGGTAGGTATGGAAGGTGATACAAATCATAATCATGGTAACAATGTTTCTTCTATCAAAAGTAAGTTTACCATCCTATCTTTTTATGGTGAATATGATGCTGAAGAATACCTAGATCGAGAGATGACCATAGAGCATAAATTTAACTTATATCTAGTTCCTTAACAACATAGAGTTAAACAAGCAACTAGTATGTTTAAAAACCGTGCTTTAATCTGGTGGGAAGATATAAGTGAACTTCAATTAGAACCTGATACATGGGTCGTTTAAAAAGTATTATGCGTTGTAAATTTGTCTATCCTTCTTATCATCGTGAATTGTGTAAGAAACTATAATGCTTAGTTCAAGGTAACATGTCTGTGAAAGAGTATTATGCTGAGCTTCGAGAGAGCATGACCCATTGTGGTGTTGTGGAGCACTCGGAGGACACGATGTGGCGCTTCTATGATGGATTGAGGCATGAGATTCAAGATATCATTTATTATAAAGAAAATAATACTCTTATTCATTTGTTCCATCTTACCATCATTGCGGAGAAAGAATTGCAGGAACGACAATACAAGGCAAGAGACTCCTATCTACCACAAGTGATGACCACACCGGTACTAACCAAGCCTTTATCTTTTTCAAGTGTTCGTCATGCACCTGCACATGTACCTGCACAAACATCAGCAAGCATACGGCCTTCCATCTCTGCACGAGTTGAGGTATCAGGTAAAAAGTCATTACAGGTACCTGTTGAGGTTGCTTCATCAGCTGAAATAATAGAACACCCTTTGCAATTTGATAATGATGCACTTCACCATGATAGGACTAATAACTATATCATTGTACATGAGGATGTGAAATATACTTTGTTACTTTCAACTTCTGATGAAATTGTTAAAGATGATATCGAGATGGCAACTAATGAGAGCAAAAAACTTGATATTAGATTTGAAATTCAGCATGAAATCAAATTAAAATATTCTTCTATCCTTGCACATAAAACTGATCAAACTGAAATTCATAGTCAAGATATGTGAAACTCCTCAGTATTATCTTACTAATATAGTTTATACTTTGCCACCAGTTATCACTAAGTATTTATCTCATATTGAGCTACATAAGTGTAAATTTGATATGCCTTGTAACACCACAAGATTTAAAAATAAAATAAAATAAAAGAAATACATTATTAAAGGAATTTATGGATTTTATTATTAAAGAAAACCCTAAAAGAGCCCTATTAAAGCCAAACAGGGATGAATATTCAAAATATGGACTTGAAAAATTTATTGAATAAACTAGAGGCCAAGACAAAATTTCAGAAATTTTTACAAATTTTTATCAACAGTGATTCAACCCTTAATCAAATAAATGAATTTCTGGATTTATTTTAAATCAGAAAACATTTATTAATCTTATTGGGCCTCAACCCTCAATCTTCCCTGAGCCCGGCCCAGTCTTACCACCAGCCACCGACAGGTGGGACCAACCTGTCGGCGCTCACGTCCCGCCTCTCTCTCCCGCCCGCGCCCCGCTTGGCCCCACCGGTCAGCCCCCTGTTGCCCACCGACCGCATGGGCCCACCTGTAAGGCTTTCCTTTTTTGCTCACCCGCCGACAGGTGGGGGCCACCTGTCGGATCCATCTTCTCCGATGGAATCCCCCCTCTTTCCTTTCCGGCGAGATCCCTCCCAAATCCACCGCCGCCCGCCCGATCTCGCCAAACCGAGCCTGGGATCATGATCCCCTGACTCCGGCGATCTCTTTCCACCAAGCCCGACGCGGATTCATGGTTATAGAAGCCTAACCGTACGCATGGAAGCTCGCCGGCGCAAAAATGGAACCCCTCGGATTTCCACCGGCATCCTTCCCTTCTTGCGCCAGAAAACCCCCTATTTAAAACCCCTTGGCCACCGCCCTCTGCCCACGCTGCCTTAACCAAGCCGAAGCACACCAGAGCGCCCCGGAAACCTTTTTCGAGTTTCTCCCCTACTCCACCTCCGGTCGCCGATCGCCGTCGACTCCGGCCCCCTCCGTCCACGCCATTGCCACCGTCGTGACCGCCGGAGCCCACCCAACCTCGGCCACCCCTCGGTTGGCCGTGGAACCCGCTAGATCGACGTCACCGACGACAACCCGGGAAGACCTCGCCGTCTACCCTCGCCGCCGGCCGCCATCCTTCGACTGTCCTCACCGCCACGGGTACGGTTGGAACCACCGAACTCCCCTTGTTCCATTTCTGCAGGTAGCTAGGCCCATAGGCCCCCGTCGCCGCCGTCGCTGCCGCACCCGAGGCCGCCATCGCCGGAGACGAAGGGGGTACATGCCCCCTTACGCCCGTGCCGTGCCGAACCGCATCGCGGCCGTCCGATCATGATCAGAGGGCTACGATTAAATCCCTTCGGGATTTAATCTGGGCCCTCGGAGCTGGTCAAACCGGTATGTTTTAATCCTGGCCGTTGATCATAACTTAAAAGCTTGGATCGATCTCGTGCGTCCACGCGTACCCATTCGGTGCGTTCTAATCCTGGCCGTTCAATCTCATTAAACCAACCCGCCTCGCATCTGGCCGCTAGATCCAGATCCAACGGTCCAGATCGCTCGGGTCCACGCGCACAGTACAACGGTCCACCGTGAGCCTGGCTCACCGTGGACTAAATCCTATTTTCTGTTTAAATAAAATTCCAGAAAATTGTTTAAACTTTGAAAATTCATAACTTGCTCATTTTAACTCCAAATTTCACCATTCAAATTTTATTAAATTCAGCATTTTATTCTCTACACATTAATGCCATAAAAACAGTATGTTACTATTGCCCAAAATAATGTTATTAATTAAATGAATAAAAACCCCCTTAGGGATAAAATAATAAATTCAGAAAATAAATTAGGAAAAACCTTAAAATATAAGTTTTACTTTTTTTCACCAAACTTCAGAATATTAAAACTTTACTTCACATAATAAAACCCATAAACATGTATGTCTATTATTTGGTGGATTTTTTTATCTATTTATTGAATGTATTGTTTATTTTTTCGTATCGAGAAGACTACGAGTTCGTCGAGGAGCCGGAGTTTTATCCCAAGGTTCCTCCATCACCATTTGCTGAGCAAGGCAAGTCATCGACCCACTCCTGTGGAAATAGTTGATAATCATTTGAGCCCATGTTTTAATAAATTATCGCTATAACTCATAGGATAATATTGCATTAGTCAAATATCAAGCCTTACACTTATATTTATTAGATCCCGTCCTTGTGTGCAAACCCAAGCCATGCTTATTGAGCCTTAACTCCTTGTCACTCTACTATAAGAATATTAGCTAGTGCCCAATGTACCGGCACAACTGCTATAGGATAACAAGAATGAGTCATAGATAGATGGATTCTACTATATGAAATTTCCCCCGTTATTCTTGTCTTTGGACTCTGTTGGAGTTGGCTATGTTATAAGTATGGTGGGTTCCGGGTGCAAGCTAGGACATTGGTTGGTCGCACCCGGGGCACTATAAGGATCGGTCTGCAGAATCTGTTGCAAAGCACTTCCGTACCAACCACAAGTCTAATGGGTAAGTCCTAACTGAAAGTATGGAACAATCTGACTCGATGCACCATAGTGGAGGGGGCAAGGGGCAACCTGCGGGTGACTTGTACCGACGTGGCTCAAGGGGGGGTATGGTTAGGCTCGACGCGTCGAGACACGATACGAAACCCATAAGAGGGTGATGTCGGGTCGAGGAGGACCATATGGAAGGTTTTGGCACGAGTTCCCGTGGAATAGGTCATCTCGTTACACTTTGGTGTAAGTGGTGAGTGCGTGCCTTGTGGGTACAGTGGTACATCTCTGATCAGAGTATTTAATCTTTTCGAAAAGCCGAGCCCACGGTCAAGGGCGGGTTGTGTGACTACTCGCAATTAGTTTATTTTTGTTTGAACGGTTGAGTTATTCATGGCATGTAAGGACTGTTGAGCGAGGTGGGGCTGACTGTACCACTCGAGTTAGAAGATGATGATGCATACACATGTTTACATTTCAGTACTAATAACTTGCTCACATTTAATTGCTTTACAATTATGCTTTTCCGCAAAATTAGCCATTATCCCCCTTGTTATTACTTTGCATTCGGTGGCTTGCTGAGTACGTTTGTACTCACCCCCGTTGACTTACACCACCAGAGCCCGTCTACTACGAGGAGGATGAAGGTCTGGAGTTGCGACCCAGTCAAGGCGAGACTGGAAGGAGGCGTTCATCTAGGACCCTTTGATTTATTAGTTTCTCTTCACCTTTATTCACTTTTGTATTAATACGGTCTATGAACCGTGAATGATTGCTCGTATTTGTACGCGGTCGCATGATGAACATCTTGGTTTATTGATTTTCTATGGAATTTCAATAAAGGTCCTGATTTATTAAATCGGGGCGTGACAAGATGGTATCAGAGCCGACTTGACTGTAGGAAGCCAAATAGACCTAACCCTTGGACATATAATAACTATATTTTTCTTACAAAATTACTTATCCTCTCATCTTCCGAGGTTTTCACAAAAACTTTCTCTCTTTTGTAGATGCCGGTTCGTACCCTGAGCGGGAACCTTCGCGACGATGACATATTCATCCGCGAGCTATGCATGCTCGTCAGTTTCCTCGGATTTGAGCACGAGCCGATGTTCCATGGAGTCTTCCCCGACGAGGAAGAGAGCTACTGTGAGGTCACCATCGTCATCCAACCCTCTCCTCAGACAGCCCACACCTATCGAGGTGGAGGACCTACCTTCTTGGTAGCCAGCCACCGCACTGCCCTCCAGGCCCTCACCGAGCTCCGGGTGATCTACGACAGTGAGCTCTACGACACGGATTATCGCTTTGTGACCCTTCGCACTCCAGGGAGTCCCCACAGCGTCTACGTCAGCACGCTCTCCCAGCGCCATTCTGCAATTGGACACACCGTACGTTTGTTGGAGGCAATGGATGAGCTCCACTATGAGGCATTGCAGGATGCCAACGGATAGCGCGACACGATCGATTTTTACCGACACTCTTCCAAGGATCTGAACCACGAGAACGGAGATCTTCGTCGCCGTATCCAACAGGGACACCGATTGACTGCCGGGGCAGAGGAGCTACGACACCAGAATGAGCTCCTACGGCAGCGCGTCGCCAACAATCCTCATCTCCACCATCAGATTGAGGAGTTGAAGAAGGACATCGAGGAGATCGCACCCCTTCCGCCCCGCAAGCGGATTTCCCGTATTGCACCTCCCGCCGGACCCTCCAGCTCCACGACCCCGACCATCTCCATCGAGCCCGTGGTCGAGTCGTCCCCTGAGCTGCCTTAGACGTAGCTTTTTCGATTGGTTGTTTCTTTTTATTGTTTTGGATTGTATTGCCACTCATGTCAAATATAAGGCATGAGTGAAGAATTAAATGAATAAATGTAATCGCAAGAACGACACATTTGGAAATAAAGCTTAGTATCATTTCCCCTAAGAAGATATTATCTATTTTGGAAACTTCAGGATGACGAACACTCAGGGTTCCGATGCTCCTCAAAACAGAGGAGAAAATGACAACTTGCCACAGTGGGGAGCAACCGGGCAAAGGCAAGCCCCGGTCGCCAACCACCCCACCCTGGCCGAGATGATGGCCACTCAGAATCAGTTGGTGTCTGCCCTACTGAATCAGATGCAACAACAGCAACAACAGATGCAAGAGAAGTAGGCTCAATTCTTCCGCCTCCACCAACAGCCAAAGCTGCCTCGCCCCGCCACTCCGGCTCCCGCCCTCGCCTCTCAGCTCTCGGAATTCCTCCGAGTACGCCCACCCACGTTCTCAAGCACCACCAACCCCATGGAGGCTGGTGACTGGTTGAGAACCATTGGCAAGAAGCTAGACCTCCTGACTTGTACTGAGCTGGAGAGGGTGGCTTTCGCCGCCCATCAGCTTCAGGGTCCCGCCGCAGAATGGTGGGACAATCTGCGCGAAACCTTGCCCGAGGGACACGTCCATACTTGGGCAGAGTTCTCTACTGCCTTCCGCGCAGCCCATGTCCCGGACGGCATTATTGCCCAGAAACAGCAGGAGTTTCGGGACCTGCAACAGGGGAGCAGGACCATCACCGAATACCGCATGAATTCAACAGGTTGGCCCGGTATGCACCAGAGGAGGTCCGTACCGATACGACCAGACAGTCCAAGTTCCTCCGAGGAATGAAGGATGAGCTGTCCCTTCAACTCATTTCTGGAGATTATGCCAACTTCCAAAAGTTGGTAAACAAAGCTATCATTCAGGAAACCCAGCAAAACAAGGTTGACCTGAAGAAGAAAAGAATGATTGCCTTCAGGTAGAACCAAGGCATGGCACAGAGGCCTCGTTTCACCCCTCCTCCACCGGCGCCACAATACCACCCCCGCCCAGTGTATCATCCGGCGCCACTCGCCGCCAACGCTAGAGCCGGACAGCCTCGCCGCGCTCCCACCGCACCAGCCGCACCCCCGCCCCGGCAAAGAAGGCAGAGATTCTGCGCGACAAGCACGGCAAGCCCGTGGTGTGTTTCAACTGCCGCCAGGAGGGGCATTACTCCGACCAGTGCCCCCACCCCAAGCGCGCACAAGGAGTCATGACGAACCCCGCCATCCGCGCCCGCGTCAACCATGTCACTGCTGAAGAAGCCCAGGCCGCACCTAAGATCGTAATGGGTAAGTTCATGGTACATTCAGCCCTTGCAGTGGTTTTATTCGACACTGGAGCTACGCACTCCTTCATATCAACTGCTTTTGTGGAAAAGAATAACCTAAACATAAATGAACTACCGAGAGCCGTGCTAATAGTCACCACTGGGAAACAAACTCTAGCCCAATCCTATAGTCCAAGGGTATGGGTAGATATCCACGGCACAATATTTTGGGCCGACCCCATCCTAATAGAATGCCAAGGCTTGGACCTCATTCTAGGAATGGATTGGCTCAATAAACACCAAGGAGTGATAAGATGTGCCCGGAGACAAGTAACTATAACCAGTGAAGAAGAGACTGCCGTCACATTTCAGATGCCAAGCCTGAAGTTCAGAAAACTGAGGCTGCACCAGATTACCTTGGAGGAGATACCGGTAGTTTGCAAGTACCCGGACGTGTTTCCGGAGGATTTACCAGGGAAGCCACCCAAGAGGGACATCGAGTTCCGGATTGACTTAGTACCCGGAACCACTCCCATTTACAAGCGACCATACCGAATGGCCGCCAATGAGCTAGCTAAAATGAAGCAGCAACGGGAAGATCTTGAGAAGAAAGGCTACATCAGACCTAGCACATCCCCATGGGGAGCCCCTGTCATTTTCGTTGAGAAGAAAGAGGACAAGGCTAAGCGTATGTGTGTGGATTACCGAGCCTTGAATGAGGTGACCATCAAGAACAAGTACCCGTTACCCAGGATCGATGATCTTTTTGACCAGCTGAAAGGAGCTACGGTATTTTCCAAGATCGACATGCGATCCGGATATCATCAGCTGAGGATTCGAGAGAAGGATATACCCAAGACGGCTTTTACCTCTCGCTATGGATTATATGAGTGCACGGTTATGTCTTTTGGATTGACCAACGCCTGTGCCTTCTTCATGAATATGATGAATAAGGTGTTCATGGAATATTTGGACAAATTCATCGTGGTTTTTATAGGTGACATCCTCATCTATTCCAAGGATCAGAAGGAGCATGAGACTCACATCCGGTTAACTTTAGGAAAGCTAAGGGAACATCAGTTATACGCCAAGTACAGCAAGTGTAAGTTTTGGACGACAGAAGTGAAGTTCCTTGGACACATAATCTCCGCACAAGGTATTGCAGTAGATCCTGCCACCGTAGAAGCAGTTACGGATTGGCTACCACCCACCAACGTATCGGAGATACACAGTTTTCTTGGTTTAGCAGGGTATTATCGGAGGTTTATCGAGAATTTTTCCAAGATAGCCAAGCCTATGACCAAGTTGTTATAGAAGGGAGAAGAGTTTGAATGGACTCCCGAGTGCGAGGAAAGCTTTCGCACCCTCAAGACCCGGCTGGTGTCAGCACCCATACTGACCCTACCAGATATCCGGAAGGACTTCCATGTTTATTGCGACACATCTCGCCAAGGATTGGGATGTGTTCTCATGCAAGACGGAAAGGTTATTTCATACGCCTCTCATCAGTAGACCTCATGAGCTAAATTACCCGACCCATGACTAGGAATTGGCCGCTGTTGTGCACGCCCTTAAGATATGGAGGCATTACTTGGTCGGAAATCGTTGCGAAATCATTACGGATCACAAGAGTTTGAAGTACATCTTCACGCAGCCGGACCTCAATCTGAGGAAAAGACGATGGTTGGAATTAATAAAAGACTACGACTTAGGTATTCACTATCACCCTGGAAAAGCAAATGTGGTAACTGATGCATTAAGTCGTAAGGGATATTGCACCGCCATCGTGATTCAGGATCACGCGCCCTTACTCTATAAGGAGATGGAAAAGCTAAACCTTGGGTTAACCACAGTAGCATACCTAGCCACCTTGGAGACCCAGCCAGTTCTATTTGAGCAGATCCGCGAGGCCCAGTTGGAAGACCCGGATATAACTGCCATTAAGAAGAACATGAGACAAGGTAAAGCCCTAGGATTTTAGAAGACGAGAATGACACCGTATGGTTTGGAACCCGGATGTGTGTGCCGGATAAACCAGAGATAAAGACCCTTATCCTAAGGGAAGCCCATGATACTTTATACTCCATCCATACCGGATGTACCAAGATGTACCAGGACCTGAAGGAACACTATTGGTGGGTTAGAATGAAGAAAGAGATTGCTTAGTTCGTCGCGGAATGTGACACCTGCAGATGAGTAAAGGCAGAACATCAAAGACCTGCAGGACTGTTACAGCCACTTAAAGTGCCTGAATGGAAATGGGAAGAGATCGGTATGGATTTCATCACCGGACTCCCAAAGACCCAGCATGGATACGATTCTGTTTGGGTAATCATTGACCGGCTAACGAAAGTAGCACACTTCATAGCCGTTAAGACAACCTTCAGTGGCCCTAAGCTCGTAGAGTTATACATGGCCCGCATTGTGTGTCTTCATGGAGTGCCCAAGAAGATAGTGTCCGACAGAGGAAGTCAGTTTACCTCTCATTTTTGGAAGAACCTTCAAGAGGAGATGGGAACAAGATTGAACTTCAGTACTGCTTACCACCCTCAGACAGATGGACAAACGGAAAGAGTGAATCGGATATTAGAGGATATGCTATGGGTATGCGTTTTGGATTTTGGAGCAACTTGGGACAAGAGTTTACCGTACGCCGAGTTTTCGTACAACAACAGTTATCAAGCCAGCCTTCAGATGTCCCCGTTCGAAGCCCTATATGGACGTAAGTGTAGGACGCCTCTACTTTGGGATCAAACCGGTGAATCCCAAGTGTTTGGAACAGACATCCTTCAGGAAGCCGAAGAGAAGGGACGGATCATCAGAGACCGACTCAAGACAGCACAATCTCGATAGAAGAGCTATGCAGACAATCGTCGTCGAGATTTAGCCTTTGAAGAGGGAGATCATGTCTACCTCCGTGTCACACCCCTTCGTGGCACTCAATGGTTTAACATGAGAGGAAAGTTGGCACCTCGATATGTTGGACCTTTTCCCATTATTCGACACCAAGGTGAAGTCGCTTATCAGTTGGAACTACCACCCTCACTGGCTGGGGTACATGACGTGTTTCATGTGTCCCAACTAAAGAAGTGTCTCCGAGTCCCAACAGAGCAGGTAGACCTGCAGCAGTTGGATGTTCAAGAGGATCTGACCTATGTGGAAAAGCCCGTCAAGATATTGGAAGTCAAAGAAAGGACCACCAGAAGTTGCGTCATCCGCTTCTGCAAGGTTCAATGTAGCAATCACCCAGTAGAGGAAGCTACGTGGGAAAAAGAGGAAGAACTCAAAGCCCAGCATCCGGAGTTATTTGAGGATTGATCCGAATCTCGAGGATGAGATTCTCTATAAGGGGATAGGATTGTAACACCCCAAGATTTAAAAAGAAAATAAAATAAAAGAAATACATTATTAAAGGAATTTATGGATTTTATTATTAAAGAAAAACCCTAAAAGAGCCCTATTAAAGCCAAACAGGGATAAATATTAAAAATATGGACTTGAAAAATTTATGGAATAAACTAGAGGCCAAGACAAAATTTCAGGAATTTTTACAAATTTTTATCAATAGTGATTCAACCCTTAATCAAACAAATGAATTACTGGATTTATTTTAAATCAGAAAACATTTATTAATCTTATTGGGCCTCAACCCTCAATCTTCCCCGAGCCTGGCCCAGTCCGACCGCCAGCCACCGACAGGTGGTACCAACCTGTCGGCGCTCACGTCCCGCCTCTCTCTCTCGCCCGCGCCCCGCTTGGCCCCACCAGTCAGCCCCCTGTTGCCCACCGACCGCACGGGCCCGCCTGTCAGGCTTTCATTTTTTGCTCACCCGCCGATAGGTGGGGCCACCTGTCGGATCCATCTTCTCCAATGGAATCCCCTCCCAAATCCGCCGCCGGCCGCCCGATCTCGCCAAACCGAGCCCGAGATCGTGATCCCCTGACTCCGGCGATCTCTTTCCATCCAAGCCCGACGCGGATTCATGGTTATAGAAGCCTAACCGTATGCATGGAAGCTCGCCGGCGCAAAAATGGAACCCCTCGGATTTCCACCGGCATCCTTTCCTTCTTGCGCCAGAAAACCCCCTATTTAAAACCCCCTCGGCCACCGCCCTCTACCCTCGCCGTCTACCCTCGCCACCGGCTGTCATCCTTCGACCATCCTCACCGCCGCAGGTACGGTTGGAACCGCCGTACTCTCCTCGTTCCATTTCTGCTGGTAGCTAGGCCCGTAGGCCCCCGCCACCGCCGTCGCCACCGCACCCGAGGCCGCCATCGACGGAGATTAAGGGGGTACATGCCCCTTACGCCCGTGCTGTGCCGGACAGCATCGCGGCCGTCTGATCGTGATCGGAGGGCTACGATTAAATCCCTTCGGGATTTAATCCGGGCCCTCGGAGCTGGTCAAACCAGTATGTTTTTGAGAAACCAAGGGTTGGTTTCGGTGTTTTGTGATGAGTGATTGACAGGTTTTTTACCCTCTGTTCGAAGGGTACCTCCGGAGGGTTCTCGGAGGTGGTACCTCCGAAGTGTGTTCGGAGGTGGTCTCACCGAAGTGTATTCGGTGTTTGCTTGCTGCGGCTGTGCAGCGGAGTGTGCCTGTCGGAGGGGTCCGATAGTACACGTTGACTGGGTTCGTACCGAAGGGGCTTCAGTACTTTGGGCGGTACACCGGAGTGTGTACCGGAGGTTGCTAACCCGGAGACGTCTCCGGAGTACTGGATACACTTGTCTGCTTGTCTGTGGTGCGCAGGGACTTCGGAGGCGACGGACAAGGTTCGAGCCAGGTGAACCTGGGTCAAGCGGGAGGCTTGATGCCAGGGGAGTGGGGAGCTCCGTCACGGTGGCTGCGAAGGGGGTCCGGATCGGTCCTCGGGTCGAGGCGTGCCAGGTGAAGGCAGAGAGTGCGGAGCGTGGCTCCGGCTGAAGGTACTCCGAGACAAAGTCCTCGGAGGTGAGGCACTTCGAAGGTACTCCGAATGGAGTGACTTCAGAGTTGGTGGATCAAGTCCTCTGCTGAGGCAAGGTGTTCGAAGTGTGCTCCGGAGGGAGACATTCGAAGATACCCGACGAAGGTCTCAGAAGTCGAGGCGCATCGAAGGCATAGTCCGGGTGAGGCTTGTCGAGGAGTGTGCTCAGGGAGAGGCACTGCGACGAAGTGCTCATGGAATGCTTCATGCGGAGGCCTTGGACGAAGGAGGGACTTCGAAGGGTGGTACTCCGAAGGTGGGGCTTCGGAGTGAGGAAAGCTTCGGAGCAAGGCTAGCTCCGGATCAAGGTTGACTTGAGGTGCTTCGGCCTGCATGGCTTCGGTACACGGATTGACGGAGTTCGAGCTGGGTGAAGCTGCGAAGCCGTGGTGGTCCACTCCGGAGGTGTTGGTGCGAAGGCCCAAGGGCTTTGACGGCTTCGGCTCAAAACCGTCAATGTATCGAAGGCTATCTTCGGTGAAGCGAAGGCCATCTGGCCTCAAGGCTTCTCGCCGAAGCTACCGCACCCTCGCGTGCGAAGGAAGGCTGCAGAAAGTCAAAGACTGCAAAGGCTGACACTGTCTGCTCTGCAAAAAGCTGACGCTGTCCCCTCTGCAAGGCTAACAGAGAAGCCTCCAGAATAAAGGTGGACTACCTTTTGTACCCCTTAGTTCTGTAGAGACAAAATCTTTGTAACCCTAGGGGTAAAGTAGTCACTTCCTTTGGGTGAACTGTGGGCTATAAATATGGGGGCTCGGTAGGTAACATTTAACACTTTGAGCATTTTACTATTGAGCTCCTGTAGCCACACCTCGACTGCAATACATCCAGAGAGTTCATTTTCTGTGTTCCTTGTTCAAGCGGCGAAGCCCTGCTTCTTTGTGCTTTTGCTTGAGCTCGCGTTGCATACCTCGCTTTTTGTTGTGCACCGAAGCCTGTTGAGGCGAAGGTTGTTTTTGTGCGAAGTGTGTTTTGTCAGTGTGCGCTCGCTCTGTGTAACACGAGGCGAGACCTCGCTGCTTACTAGCGTAGCCCTGACCGAGGCCCGTTTTGCTTCTTGTGTCGAAGCCCTTAGTTAAGTCTGGTTGTGTGCGTGTAGACCTTCGTGTACGAAGCCCAGCACCAGTTGCTGCCGCCTAGTACTTGGTCGAAGTCCTCATAGGGCTGTCCACTCTTGCGAAAGGTGAAGTGCGAAGCTTGCTCAAAGCACCCTGTGTGCGGAGCCTGCACTGACTTAGCAGAGTAGGTTTTCGAGGGTTGTAAGTGGAGCGAAGTCTTCTTGGCTTCGAACTTTTGCTCCTCCGAAGCCTGTGTTCGAAGGTGTCGAAGTACCTCCGAACCAGACCTTCGAAGGTAGTGTTCGAAGCCTGTTCCGCAGGAGACAGAACTGAAACTGAAGGCTAGTTTTTAGCCCGAAATTTTAAAAGCTCCCATTCACCCCCCTGGTCGCCGTTTCCGGTCCAACAATTGGTATCAGAGCAAGGTTAAGATCACCAGTTGACCTTAACCGGTTTTGTGATCTGTTGGCGACATGGATAGAGGCAGTAAAATTCCTCTGTTCGATGGGACTGACTTTGCATACTGGAAGGTGCGCATGGAGGCTTACTTGTTAAGCCAAGGAAATGCGATTTGGGAGATTGTGGACTCACAATACTCCATCCCTGAGACTCGCACCTCTCAGACTGAGAAGGATCAGTATAATGCCAATTCCAAGGCAAGAAACATACTGTTCGTCGGTTTGAGTAGAAGTGAGTTCGATAGGGTGCAGCACCTTAGGACTGCTAGGGAGATTTGGACAACGCTCACTGTCTTTCATGAGGGCTCTACTCAGATTAAGGCCAGGTGCCAAAGCACATACAACCAACAGTACCAGCTGTTTGTGCAGGCACCTGGTGAATCTATAGATGCCATGTTTTCTCGCTTTGACGCGATAGTGAGTAACTTGCGCTCCAACGGGACGCTTGCTTACAGTGATCATGATAGGGCTATCAAGCTTCTCTATGCTCTTGACCGTAGCATATGGGAAGTAAAGATATCCAGCATTGAGGAGTCCACAGGCTATGACACCTTGACCTGTGATGAACTCTTTAGCAAGCTGAAGTCCACAGAGATTGCCAAGGCATCTCTTGCAGTGCACAGAAGCTCTTTGCCACAACCATTGGCATTGGTTTCTAGCACTAGCCGTGGCACCACTGCAGAACCAAGCACATCTGGTACTTGTGTTTTTGCAGATGGTTTTGCTTTGTCCTCCCTGGTCTCCGTCACAAAGGAGCAGGTGGACACTCTAGCTGATGATGAGCTTGCTCTCATTGCCCGGAGGTTCACCCGCTTTCATCATGAGAGACGGGATCAGAGGAGAAGTGGTTTTAGTGGTTTCTATGAATGTGGCGACACCTCTCATATTAAGGCCAATTGCCCCAAGCTCAAAAAGAGAGATGAGAGTGAGCGCCCCAAATACCACAAAAAGGAGAGGAAGCCTTTTGTGAAGGGCAAGCGCGGCAAGATGGCTAAGAAAGTAGCCAAGGCCGCTTCTAGAGCCTTTGTTGCTGCTCTCAGCGACATCGACACTTCCTCTACTAAGGAGTCGAGCTCTGAGGAGGAGGAGTCCCCAAGGAAGGAGGACAAGAAGGACAAGAAGGGACGAGACTTCACCGGCCTTTGCTTCATGGCCGACAGCGATCACAGCGGCGATGAGCTTGACTCATCTGAGGTAAACCTATCATCTGACCAGCTACTAATTAAATTAGATGAGCTGAATGAAGTAGTACTTGGTCAGGATAGATTACTTGTGCAAGCCGCTAGAGAAAGAAAAGACCTTAGACTTAGGCTAGAAAATGTTTCTACTGAATATGCCATGCTTAAGTCTAAGTTTAATGATGCTGAATGTGAGTCCTGTTCGGTTGTCATGAGTGAGCTTGCTTAGTTGCGTTCTGTTCATGCTCAAACTCTTTCTGAGCTTGAGACTGCACAGAAGCAGCTTTTGGAGGTGGATTCTAGACCTCATGATGTAATTGATTGCATGAACTGTTCATTATTGCGCGATAGCATTAATTTACGTGATAAGCATGTTCATGATTTGGAGGCTAGATTGGAGAGGGCCGGTAGTTCTAAGGATGTGCAACCTGTTTGTGACACTTGCATCACCCTTAAGGACCAGCTAGGCACTGTTAGAGAGCGAGCTGAGAACCTCATGTCTGAAAATGAATACCTTCTTTCCGTGGTTAATAAATGCACTGAGGGAAAGGGTAGGATGGATTTGCTCTTGGCCAAGACCAAGTTGTGTGCTGACAGAGCCGGGGTAGCTCTAGGTTTGAGTTTTGAGAGGATACCTTCAGACAGTAAGACCAAAACTGTTTTTACCTCTCCCACCACCCTAGAGAAAGAGAGAGCTCTGTTGGACACCCTAGAGATCGAAGGGGTCTTCGATTCCTTCTTGGCATAGACACCAATTTTTCGTAATGTAATTGTAATTTGTTTGGATAATAAATATTGATTTTTAAAATTGTCTCCCTACTTCCCAACCCCTCTTTGGGCGTAAGCAACTTCGAACTATAGTCAAAGATGGTTAGGCGCAAAGAAAAACTTAGGAGCACAATTTTGGAGGCTCGGAGCCCCTCAGCAATTTAAAGATTGATTAAAATATTATAAAGTGTCTTCGACTACTTGAAGTCTGAAAACTGGTAACTTAGTACCTTTTGTTTTGAAAGAAGTCACTTCGGACAACTTTCTGGACACTTTAATGTCCCAAACGATTGGTCACTTTGGACTCTTTTCACAGATATTCGAAGCTCATCACCTCAAACTCTGTTTTGTTTTGGCCTCCTTCGGCTCTTTTTGTGAATGCTATCAAACCGGTGGTTTGGAATTCGCAGTGGTCTCCTTGGACTCTTTTTACAGATGCTTTCAAGCCGAAGCTTGGAATCCGCATTATTTGGTCTCCTTCGACTCTTTTTATGGATGCTTTCAAGCGGGTGGCTTGGAATCCGTTTTTCAGTGACTTTCCCACCTCGTCGGAAGCTTCGAACCAGTGGTCTGAAGTCCGAAAAAATGATTCAAATTAATGACACTTCCTTCCCAGCCAATTTCGTTCTTCCAGTGCGTCCACTAGAAGCAGGAAGTGTTGGGGGGTAGGCATTATCTGAACCATGAACTTTATTCATTCAGAAGGTGTTTACAAATGATTACAAAGAGCCCCTATGCGAAATATCACTTTAAGTGCTTCGCATGCCATGTACGCGTTAGCTCTTCACCTTCTAAAGTAGCTAACTTAAAAGAACCAGGGCGTCCTGAACGGATAATTATATATGGACCTTCCCACTTATTCCCTAGTTTCCCTGGTGCTATAACACTTCGCACAACAAGATGACCCGGCTTAAGTTCGTTAAGCTTGACCTTCGGATCAAACCAAGTCTTCGTCTGCTAATGATACTTTGATAAATTGGCGACAGCTCGAAGTCTTGTTTCTTCTGTTAAATCAAGCGAAGTTTGCCTTTATGCTTCTATTTCTGGTTCGGTGCTGCAAAGGGGTCCTCCTTTAAGCTCCGTCGGCGTCATAGCTTCGTCTCCGAATAATAGTCTGAAAGAAGTGAAACCCGTAGACCTTGTTTGAGTTGTCCGAATGGACCATAGAATTTTCGGGAGCTCTTCGGTCCACAATCCTTTTGCCAATCCCATTATTCTTCGATTTAGCCCTGACAAGATATTACCATTGGCTCTCTCCACAGCTCCATTAGGCTGAGGATGTTGCACTGCAGCAAAGCATAATTGGATGCCTAGATCTTCACAAAATTTCCTGAAGGGTTCTGCATCGAATTGTGTTCCATTGTCAACTGTCAGCTGCCGAGGCACTCCGAACCGGCATATGATATTTTTCCAGAAAATTTTTTGTACATTATTTGAAGTAATAGCTGTTAGGGGCTCTGCTTCGACCCACTTTGAAAAGTACTCAATTGCTACCACTGCGAATTTCAAATTTCCTTTTGCTACTAGGAAGGGGCCAATAAGATCCATGCCCCATCTCGCCATGGGCCATACTAGAGCAATGACTTGAAGAGCTGTTGGCGGGCGATGACTTCTTCGTCCCATCCACTGACAACCTTGGCAGGTGCGGACTAAGTTCTCCGTATTAGCTACTATTGTAGGCCAATAAAGCCCCTGGCGAAGTGTTTTTCCTGCCAAAGCTCGAGGGGCTAGATGGCTACCACAAAGTCCTTCATGAATTTCTCGAAGAATTTCTTGACCTTCAGGTTGAGATATACATCGGAGTAGAGGGGAACATACTCCGACCTTGTACAAAATACCGTTGATTATATGATAATTTCGAATTCTAAGCTTCAACTTCAAAAGTTGTGGGCCTTTAAACAAATTTGCTTCTCCTTGCAATAATTCCATAATTGAACTTCGCCAATCTGTACTTGGAATGCAAAGGACTTCCACAGAAGGGATCTGTAGCACCGAAGGTGTACTGAGTTCTTCGTAAAACGCCTCTTCTAGAATGTCCATAGCTTCGGCTGCAGCTTTCGCCAAGATATCAGCTTGCACATTTTCTGCTCTGGGTATACTTCGAATGGAAATCCCTTTAAATGCTGTTTCAATCTTACGGATCTCCTCTAAATATTTTGCAAGCTGTGGATGCCGAACTTGAAAACTCTTGTCTACATGCCCTGCTACAATTTGAGAATATGTCTTAATAACAACCCTTGTAGCCCCTAAAGCACGTGCCTTTCGAAGTCCTAGCAAAATTCCTTCATACTCCGCTGCATTATTGGTAGAATTAAATTGAGTCTTGCGGAGTACATTGCCTTTTGCCCTGAAGGCGAAATTATCACTGCTCCGACGCCTGCTCCAGATGCTTGGAAAGCTTCATCGGAGTAAATGGTCCAAATTCCTTCACTTGGCTTCTCTAGAGCTCATGCTGCAGGGGGAGTCCACTCTGCCACAAAGTCCGCCAACACTTGTGACTTAATTGTTGTCCTTTCCACGAAGGATATGCCGAAGGGTGCTAATTCAACGGCCCACTTCCCAATTCTTCCTGTGGAGTCCTTACTTCGGAGCATATCTCCTAAAGGATATGAAGTTGGTACAATCACATTGTGTGCCAAAAAATAATGCATTAACTTCCTTGAAGCCATTATCAGAGCATAAGTGAACTTCTCAAGCTCGGAATATCTTGTTTTTGCTCCAGACAATGCTTCAGATACAAAATAGACTGGATTATGTACCAACTTTCCATCGAAATCAACCTCTCTAACAAGAACTGCGCTGACAGTAGAGCCAGTAGCTGCAAGGTAAAGGAGTAGGGTTTCGTCCACAATAGGCACCGTGAGAGTAGCGAGGTTACTGAGGTAATTCTTAATATCATCAAAACTTTTTTGACACTCCGGTGTCCATGCAAAATCTTCGGACCCCTTTAATGCTTTGAAAATGGGCAAACTTCTCTCCGCAGACCTTTCCAAAAATCTGCTAAGTGCTGCAAGACGATCGGTCAGCTTTTGTACTTGCTTTAAATTCTCCGGGGGAGCCATCCTTTGCAACGCAGTTATCTGAGTGGGGCTAGCTTCGATTCCCCTGCTCGAAACTAAATACCCTAACAATTTTCCAGCCTGAGCCCCGAAGATACATTTTTCGGGGTTAAGACGGATTCCACATGCCCGAAGGCTATTAAATGTTTCTACTAAGTCTAGGCTATGTTGGTGCTTTAGAGCACTCTTTATTACAATATCATCCATATAGGCCTCTACATTGCGACCTAATTGATGACCTAGAGCCTTAGCAATTAACCTCGAAAAAGTAGCCACGAGATTTCTTAAGCCAAAGGGCATTCTTACATAACAGAAGAATCCCGAAGGAGTTACAAAGCTTGTCTTGATTTCATCTTCGCGCTTTAGCCAGATTTGATGATAGCTGGAGTACGCGTCGAGGAAGCTTAATAACTCCGAACCAGTAGTAGAGTCAACCAATTGATCAATTCGGGGCATGGGGTAGGGGTCACGGGGGCATACTTTATTCAAAGATGTAAAATCAATACACATGCGCCACTTCCCGGAAGATTTCTTCCTAACGAAGACTGGGTTGGCTAACCACTCCGTATGAGCCACTTCTCTAATAATCCCAGCCTTCAGCAGCTTTTCCACTTCGTCTTTGGCAAGGATAGCCCTCTCCGTAGACAACTTCCGGAGTCCTTGCCTAACAGGCCGAGCCTTCGGGTTCACGAGTAAACTGTGTTCAATAATATCCCGACTGACTCCGGTGATGTCTTCATCAGACCAAGCAAAGACATCTAAATTCTCCTCAACTACTTTCTCTAATGAAGTAGCGACTTCTGGAGGCATGTCCTTGCCAAATTGAAATGAATATTCCTTGCCATCTTTGACAATAACCTTCGTTGCAATCTCTCCTTCAGGGCTTTGCCTTGGGAAGGACTTCTTCGAAAATTCGCTCAGAGCAGAAAAAACCTCCGGGTTATCTTGCACGCTGTTCACCTATCTCGGGTCAAGAGGAGGGCCATGACCATACTCTGCTCTTCGCGCAGTGGCCTGATCTCCGAAAATAGTAAGTACTCCCGCCTGTGTGGGCATCTTCATACATAGGTAATTATGATGCGCCACTGCTCCGAATTGATTCAACATGCCCCTTCCGAAGATAACATTGTATGCATATGGGGCATCCACAACATCAAAAATCACTTCCTCCGTCCTGGCCAATAGCCCCTCTCCGAAAGTAACTTCCAGGCCAATTTGGCCGAGGGCATCGAGAGGGGGTCCTGCGAAGCCTTGCAAAGGACGGGCTGCTGGGAGAAGATGCTTCCTGGAGATGCAGAGTTGATCAAAAGCTTGGCAAAGATAATATCTACCGAACTCCCTCCATCGATTAGCACTCTCCGGACCTCAGTCCTTGCTATGTCAGCAGTGATGACAAGTGGATCTGCATGTGGAAACTTTATGCCAGCTGCATCATCTGCAGAAAAAGATATCGGCACATGGGACCATTCAGGCATAGCAGCTGCAGATGAAGAAGTTCCAATATGGCCCACCTCTCTGACATATTCTCTTCTCTGCCTCTTTGACATACTTCCAAGGGTCCCTCCTCCGGAGATGGGGAGGACTACTCTTTTCCCTCGATCTTGACCATCTTCCTGCTTCGGAGGTGACATAACATTGACCACCGGAGGCCTTCTCATAGGGTCGAAGTTCTTTATACGCGCCACAGCCTGGACAGGCTCCGGACGCACCTCGGTCGGAACTCGGTCAGTAGTGCCTCGACCCGAAGTTCTTTCCAGGTATTCACCTCTCAAAGTGAGTATAGACTTACACGCATCAGTTGCGTGACTTTGATTCTCACCATGGACACAACAGAAGAAGGCCTGGGCTTTGCCAACCGGCTTCCCTGGTGGCCTCCAGCCGCTGGTCTTGCTTCCTGAAGGCTGCGAAGTCCTTGGGGTAAATTTCTGCAGGGGTGCAATGTTCAAGACTTCTGAACGAGGATGCTTTTGCCCCCGACGCCTATCATGTTGAGCTTCGAAGCTGGGTGCCTGCGGCTGAGTTGAAGTCTTTACTTCCAGCTTGACTTCTTGCAAGATTGACGGAGTTGCGACAGTTCTTCGAAGCCATCCCTCTTTTGACCTTGCATACTCTTCGAAATAAGACATCAACTGAGCAACAGAAGATATTTGCTTCCTGTGAAGTTTATCAAGGAGGCCCGCATGGGTAACTCCCTCTCGAGTTGCGTCAACTACAGAAGATGTAGTTAACCCTCGAATTTACGACTTCGTATGAGCGAAGCGCTTGAAATATTGTCTTAAAGTCTCTCCGGGGAGCTGCTTCACCTGGAAAAGACTTCCTGTTGACATTGGGGGTACGAAGGTACCCTGGAAATTGCTTATGAACTTCTTCCTCAATTGCTCCCATGTTCTGATTGACCCTGGCTTCAGAGACAAGAACCACCGCAGTGCCACTCCTTCAAGAGCTAGGGGAAAACATTTGGCCATAGTGTCTCGCACTCCCCCGCTGGCTTCAATTGCCAATGCATAAGA
Organism: Zizania palustris; assembly: GCA_019279435.1. NCBI lineage: Eukaryota > Viridiplantae > Streptophyta > Magnoliopsida > Poales > Poaceae > Zizania > Zizania palustris. Next base: position 17,595,406 of record JAAALK010000079.1, read on the forward strand.
GCGGGAGAACTCCCCACGATCTTCATCTCCGGAATATTTACAAAGCTTCGAAGTTTTGAACTTAGTGTCGAAGCGTACTTTCTGCAACTCAGGATGCAGCAGAGATTCAGTGTCAAAGGAAGCATTCTCCGGGGCTTCAAGATAAGGAAGTTCATCGTATTCGGGCACTTCGGGGATGATTGGGGTGGCCTGAGAGCGAAGCCTATCTGTGGCTTCTTGCCGCCACCTTGCCAATACCGTCTTCATCTCCTCCGAAAGGACCTTCCGGGTCTTGAGAACTGTATGCATCAGTTCGAAGTCAAACTTGAGGTGGAAGAGGAACTCCGGTTGGCCAAAGTATGGATGGAGTTGGGGGGGAACTCCGTATGCTCGAGGAAGGGGAATCCCTTCCGGGGTCTGAGGTGGAGGAAAAGTTGAAGGTCCTCCGACCTCAACTGTGTTTGAAGATCTTGCTCCGGAGGTCCGAGGGGACCTCTGAGTAGGACTACCACCTGAACTCCGCTTGGGAGGCATGGTTTGAGAACTTAGTAGAGAACAAAGTTTTTTGGACTAGGTTCCCCACGGACGGCGCCAACTGTTGGCGTAAAAGATTACGCTAACATGTTTCTAGAAGTTAGACACTAATAAACGAAGTGTTTGCGAAGTAAACTATTTCGAGCCTCCGAAGTGGATAATAAATCAAAACAGTTCGAAGATGTGTATTGAATAACTTGATATCCGATCCCCATTACAGGGTGAAACGGGGGGTATTTATAGGCCCAAACATTAAGGAAAAGACCCTTTTACCCCTCTGTTACAACCAACATAGTGGAAACTATTCGGTACCCTTAATAGGGCCAAAACGGTAAAAGACTAATCTAATCAGAAAGAAGATAAGTGTTCCATCCTAGCTGGCAAAGAAGCTCTCTTAAGAGTCCCTGTTCGAAGATATACTTCGAACTAGCATTCGCCTTCATCCTTCAAACTTGATCCAAAGTACTCCCGGAGCTAGATGCTCTAAACCTTTTATTCAATCATCTGTCTTTGTCTTGTCATAACAATAACCCTGAAGATGGAGTATTTTCCCCCAACAATGTGTTTCCTTGTCGATATTCTAGAATAGGCTACTCCTATTTACCGTCGATGCCATTCCTTGGGCTAAGTGGCTGCATGTGATTCCACTTTTCCTTTGTCTCCTGCACCCTTGGCCGCCTGCTTTAAGGGTTTTTTATCATGGATTCTCTGATCGGACCATATGGTACCCCTACGAGTACTACTCGGAGTATGAGTGTCCTCATTGGCTAACCTTGCCCGATGAGTTCTGAGACAAAGAATCCATCCACATATTTATGGCCGCGATTTCTCCTTGCTTCTTGCCTATCAATTTTATCTATGAGCGTTCTCGGAAGGGCTGCTACTAGTTCCACCACCCATTGGTCTTTGCGAGGCATATAGGCTTTGGTCAACTCCCACCCCACCTATTCTTCATCGATCAAATCCAAACTCGTGGGGAAGTCAAGGATATCGTGTAGTGGGACTGCCTCCTCCATATGACCAATGAGATACTTGTTGGTGATTTTGCTTCTTGGACAGCCTACTAGGTGACCTCCACTCTTTTCTGCCGATGTGGGTGAACTAAAGAAGCATATCTTCAACCGCTCTTCATTGATTTATCAGTAGCGGCTTCACCTAGGCGATGCTGATGTGGGGCCCAAGGTGGATACTTTAACTCACCCTTTTACTTATTTCCATTGTATTCCTTTTGTCTAATTACCTTTGCTTCTTGCAGGAGGATGACCTTGATGCTCCTTCAGTGAGTTCTAGTGTACGGCCGATACGATACAGACCTATATCGGACACTACAAACTTGAGCATCGGCGCCCCCAATCCCATGGGCTGGGTGAGTGGAAAATGGTCTAAGGTGTTGGTGTACAAACACCAAGCATCAACCTTGATCGTGCACCAATCCACGAGGGCCTAGGCTAGTCAGATGAGCCTAGGCCTAGGCCATCTAAGTTGTTACTGTAGGGTTACCGCTCGGGCCGATACACTAGAGGATGCTACCACTGGACCTAGTGTGCCTATCGCCGCCAACACCGTTATCGCTCTGGGTGTGGTCGCCATCGGAGTCGTGCTTGCTGGTGCTGATGCCATTGGGGTCGATGTGCCAGGAGGCACCATCATTGGTTCCAAGGCATCGACTGCCAATGTTGATATCATTCGCTAGGTATCTTTACTTATTCATTATTTTGTCTTCTGTTGTCTTTCATGCAACCGGCACCGGCCTTGGACGCAGCCGATGCTCAAGGAGGACAAGCCCAACAAGGAGCACTCGCCTACCCTCCCAGTCGCTATGTCAGAGAGTGGTGCTATGACCTCCTCTGCCGATGACACCTCGTAGTCAGCCGTCCCAGCTAGGCTAGTTGATGTAAGTGCCCTCGTGTTTATCCTGGCATGCTTCTCCTTTTAGCCATCTAACCTTTTTCTTATTTCTAGTCCTTCGCCCGATAGTTTCCTTTCGACATAAGCCCATACCTTGATGCCGGCGAGGTTGCTGCTCCATCGACTGTTGTTCCACTAACTCTCAAAGTGAGAGAGGCCTTATCAGACTTGCCATGTCGGCTAGAGGATCCGGTCGAAGTCCTGGTCAATGATTCGAGTCCGATAAGGGCTCGTTTCAACGATTTCATGAGCTCTCTCACTCCGAGCTGGTCGACGCTCTCACTCTTGCTGCCTTCCTGGAGTTCCATCGGTTGGGGGTGCAGCGGGCCATGAAGAAGATGGTCGACCAGGCTAGCCGCACATCGCTGTTTGAGATGATAAATACCCATAACGAGGTGATAATGAATAAGGGCACTCTTCTGAGTCGCATTCATGATGAATTGTCGGCCACGTCGTGAGATCTCGATCAGCTATGGGTGGAGTAGGCTGAATTGGTCTCGAGGCTGGACAGGGTCCGGACGAAGATTTCCGAGAAGGAAGGTGCTCTGGTCTCCTTCTTGGCTTAGATCGAGGCCCAAAAGCGCTAGCTTATTAGTGTCATCCATCATGCGGAGCACCAAAGCCATGTCCTTCAAGAAATCCCTGGCCCAGACATCGAAGATCGGGCCATCCTTCAGAGTGTCGACGCAATTAGGCTACGGGCGATCGATGGCATTCACTAGGCTCTTCTTTAGCTTCATGTAGGATCTTTGACTTGTAACGTACAACACTATGCCTTTGCAATATATATTTGTTATTGATCCCTTGAGTTGATTTTGAGCTTTTTGTCTAAGGACGATGCCTCAGCATCAGCCGTCTAAAGGCAATACCATCGGTATCAACTATCTTGCGTGTAGGCCTTTAGGCATTTATCCACACGCTCAAAAATATCTCTTCAAGTAATTTCCATTCAGAGCTTTCCCGGACACTTCTCCATCTAATCCTTCAAGCAGATAGACATTTCCATGCACTACTCGATGTATTCGAAATGGTCCTTCCTAATTAGGCAACCAGTTACTGAATCGATTGTCCTTAAACCTGATCGATAGGATAAGTTTCCATATGAGTTCTCCTTTTTCAAATGACTTAGGAACCACATTCTTGTTATAAAACCTGGCAACCCTTGCTTTGTTTTCTTCAATCTTCTTGAGGGCTCTTAATCGAACCAGTTCTAGATCATCTAGGCCATCTGTCATTAAATTATAATAATCATTGGCTGTGAGTTGATATTGTAATGTAATCCTTCTTGAGCCGATGTTATTTTCCCACAGTAGTACTTTTTCGTGGTCGTAGACTAACTTGTATGGTGGTATTTGAGTAGATATGTGTTGTGCCATCCGATAAGCCTAGAGTGCTTCTAGTAGAGACCGATGCCAACGTTTTGGTTGTTCGTTGATCTTGATCTTTATTAACTTGATCAAACTCTTGTTGGACGCTTCAGCCTGACCATTAGCATGTGCATAATATAGTGAGGAATTTAAGAGCTTGATTCCCATACCGATTGCAAATTGCTAGAATTCCTCCAATACAAAGATTGTTCCTTGATCTATGGTGATGGTCTGTGGAATCCCGAACCGATATATTATATGTTCTCTGATGAACTCAATGGCATCGGCAGACGTAACCCTTTTGAGTGGGACAACGTCTACCCATTTTGTGAAGTAGTCAGTGGCTGCCAGTATGAACTTATGTCCTTTACTTGACGCTGGGTATATTTTGCCGATCATATCGATGCCGATCCCCTGAAGGGCCAGGGTTTAATTATCGGGTTCATTACCGATGTGGGCGCCCTCTGAATGGCTCCAAACCTCTAATAGTCTTGGCACCATTTATAATACCTTATGTAGTCCTCTACCATAGTCGGCCAAAAGTAATTTGCTTTCCGAAGCAACCACTTAATTTTCTAGGCCGACTGGTGTGTCCCGCATATGCCATTGTGTACTTCACACTTCACCACCTTGGCTTCTTCAACGCTTATTAATTTAAGGAGAACCCCATTGGTCGTCCTATTGTACAAGTCTTCTCCGAGCAAAACGTATCTTGTTGCTTGATATATGAGTTTTCTTGGTGCCGATGTCGAAGTATTTTCAAATAATGAATGATATCGTACCTCCAATCATCGGCGTCTATCTCCGTGATTTCTACCTCGATTGGTCTGGCCGTTGGCTTATATCCTGACGTCATCTGGGCCAAGTCGTTCGCTTCTGAATTCTTCTCTCTTGAGATATGAGTAAGGGTTACACTTCAGTAGCTTGACATTATGGCTTGACAATGATCATGATACTCTTTCAGCATGTCATCTTTGCACTCATACTCATCTGATAGTTGCCTCATCACTAGTAGAGAGTCCCCCAATATTTCTATTGTATCGGCGCCCAATTCTTCCAATAGTTGTAACCCTTTCAATACTGCTTCGTATTCATCCTGATTATTAGTGGAGAAAGGTTTGATGGTGTATGCCAATTCAAATGATGCTCCCCGAGGGGAGACAATTACTAGGCCTATAACACATCTAATGAGGACATCCCCATGGATGATACACTCACACCCGAGTACCAAGGACCGATGACTCGAGCCCGAGTTTGACAACTCAATGATCAGGTGAATTCGCTCCTTGTTACTCAGACCAACTATCCTACGAGTGGATTACTCAGTTCCGATTATGAATGTATTATACTTAGGAACATGGGAGAACACATGCTGGATCGGTTCGATTGCCGATTGTGACCTCCATCGGCATTGGCCACCACTCGGATCACCAATGACATCGGCTACACTCGGGCATCAACTTCATTAGTTTGAGCCAATGGATCAATCACCGACACCATCGGCCGAACACCGATCATCACTCATATCACAAGTGGCATTACGCTCTGACCTTTATCAACATTGACCATCAATCAGATCTCCATCAGCCATCGTCCGACTACCGATGACTTCGATCGAGCTCCACTCGGCAGTCGACTATGACACCCTATCGGCATCGGCCACCACTTGAACCTCTATTAGAATCCACCCTTAAAGCGTCAACGTCCACTCGTCGCCTCAATCATACCTATCGGAAGATCGGGCCAACCATTTTCATGTCCCCGTGCTCATCAAGTGGTTATAGAGCAAAGGTTGCCCGTTAGGTATCAATCTATCCTTATGTTTCTCGTTTTCCTAGAGTCCAAAAAAAGCCAGAAAAAAATACTCGTTGTTTTGTGTTAGTTTGTTCTGCTGTTATCCAAACCATCTTGAGCCTTTTCGCTAGATTGCTTTCAGTTTTTCTTTGTTGAGTTTGAGTCCTTTATTCGAGTCTTGTTGCTGGTTCAGAGTTGCGTTCTTGAGTCTAGTTTGAGTCTTATGTTGTGGCGAGAGCCTTTTCCTTGTGAGATTGGTTTCGCCTCGTTGTCATGTCACCATCACATTGTGTTTTCCTTGTCCCGCATCGCAAGCCACTAGTTAGGTTGCAAACTGCCTTGAATCATCCACCGACAACGCTAGCCTCCTTGTGTTCTTTTGCATACCTATTTGAGGATTTCTTCAAGAACCAAGCAAGCAAGAAAAAGTGCAGACTCTCTGTTCTGGACATATTTTAAAATTGTTGGACACTACCTCTGCATACGGATTTGAGATCAAGCAACAGAGCCCTTTCCAAAAGTCATACAAGAAAAGCTCGTTCGTCCATGGATCCAAAGGAAAAAGTGATCCCAATAAAAGAAACCAAAAAGAAGAAGGCAAGAAGGAACGCATGTAGTAAAAGTGACCTCTCCGTACTCTGAAGAAAGGAAAAAGAACGGCAGGTGCCAGAGTATTCTGCTCTGTACCTAGAAGAAGTGAAAGGAAGAGCAAGTAGTAGGTAGCAAAAGTGTCCTGATCCATGCTATACGTCTGACAACCTTGAAATTTTGCATGCGCTGAGTGCACGTTCCACAGTCCTTGTTCCCTTCTCACTCTCGCTTACTTAGACTAGACCATAAGGACTAGTCTTGGCTAGCAACTCTGACATGTTTTGGACTATTATTCAGCATTGTTAATTCTGTTATTTATCTGTGCTAACCATTGCTACTAAATTTGTCTTCCAAGATCTACATACTTCCTTTCAGAACAGATTGGATCCTTGCAATCGCCCCTCACAAGTCATCAGACATCCCCACATTTCCGGTCATACCAACTGATCCAATCAGTAAGAACATCATAAGGACTCGGTAAGACATTGAAAGTGAGTGAGCAAGAAAGTGATCCACCGACCATAGTCCCATCAAGTGGTATCGAGAGTAGCCGATAGGGGTAATACTACTGTTTTATCTCCTATTTCCTACTAACGATGGCATGTGAGATCACCGATTTTGGGGATTACGCGTCTAAGGATAAACTTCAATGAATTGAAGGAAAGTTTGATGCTAGCATGAATGCCATGCAGCTAAGCATACAAGCATTAGTCGGAAACATCACTACTCTCACGGATAACGTACAGAGAATTGCTCCAGAGCAACAACCTTCAGGTCTAGTGCATGAGGTTGAGGCCGATGAAGAATACACTGATGACATCAGTGAACACGCTGCCGACCAGGAACATCAGCAACCCCGAGTGCACCACCATCTGTGAGGTAACAATAACCATGGCCATCAACCACGGGATCAAGGTAACCCTAACCCTTTCGCCAAAGTCAAATTTACTATTCCTTCATTTTTCTTGAAACATGACGTTGAACTGTATTTAGATTGGGATATGATTGTCAAACAAAAATTTAACTCCCATCTTGTCCCAAAACAACATCGAGTTAGACAAGCCACTAGTGAGTTTAAGGACTTTGCCATCATCTGGTGCAATGAATTGGTAAAGGCTGGGTTAAAACATGACACATGGGATTGGCTGAAGAGAGCCATGCGTGGTAGATTTGTTCCCCCATCTTAAAAGCGTGATTTAAGAAACAAATTACAATGCCTAAACCAAGGTAATAGGTCCTTTGAGGAATATTACCAAGAATTACAAATAGGCATGTTGTGTTGTGAGGTAGACGAGGAAGTGGTGAGGACTCAACCTTGGGGTGGCCCGATCTTCACGGCAGTAGAATCTCGAACACGATAACATGCTACGAATAGCGGATAACTTGCTGCGAACAGCGGGGAACTAATCCGACAGGCCGGTGCAGCCGAACTGGAAGCCGACAAGCACGAATTAGGGGAGCTTTATACCTGTCTCAAGGTTTGGCTGCAGTCAAGCAACGGGGAGAGAGGCACCGAAACCACAAGGACTTCGACTCGATCTCCGAACGATGGCAGAAAAACAAGCCGGGACCAATCCACACAATACGGTGCGGCCGAACCAGAAGCCGTAAGCACGAAATGGGGGATCTCAGAGAGATCTTTCTCACAAGCGCACGATGAACTTGCAAGAACAAGGGTGAGTAGACACTCAAGCAGCTCGGCTGCAATATACCATAGAGGTAGGTTTATCAAATGATCAAAAGTTGAGTTTGAGAGGCCTAGAGGGGGGGTATTTATACTAGGAACAACCCTCCTAGATGAGTATGAGTCGTGCTCTCCACGCAGGGAGGGTGTGAAACCAGCTGGTGGAGTATTCAAGAGGCTGTCTTGTGAACTCGCGCGACTGTTTGATTGCTGGACCACTCTTCAATGTTTTAGCCATAACTCAAGCTTGGGAACTCCAAAAGACGAACAGTTTGTTGGGTGTGAAAGCTGACTTGATGGCCTTTCCAACCATAGGTCATAGAGCCCCCGTCTCTCAGTATTCTAACCGTGGTGAAGCTCGCAAGTGGGGCCTTCTATCAGCCTAGATTTCCGATTCGGCTCTTGCTGTGCTCCGTGCTCTTCAATCAGGTCTTGGTGCTTCATAGCTTCATGTGTGAACCTGAGCAAGATCAAAGTACATGATTTAGGTAGTAAACAATTCTCATTAGTTACATCAACGGTGTGAAGGAGCGAATTAACCTGATGGTGTAGCGTCTTTGAGCGACTGCGAGTGATCGGACCTTTATACCCGGTGATAGCGATCGGATCTGTATGCACGGTGATCGGACGAGTGATAGGACCATGTGTGGGAATGTCCTCATCATCCTCCCCCTCTTGAAAAGGAGTCGACCTCGACTCTTCTTCCCCATGGAAGGGTGAAAGGTCAGTGACGTTGAAGGTTGCACTCACACCATATGTGCTCGGAAGGTCAATCACATAGGTGTTGTCATTGATCTTTTGGAGTACTTTGAACGGACCATCTGCTCGTGGTTGTAGCTTGCACTTGCGCTGATCTGGAAAACGCTCCTTGCGAAGGTGAACCCAAACCAGATCTCCTGGTTCGAACACCATTTTTTTGCGTCCCTTGTTGGCGCACTTTTCATACAGCTTGGTCATCTTCTCGATGTTTGCTCTTGTTTGTTCATGGAGCTTCTTGACAGCATCAGCACGTTTGCTTGCATCAAGGTTGGTGCGTTCCTGCATAGGCAAAGGTAATAGATCGATGAGAGCAAGGGGTTTGAAGCCATAAACAATTTCAAATGGGCAAAAATTTGTGGTAGAGTGTACCGCCCTGTTGTAAGCGAATTCCACATGTGGCAAGCTCTCTTCCCATAGCTTCAAGTTCTTTTTTAGCACAGCTCGTAGTAGCGTTGACAAGGTACAATTCACAACTTCAGTTTGTCCATCCGTTTGTGGATGACAAGTTGTAGAGAACAGCAGTCTAGTCCCCAGCTTTCCCCACAAGGTCTTCCAAAAGTAGCTCAAGAATTTGGCGTCGCGATCTGAAACAATAGTTCGGGGTACTCCATGTAGCCGTATAATTTCCTTGAAAAATAATTCAGCAATGTGTGAAGCATCATCGCTCTTATGACAGGGAATAAAGTGAGCCATCTTGCTGAAACGATCAACCACAACAAAGATTGAATCCCTCCCCCTCTTAGTTCGAGGTAAACCGAGAACAAAATCCATTGAAATGTCTTCCCACGGAACTCTAGGAATAGGTAGAGGGGTGTATAAACCATGCGGGTGCAAGCGGGACTTAGCTTTGTGGCAGGTTGCACATCGTAGGACATGTCGTTCCACGTCCCTCCTCATCTTGGGCCAATAGAAGTGATCGGCCAGGACTTGTTCCGTCTTTTTGGCCCCAAAGTGACCCATAAGTCCTCCAGCATGAGCTTCCTGTAAGAGCATGAGACGGACATAGCAATCTGGAATGCAAAGTTTGTTAGCTCGAAACAAGAACCCGTCATGTAAATGGTACTTCCCCCAGCCTTTACCATCACAACATTTAGAGAATGGTTCTGCAAACGATGGGTCAGTGGCATACAATTCTTTAATACTCTCTAGCCCAAGCATTTTAGAATCAAGTAGTGACAGCAACGCATAACGCCTAGACAGAGCATCGGCAACAACATTTTCTTTCCCTTTCTTATACTTTACAATGTAAGGAAAAGATTCAATGAATTCACTCCATTTTGCATGTCTTCTATTCAGTTTAAGTTGGCCCTTTAAATGCTGCAAAGATTCATGGTCGGAATGGATCACAAATTCTTTAGGTAAAAGGTAGTGTTGCCAAGTCTCTAGACTACTTACTAACGCATATAGTTCCTTATCATAAACCGAGTAATTCAGAACAGGACCACTTAACTTTTCACTGAAGTAAGTTGTTGGACCGGAAATGGCGACTAGAGGGGGGGGGGTGAATGGGAGCTTTTAAAAACTTGGGCTAAAAACAGCCTTCGGTTTAACACTGTCTACTGCGGAACAGGCTTCGAACACCAACCTTCGAAGGTTTGGTTCGGAGGTACTTGACAGCTCCGAACACAGGCTTCGGAAGCAGGAAAAGTTCGAAGCCAAGTAGACTTCGCTCCACCCACAACCCCGAAAACAACTCTGCCAAGTCAGTGCAGGCTCCGCACATAGGGTGCTTCGAGCAGGCTTCACACTTCACCCTTCGCAAGAGTGAACTACCCTCCGAGGACTTCGACCTAAAACTTAGCGACAACAACTGGTGCTGGGCTTCGTTCTGCGAAGGTCTAAACGCACACTATACGGACACCGCTAAGGGCTTCAACGCGAGAGGCTAAACGGGCTTCGATCAGGGCTTCGCTAGTAAGCAGCGAGGTCTAGCCTCTTGTTACACAGAGCGAACGCACACTGAAAAGCACACTTCGCACACAACACACTTCGCCAAAACAGGCTTCGATGCACTGCCACAAGTCACTCAAGGTGACACACAAATGGACGAGGTATGCAGCGAAGTATGTAAAACAAGCTCAAGCAAAAAGCACACAGAAGCAGGGCTTCGCCGCTTGAACAAGGAAAACAGTAAAAACTCACTGGATGTATTCAAAGTGTGAGAGGCTAGTACAGGAGCTCAACAGTAAATGCTCAAAGTGTTAAATGTTACCTACCCAACCCCCCATATTTATAGCCCACAGTTCACCCAAGTGAATTGACTACTTTACCCCTAGGGTTTACACCAGTTTTGTCTCTACAGAATAGAAGGGTACAAAAGGTAATCAACTTTATTCTGGAGGCTTCTCTGTCAGCTTTGCAGAGGGGACAGCGTCAGCTTTTTGCAGAGCAGACAGTGTCAGCCTTTGCAGTCTTTGACCTTCCTGAAGCCCCCCTTTGCACGCGAGGGGTGCGGTAGCTTCGACGAGAAGCCTTGAGCCTGATGGCCTTCGCTTCACCGAAGATAGCCTCCGATACAGTGACGGTTTTGAGCCGAAGCCGTCAAAGCCCTTGGGCCTTCGCACCACCACCTCCGGAGTGGACCACCACGGCTTCGCAGCTACTCCCAGCTCGAACTCCGTCAGTCCGTGTACCGAAGCCATGCATGGCCGAAGCACCGCAAGTCAACCTCGCTCCGGAGCTAGCCTCGCTCCGATGCCTTCCTCACTCCGAAGCCCCACCTTCGGAGTACCACCCTTCGAAGTCCCTCCTTCGTCCAAGGCCTCCGCACGAAGCATTCCATGAGCACTTTGTCGCAGTGTCTCTCCCCGAGCACACTCCTCGACGGGCCTCACCCGGACCATGCCTTCGATGCACCTCGACTTCTGAGACCTTCGTCGGGTACCTTCGAATGTCTCCCTCCGGAGCACACTTCGAACGCCTTGCATCCGCAGAGGACTTGATCCACCATACTCCAAAGTCACTCCATCCGGAGTACCTTCGAAGTGCCTCACCTCCGAGGACTTTGTCTCGGAGTACCTTCACCCGGAGCCACGCTCCGCACTTACTGCCTTCTCCTGATGCACCTCGACCCGAGGACCGACCCAGACCCCTTCGCAGCCACCGTGACGGAGCTCCCTGCTCCCCTAGCATCAAGCCTCCCGCTTGACCTAGGTTCACCTGCTACGAACCGTCTGTTGCCTCCGAAGTCCCCTGCGCACCATAGATAAACAGACAAGTGTATCCAGTACTCCGGAGACCTCTCCGGGTTAGCAACCTTCGGTACACACTCTGGTGTATCGCCCAAAGTACCGAGAACTTCGGTACACCCCAGTCATCATGTACTGTCGGACCCCTCCGACAGGCACACTCCGCTGCAATAGCTGCAGCAACCAAACCACTGAACCATTCGGTGACAACAACCTCTGAACACCTTCGGAGATCCCACCTCCGAACCCCCTTCGGAGGTACCCCTTCGAATCAGAGGTTAAACGCCTGCCAATCACTCATCACAAACACTGAAACCAACCCTTGGTTTCTCAATCTCCCCCTTGATGAGTGCATTGACAACCAAATTCAAGTTCAAGAAAATTAGAAAATTTCAGCACACAAGTGACCATAAAAACTCAGAAAAGAGCCAAATCATGCCACTTGATAAAAGAATTTTCCTCCCCCTTTTCAAAAGAAAAGCCCCTTCAGCAAATCTCCCCTTTTTCAAGATAAAAACTCCCCCTGAGTAATTTAATTGTACCCCCTTGCAACAGAGAACTAAAAAATTTCTCCCCCTTTGCCAATGCAAGCATCAAGGAGCATGTAAAAGATGCATTGCTTGGAAATGAGCAGAATTGCAGAGACATATAAAGCAAAAATATGCCATCAGTAATACCAATGATCATGGGCTCAGCTCAATTTAACATTCTCTAAAACACATGATGACAGCATGTGAGTTGATCATTTTGGAAATAAAAGCATCACCACTTAGTCAATAAAACTAGACAAGTAAAAGCAAGGACTGCGCAAAGCTAGTCAATTTCTACTCTAGATATACAAGTCCAGTTCATATGGAGCTATGAAAGCAAACTTGATGATCAATGAATTTTGGTGTTATTTTTATAATGCCAGGGGTTATTTGTTTGTCCACCTTATACTTTCCAATCAGGCCAAGCCTAGGCATGAAAGCCATCAGAAGCTTAAGGCAATGATTTTGGCAGACACTACACTATTCCAGTTCAGACCGATGTGCAATGGTAAGCAGTCTAGAATAGGGTAGTGCGACAAACAAACCTACTTGGATCTTTTACTTTGAAGCATGCAAATCATGGATTTTGGATTTTGGGATTCAGTAAGCAAATTGTTTGTCTTTTTGATGAATATCCATGAAAATATAGAACAAGTTTTTTCAAGTTGCAATTTTTAGCATCCAAAGAAATGTGTCTTGCTATCAAGCAGTTAAAAGATAGCTAAAACAGTCCTACCTATACATGCTAGATTCAAGAGTGAGCGGTGAGCATGATTTGAGTTTGGAAAGAAAACATCATGCACATTAATGTTTCAGATAAATTAAAAAGAGCTGAGCTGTCATGATTTCATGAATTAAAATGAGGCATATAAGTGCAACAGATGTAAATGCAATTTCAACACACAATTAGCAAATGCACACCAATCTAAATCTGCTCCCCCTCACAAAATACCGTAAGGGTGACAAACACCAAGTTCCCCACGCAAGTAGGCAAATCGAGAAGCATCGAGGGGTTTAGTGAAAATGTCGGCTAGCTGGTGTTGGGTATCAACATATTGAAGTTCAATATCACCCTTCTCATTGTGATCTCTGAGAAAATGATACCGCACATCAATGTGTTTGGTTTTGGAGTGCTGAACCGGGTTGTTTGCAATACAAATAGCACTAGTGTTATCACAGAAAAGTGGAACACTCTTATAATCTAACCCGAAATCCCACAAAGTGGAAGCCATCCACAAAATCTGAGAGCAACAGCTAGCTGCAGCAACATATTCGGCCTCAGCCGTCGATTGTGCAACACTAGACTGTTTGCGGGAAGACCAGCAAACCAGTGATGTACCCAAAAATGACAAGTACCAGAGGTACTCTTCCTATCAATCCTACACCCAGCAAAGTCCGCATCGGAATAACCTCGAAGACATAAAGATGAAGACGCTGAATACCATATGCAAAATTCAAGGGTATGTTTGAGATACCTGAGAATGCGTTTTACCGCTTGGCGGTGCGAAGCTTGTGGTGAAGCTTGAAAACGAGCGCACTGACACACTACGAAGTGTATGTCCAGCCTCGTAGCAGTCAAGTAGAGGAGGGAGTCGATCATGCTTCGGAACTCCTTCTGATCTATGGCTTCTCCATCTTCGTCAGGATCCAATGCTACAGATGTAGCCATTGGAGTGGCGAGGGGCTTCACATCTGCCATGTCAAATTTCTTGAGCAGGTCCTTGGTGTACTTTGTCTGGTGGACGAAAGTACCTTGTTTGCTTTGCTTGATTTGCAAACCAAGGAAAAAGGTGAGTTCACCCATCATGGACATTTCAAATTCCCTGCTCATGGTATCTGCAAACTCGGCAACCAAAACATGAGAAGAGCCACCAAATATGATATCATCCACATAAATCTGAACCAGGAGGAAATCTTTGCCATGCTTGAGAGTAAACAGGGTTTTATCAATAGAGCCCATCAAATACCCTCGCTCAAGCAGAAAAGAATTAAGTCTATCATACCATGCCCGAGGGGCCTGCTTGAGTCCATAAAGAGCCTTATGAAGTTTAAGAACTTTATGTGGGTACTTGGGGTTTTCAAAACCAGGGGGTTGTTTTACATAAACATCTTCACCTATGAAGCCATTAAGAAAAGCACTTTTGACATCCATTTGATAGAGTTTGAATCCCCGGGATGTCGCAAAGGCAAGCAAAATCCTAATAGCCTCAAGGCGAGCAACAGGTGCAAAAGTTTCAGTAAAATCAATCCCTTCAAGTTGAGAATAACCCTGAGCTACAAGTCTAGCCTTGTTTCTAACTATAGTCCCATCCTCCCCTTGTTTATTTTTGAAAATCCATTGTGTTCCAATGAAATGAACATTTGGTGGAGGATCAACTAATGACCAGACTTGGTTTCTCTTAAAATTTTCAAGTTCCTCATGCATGGCATTGATCCAACTAGAATCAGAAAGTACATGACTAACATCTAAGGGCTCGAAAGAAGCAACAAAAGCGGATTCAATGAAATGAGCATGAGAACGTGTTACCCTTTGATCAAGCTCACCAATGATCTGCTCAGGAGGGTGCATCCTTTGAACATGATGTGGAGCCTAGCGGCGGGATGCAGTCTCCCCCTCAACTTGTGCGTTGGAGTGGTTCAAGATGACCAATGTCGAGGTAGTTGCTTCGGGACCTCGTGCCGAAGTAGTTGAAGCGGGGTCAGCTTCGGGGGTTGATGTCGAGGGTAGTAGGGGTTCATCCTCGAAATCTATAGGATCTTCTTCTTCGAAGATGGTCAGTTCCATGTCATGTTCATTTGCCTGTTCAAGAGCAGAACTAACAGAGGGGGTTGATTCATCAAAAGTCACATCACATGACTCGATGACAGTGTTAGTTTCCAAGTTATAAACACGATAAGAGTGACCATGTGTAGTGTAACCCAAAAAGATCCCGTCAGAAGAACACGACTCAAATTTGTCCAAGTTACCACGTTTTAGGATAAAGCAACGACAGCCAAAAACTCGAAGATGAGTAACCTTGGGCTGTCTCCCAAAACGTAGCTCATAAGATGTCAAATTCAAAATTGAGCGCAAGAAGATTCGGTTTGAGATGTAACAAGCAGTGTTCATGGCCTCCGCCCAGAATTTTCTAGGAGTCCTGTGCTCATCGAGCATCGTCCTAGCCATCTCAACCAAAGTGCGGTTCTTCCTCTCAACAACATCGTTCTGTTGAGGAACCCACGGAGCAGAGAATTGATGTTCTATGCCATGCTCCATGCAAAAGTCAGCAAAGAGACTGTTTTTGAACTCAGTGCCATTAACACTTCGAATGAATTTCAATGCACCTGGGAGTTCAATGAAAAGTCTCAAAGCCAAGCACCGAAAGTGTGAAAACACTTCATCCTTGCTGGCAAGAAAGAAGACCCAAGAGTAGCGAGAGAAATCATCGACAATAACTAATACATACCACTTGCCGCCTAAAGAACTAACCCGAGAAGGACCTACAGTGTCCATGTGGTGAAGTTCTCCGGGTTGTTCAGTCATCACTGTGGTGACTGGCGAATGCGAAGCGGCAATCATCTTTCCATGTCGACAAGGAGCGCAAACTAAATTCTTCTCAAACTTGAGCTTGGGAAATCCTCGGATCAGACTTAGGGCACTCAGACGAGCAAGCAACTCAAAGCTCATATGCCCTAGTCTCCTATGCCACTTCCAGAGCTCAGAAGTCAAATTTGCAACAAGACAATGAGAAGAACCAGATGACTCTGAAAAATCAGCTCCAAAAACTCTCCCAACTCTAAAGATCTTACACACCACAACGCCATCAGAATTGAGCACTTGCGAAGTATCGCGATGGAATCGCACTTCGAAGCCCTCATCAAGTAACTGAGATACAGACAGCAAATTGTATCCCAGGTTTTCAACCAAAGCAACATCTTTGAGAGTGAAATTCGAGTTAATTCTTACCACACCTTTACCTTTCACTCTACTCCTTCGATTGTTTCCGAAGGTGATATGTTCCCTTTGCTTGGTTGTGGTGAGGCTGGAGAACCATGCTGCATCTCCGGTCATGTGGGGCGATCAACCGGAGTCCATGATCCACATGCCCTCCAAGCCTCGATCTGTCACCTACACATGATAAGAATATCTCGATCGCTCAGTGCTGGGGTGAGTGAAAAAATGACGAGGCATCCAGCACTGAGTGACACGAGTAGTAGGCACAGTAAAAGTAGACGATCTACGCACATGATAATCAGAATGAAGCAAAGTGCGAGGTCTACCTACATGCTGTGATCGAACAACATGTCGTGGTCTCCTACTCTGACGAGGTACAAAGCTACTCGCCCGGGGTCTACCACCATATGGAACATGGTGAACACCTCGAGGAGCAAAACCTCTCCGAGAAGCACGAGGAGCCTCAAAAGCAGGACGATAGTAAAACTCAGACTCATGCATACCTAAAGATGGGTAATGCATGTCCTGGTAACTCATCGCCTGAGAGCGTCGTTCATCCTTGATGCGACGATAACAGAACCTAACCAAATGACCCGCCCGCTAACAGTAGGAACAATGAAAAATTCTCCTAGGGGCACTCTCATGGGTCACAAGAGCAACTCTCACAGGCTCCTTGGGCTTCTGTTGAGTGGTTTTCTTGGGAGGATTTTTCTTGGCAGGAGGAGTGGTTTTCTTATGAGCTCGGGTAGGTTTCTTGGCCGGTGGAGTGTCTAACAGAGCTCTCTCTTTCTCTAAGGTAGTGGGTGAGGTGAAAACAGTTTTGTTCTTACTGTCTGAAGAAATTCTCTCAAAACCCAAACCTAGAGCTACCCCTGCTCTGTCAGCACACATCTTGGTCTTGGCCAAGAGCAAATCCATTCTACCATTTCCCTCAGTGCATTTGTTAACCACAGAAAGAAGGTATTCATTTTCAGACATGAGGTTCTCAGCCCACTCTCTTACAGTGCCTAGTTGGTCCTTGTTGGCGTAAAAGATTACGCTAACAGGTTTCTGTAGAAAAGAAACTAACAAACGAAGTGTTTGCGAAGCAAACTGTTCTAAGCCTCCGAAAGGATAATAGCTTAGAATAGTTCGAAAGTGTGTATTGATTCACTTGTAATCGGTCCCTATTACAGGGTGAAATGGGGGGTATTTATAGGCCTAAACATTAAGGAAAAGACCTATTTACCCCTCTATTACAACCGACATTAAGGAAACTATTCGGTTTCCTTAATAGGGCTAAAATGGTAAAAGACTAATCTAATAGGATAGAAGATAAGTCTTCCATCTTAGCTGGCAGAAAAGATCCTGAAGGGCTTTGGTTCGAAGACATACTTCGAACCAGTGCCTGTCTTCGGGCTTCGAACCAGGTTCTAAGCATCGTCGAAGAAGGTCTTCGAACAATCTTCGAACTAGTTGGCTGTCTTCATGCTGCTTTAGCAATAACCCCGAAGATGAGATATTTTCCCCCAACAGTAGCCCCTCGAATACGCTTCTCCGTTCGACCTGTAACGTTAGGAGAGCAGTATACGGAAAGAAAAGATAACCAATCATAGGGGTTATTGATTTTCGGTTTATCTCCGAAATGCATGAAGATATGAACTTCGAATCAGTCATAAGGTAATTACCTTTCGAACCACCTTAGAACTGACTCAGGAAGTTCGAAAGTCTTTTAGACTTAGAAGAAATAGCCGTTAGTTTCTGTTTCTAACGGAAGCTATATGAGGCGTTATTTTCGGAGGAGAATAACAGGCGGGAATGCGAAAGGGCAGAACCCAAACGGTAACAAACGGAAAGATTAGGCTATAAATAAAGAGCCCCAAAACTTACCCGATTACCTTTTCACCGCTTCTTCCTAGTCAAAAGCTTTTTGAGCCCTTCAAGTTCTTGAGCCCTAGTCTTTGAGTTCTTGAGCCCTAGTCTCCATTCCCTCAGATCAATCCGGCAATCGCGATGGTGAAGACCAAGGGATCTGCGCCTCCTTCGGCCTTGGCTCGGCAGCAGGCAGCTGCAGCAGCAGCGGCGGCGACATCGGCGGCGGCACCCTCGATGCGGGCGACGATTTCCATGGCGGCAGGGGGGAGAAATCCCCAAATCCCCGACGACCAAGGTCTGTGCCCACCCTCAACCAAGTACTTGGATCAATCTTTTGAGTTGGGGCCGTCTACCTGCAAGAAAGAATCTTTGGCAATCACAGCGGGGGGAAAGATTAGTGATGGGGTTATGATTCGGAAGCCGGGCAAAGAATCGATTCCATCACCGAGACCCGGAGAAGTTGTAGTGTTCGAAGCTTTTTTCGAAGCGGGCTTGGGCCTCCCGGCTGTGGATTTCTTAGCCGAAGTACTTGACTTGTTTCACGTAACCCTCCCCCAGCTGTCTCCGAATGCTGTAGCCAGATTAGCTATCTTCGAGTGGGCACTGAGAGCCGAAGGTTGTGAGGGGAGGGCTGAAATCTTCGCTGCTGCTACATAGAGCAACTTGTCAGCCAAAGACCTTCGTAGGCTCCGGAGGTGAGAAGGTGGTGGTTTCCTTCGGAAGCATCAATTTTAGGCTTCGTGATGAATATGCCCTGCAATTCCCTGCTAAGGCCATCAATGCTAGATGGTACACCGATTGGGTTCTGAGGTGGTTTTATGCCGAAGTTGGAGTGAGTAGTCCTCTGGCCGGTCCCCTCAAGGAAATCCAGTTCCGGAAGGAAGCCTTAGTGCAACCCGACGAAGGCCAACTCGAGGCTCGCCTCAACTTGCTTCAGAAAATCAGCAGAAGGTTGAGCATGCGGGACTTAGCCGAAGAGTTCCTCGGACTTCAAATTCCTCCGTTGATGGCCAACTGGCCTATCGCCTTCGAGGATGACTCGGAAGGCGGTCTTCGCAAAATAAGCTATACTTCGAGCCCTGCAGGTAACTTCGAAACCAACATGCATAGTACATATTTACTTCGAAGAAAGATTAACTTGAATTATTTTTTAGCTTCTTCAGCCCCTATTACTTCAGAGCAAATTGTAAGGGCTTCGGAGAAGATTTTGGGTGCTCCAACTCCGTCAGAAAAAGAATGGCGAATCAAATTAGTCGGAAGTTGGGAGCGTTTTAACAGAGTATGGGGAATGCTGGAGTTGACTCCACCCCCTCTGATGGATTGGGTGCCTCAGGAGAAAGGCCCCAAGAAAGGAGTAGCTGAAGCCGGAGCTTCAGGTTCAGCAAAGACTCCGGTGAAGAAGGTGGCTCGAAAACCTAAGAATCTCGCACCTTTGGATCCTGCTCCTTCAAGCTCAAGAACCTCACTTTCTGGTTCTAAAGAGGACGAAGGTATTTTATTAGTAAAATTAATTGATGAAGATGCAACTCAACGAAGTATTCACATTGAAGATACTGCAGGTATTCCGGAGCCTCAAGCCAACATCGAAGAAGTAAGAGCTCCGGATACCCAGGAAGAACAAATCGAAGCCCCTATGGGTGTAGATGAGGCCGAAGTGCCTGCGAACGTACCGGAGTCTGGAGATAATGCTGATCAACCAATGACTTCGGTAGTTCAAGAAGATACAACTCAGGCTGGAGTTCCTGTGGATGAAGGTGGAGTCGAAGTCACTATGGCTTCGATTCTCGAAGAAGTAACGAGGACTCTTCAGGACGATGCTCCTGCAGTCCAAGATTTAGCGGCTGATTCGGATGAGGACTACACTTTTGATCCTCCGATCAGTCCGGTGCTCGATATTCCAGAGAATGTCGAAGGTAAATTTTGCTTAATTCTTATCAATTTTTGCAAAATTATACAATGTGTAATATTTTTGTTTTTTCAGAACCTCCTGTTGTCGAAGTATCCCTCGAAGATACAATTCAAATACCTTCGACAACTTCGGAGCCACAACCGGGGGTTACTCTACCGGGGCCTGGAAGAGGAAAAAGACACATAGAGCCTCTCCCAGCTCAAGGATCGACTTCATCTGAGTCAACAGATGAAAGCGAATCAATTGAGGGGGTGCCATCTTCAGAAGTTCCAAGGGCCTCGGAAGAACCCTCCGGACCCTCGCTAAGCAGAGCTGATCAGAAGGCTTTAGCACTGCTTCCTCTCATAACTCCATTTTTGGAGGAGAAAACCGGACTTGGGACTTTGGTTAAACCTTTGGGTGAAGCCAGTCGCAAAGTCGGGGAAACAGAGCTGGTAGCCCTTTTAAGTAGAGCGAAGGGTTCGGAGCTTAATATTGCTGTGGAAAGAGCAGCTTATCAGGTATAAAGCATCTTCGAACCAAATAATGAATTATATATGAATAATTTCTTATTCCAGTTTTTCTTTTTTCTTAGCAAGCAGTCTTAGCCCGCGCTGCAGCTTTATCGAGCGAAAATGAAATTGCTCAACTTCGGGAAGAGAACGAAACTCTTCAAAGAAATTTTAACTTCTCCGAAGGTCGAGTAGCTCAAATGGACAATGTAATACTAGCAGAGCGAAGGGCTAGGCAAAGCTTGGAGGCTGCTAAGAAGGAGCTCGAAGCAGAAAGAATTGTGCTTCGGGCAGAGATTGAAAGACTGCGGACGGAGGATGCTGCCAAAGGGACTGAACTTGTAAGGCTACAAGAAGAAGCTGGCCAACTCCGGACTCAGAAGAATGCTTTGACTACGGAGAATGCTAAAATCTCCGGAGTTTTAGCAGAAACGACTTCGGTCAAGGATGCACTTAATGCAGAAAAGCTCAAGTCTGAGAAGGTGGCTTCGGAGGTCATCGAACAGATGCTAGGTGTCTTGGAGTACTTCGGTACTACTGGATCACTACCTTCGGATGACAATGTAACTCTGCTGCGCCGGCTAAAGAGGATCCAAGGAGCAGCGAAGCAAATGAAGACGGCAGGCATACGTTATGGAGAACTCTCCGGACAAGTGTCTGCCCTTGGAATACTTCGCTACTACGAGGATTTGGGCCGAACAATCACTCCGAGCGCAGAGGGCTCCATCATCTTCGACGACGCGAGACTTTTGACTCCTTCCGAAGGCGTAGCTACTGCTTGGCGAGCCTTCCAGACTTCGTGGAGAGCCGAAGGTCGATCTGCGATCAAGGCTTGGATTGATGAAGGCCAACGCCAAAAGCAAGTTCGGAGTCAAGCTTCGAGCAGTCAGCCTCCTCCGAACCCGCAGGTTTAGGATTATTTAGGATTTTTTGACTATGTAAAGCTGATGCTTGTAAATATTTATCAATGAAAATCTTGTTTGTCATATTTTTAGGCTTTGCCTCTTATGGAAGATATCGAAGTGTTAGAGCTTAACAGCGAACTTCGCTCACTGTGGAACACCTTCGAACTTCTCAAGAGTTATAAACGTCCTCGATTCCTTATCCCTCGAGATGACTCCGGCGTTATTGCGCCCGAAGTAATCAAAGACGTATTGTCTTATATTAAAGAGGAAGATAAAGAGATCGACGCAAACACCTCGTCTTCTGAAGACACTAATTGGTCCGAAGACGAAGGTGAAGCCCAAAATAAAAGATCTGAAGATCTTAGAAGCTGGGAGAGAAGCCCCGAGCGGCTTCGAACTTGGGCCGAGCTTCAACAAGAACAGAAGGATTTTAGAGCTTCGAAGGGGAGGAAGAGAGTTAAACGCAAAGTTCTTAGAACTTCCGATGTTGGAACTAGTCGTTCCACCCCTAGCTCTCGGGACCGAAGAGGTCTCCGATTCCTTCTTGGTATAGATACCAATTTTTCATAATGTAATCTGTAAACACATTTATTTCAATAATGAATGCCGATTTAAAATTGTCTCCATATTACTAGCCCCTCTTTGGGTATAAGCAACTTCGAACTGCATTCAAAGATGGTTATGCGCAAAGAAAAAACTTCGGAGTACAATTTTTTGGGGGTTCGGAGCCCCTCTGTCATTTAAAGATCTTTTGAAATCTTATAAAATGTCTTCGACTTTTGCAGTCAGAAGAATGGTAGCTTGGTACCTTTGTTTATTTCATGAAAGAAATCAATTGAGATAACTTCCAGGACACTTTAGTGTCTTAAAAAATTTGTCACTTTGGACGCATATGAACAGACATTCGAAGCTCATGGCTTAAATGCTGTTTTGCTTTAGCCACCTTCGGCTGTTTTTTTTGCAGAAATCTACCAGCCGGAGCTTGGATTTCGCAGAAATTGTAGCCACCTTCGGCTATTTTTGCAGAAGTCTACCAGCCGGAGCTTGGACTTCGCAGAATTTGGCCAACTTGGGCTCTTTTTTGCAGAAGTCTACCAGCCGGAGCTTGGACTTCGCAGAATTTGGCCACCTTGGGATCTTTTTTGCAGAAGTCTACCAGCCGGAGCTTGGACTTCGCAGAATTTGGCCACCTTCGGCTCTTTTTACGGATGTCTGCAAGCTGCAGCTTGGACTCCGCAGATTTTGGCCACCTTCGGCTCTTTTTACGGAAGTCTACCAGCCGAAGCTTGGACTCCGTAGAATGTGGTATTGGCTCTTTTACGGATGCCTACAAGGTATCAGCTTGGGCTCCGGATGGATTTCAGCCACCACACCGGAGGCTTCGACTTTATAGGTACGAAGTCCGGAAATACAGCCCAGCTTGATGACACTTCCCTCTCGATCGACTTCCGTCCCAGCGCGTCCGCTCGGGAAACTAGGAGTGTCAAGGGGAAGGCAAACCACAGGGTGTATGTTTTATTAATTTAGAGGTGATTACAAGCGGATTACAAGGAGCCCTTATGCGAAGTATCGCTTTAGGTGCTCCGCATGCCAAGTATGTGCTAACTCTTCACCTTCTAAATTAGCTAATTTGAATGAACCAGGGCGCCCTGAGCGGACAATTAAATATGGACCTTCCCATTTATTGCCTAACTTCCCTGGTGCTATAATGCTTCGTAGAACGAGATGACCCGGCCTTAACTCGCTGAGCTTAACCTTCGGGTCATACCAAGTCTTCGTCTGCTGATGATACTTTGATAAATTAGCTACAGCCCGAAGTCTTGTTTCTTCTGACAAATCTAACGAAGCTTGTCTTTCTTCTTCGATGTCCGGTTCGGTGCTGCGAAACGACCCCCCTTTGAGCTCTGTCGGAGTCATAGCTTCATCTCCGAATAGTAGTCTGAACGGAGTAAAACCTGTGGACCTTGTTTGCGTAGTCCGAATGGACCATAAAATCTTTGGAAGCTCTTCGGTCCACAGTCCCTTTGACAACCCTACTATTCTTCGATTTAGCCCTGATAAGATATTTCCATTGGCTCGCTCAACGGCTCCATTCGACTGAGGATGTCTCACTGCAGCAAAACATAGTTGAATACCTAGATCTTCGCAAAACTTCCTGAAGGGTTCTGCGTCGAACTGTGTTCCATTGTCAACTGTGAGATATCTAGGCACTCCGAACCGGCAAATAATGTTCTTCCAGAAGAATTTCTGTACATTATTCGAAGTGATAGCTGTTAAGGGCTCTGCTTCCACCCACTTAGAAAAATATTCAATAGCTACCACTGCGAACTTCAGATTTCACTTTGCTAACGGAAAGGGACCAATTAGATCCATACCCCATCTGGCCATAGGCCATACCGGAGCAATGACTTGAAGAGCTGTTGGTGGGCGATGACTCCGTCGACCCATCCACTGGCATCCTTGACAAGTGCGGACCAAGCTCTCCGCATCAGCTGTTATTGTGGGCCAATAAAGCCCCTGGCGAAGTGCTTTTCCTGCCAGAGCTCTAGGGGCTAAATGACTTCCACAAAGGCCTTCGTGAATTTCTCGAAGAATTTCTTGGCCTTCGGCTTGAGATATACATCGGAGTAGAGGGGAACATACTCCGGCCTTGTATAATATACCGTTGATTAACTGATAGTTTCTTGCTCTGAGCTTTAATCTTGACAATTGGGGCTCTTCGGGCAAATTTGTTCCTCCTTGCAAGAGTTCTATGATTGAATCTTTCCAATCTGCACTAGGAATGCAGAGAATCTCTGCAGAAGCAACTTGTGGCACCGAAGGTATATTGAACTCCTCATAGAAAGCTTCGTCAGGCACATCCACAGCTCCGGCAGCAGCCTTCGCTAAAATGTCCGCTTGCACGTTTTCAGCTCTTGGTATACTCCGAATGGAAATACCCTTGAAATGTGCTTCGATCTTGCGAATTTCTTCCACGTATTTTGCAAGCTGTGGATGTCGAACTTGAAAACTTTTGTCTACGTGCCCTGCTACTATCTGAGAATCTGTTTTTATAATTATTCTTGTAGCCCCTAGAGCACGTGCTTTCCGGAGTCCCAATAATATTCCTTCGTACTCCGCTATATTATTGGTAGACTTAAAGTTGAGTCTTGCGGAGTACATTGCTCTTTGTCCTGATGGTGAAATTAATACTGCCCCAATGCCTGCTCCGGATGCTTGGAAAGCCCCATCGGAGTAAATAGTCCAAACTCCGTCATCTGATTTTTCCGGAGTCAACTTCGCAGGTGGAGTCCACTCTGCTACGAAGTCTGCTAGGACTTGAGATTTGATAGCTGTCCTTGCCAGGAAGGATATGCCGAAGGGTGCTAGTTCTACTGCCCACTTTCCAATCCTTCCAGTGGAATCTTTGCTTCGGAGCATATCTCCTAAAGGATATGAAGTTGGTACAATTACATTATGAGCCAAAAAATAATGCCTTAGCTTCCTCGAAGCCATTATCAGAGCATAAACGAACTTTTCAAGTTCGGAGTATCTTGTCTTTGCTCCTGACAATGCTTCGGATACAAAATAGACAGGATTTTGGACCAACTTCCCATTGATATCAGCTTCTCTGACAAGGACTGCGCTGACAGCTGAGCCTGTGGCTGCAAGATACAGAAGTAGGGTTTCGTCCGCAATAGGCACCGTAAGTGTAGCAAGATTGCTGAGATAATCTTTAATATCTTCGAAGCTTTTCTGACACTCCGGTGTCCATGCAAAATCTTCGGACCCTTTCAAAGCTTTAAAGATTGGCAAACTCCTCTCCGCAGACCTTGATAAAAACCTGCTAAGTGCGGCCAGACGTCCAGTCAGCTTTTGCACTTGCTTTAAATTCTCCGGAGGAGCCATCTTCTGCAGCGCAGTTATTTGAGTAGGGCTAGCTTCAATTCCCCTGCTTGAAACTAAGTACCCTAACAACTTTCCAGCCTTAGCTCCGAATATACATTTTTCGGGGTTAAGGCGGATCCCACATGCCCGAAGGCTATTGAATGTTTCTGCTAAGTCTAGGCTATGTTGGTGCTTTAAAGCACTCTTTATTACAATATCATCCATATAGGCCTCCACATTGCGACCTAGTTGATGACCTAGAGCCTTAGCAACTAATCTTGAAAAAGTAGCCCCGGCATTTCTTAGGCCGAAGGGCATTCTTACATAGCAGAAGACTCCCGAAGGAGTTACAAAGCTCGTCTTGATTTCATCTTCGCGCTTCAACCATATTTGATGATAGCCGGAATACGCGTCGAGGAAGCTTAGTAACTCCGAACCTGCAGTGGAGTCAACTAGTTGATCAATTCGGGGCATGGGGTAGGGGTCACGTGGGCACGCTTTATTCAAAGATGTGAAATCAATGCACATGCGCCACTTTCCGGAGGACTTCTTCCTGACGAAGACTGGGTTGGCTAACCATTCTGTATGGGCCACTTCCCTGATAATCCCAGCCTTCAACAGTTTTTCAACTTCGTCCTTAGCTAGAGCAGCTCTCTCTGCGGACATCTTCCGGAGTCCTTGCCGAACAGGCCGGGCCTTCGGGTTTACAAGCAAGCTGTGCTCAATAATATCCCGATCGACTCCGGTGATGTCTTCGTCAGACCAAGCGAAGACATCCAAATTTTCTTCTACGACCTTTTCCAGGGAAGTTGCAACTTCGGGAGGTAAATCTTTACCAAACTGAAAGGTGTATTCTTTACCATCTTTGACAATGACCTTCGTTGCAATCTCTCCTTCGGGACTTGGTCTTGGAAATGACTTTTTCGAAGCTTCGGAAGAGGCTGAAAAAATTTCTCCATTATCTTGGACACTGTTTACCTGCCTCGGATCAAGAGGAGGACCGTGACCATATTCTGCCCTCCGAGCCATGGCTTGATCTCCGAAGATTGTCAGAACTCCTGATTGTGTGGGCATCTTCATGCACAAGTAGTTGTGATGCGCCACAGCTCAGAACTGATTCAACATGCCTCGTCCGAAGATGACATTATAAGCATACGGGGCATCTACCACATCGAAGATAACTTCTTCAGTTCGGGCTAGTAAACCTTCTCCGAAGGTTACTTCCAGGCCTATCTGGCCGAGTGCATCAAGCGGAGGTCCTGCAAAGCCTTGCAGAGGACGAGCCGCTGGGAGGAGATGCTTCCGGGAAATGCAT
Organism: Zizania palustris; assembly: GCA_019279435.1. Taxonomy (NCBI): domain Eukaryota; kingdom Viridiplantae; phylum Streptophyta; class Magnoliopsida; order Poales; family Poaceae; genus Zizania; species Zizania palustris. Next base: position 17,622,015 of record JAAALK010000079.1, read on the forward strand.
AACTGATCGAAGGCTTGTACAAATATGATATCTGCCGAGCTACCTCCGTCAATTAGCACCCTTCGGACTTCTGTCCCTGCAATATCAGCAGTAATAACCAATGGATCTGCATGCGGGAACTTGATACCAGCTGCATCCTCCGCAGAGAAAGATATTGGAACATGAGACCACTCCGGCATTGCAGCTGCAGATGACGAAGTCCCAATGTGGCCTACTTCTCGAACGTACTCTCTTCGCTGTCTCTTGGACATGCTTCCGAGGGTACCTCCTCCGGAGATAGGGAGAACTACTCTCTTCCCTCTATCTTGCCCTTCTTCTTGCTTCGGAGGTGGCATAACATTGGCCACCGGAGGATGCCTTGCAGCATCAAAATTTTCTATCCGCGCCACAGCCTGGACCGGCTCCGAGCGCACTGCTGCTGCTGGACTTCGGTCGGTACTACCTCGACCCGAAGTTCTCTCCAAGTATTCTCCCCGAAGGGTAAGAATAGCCTTGCAGGTGTCAGTTGCATGGCTTCGATTCTCTCCATGAATACAGCAAAAAAGGGTCTGGCCCTTGCCAACCGTTTTCCCTGGCGGCCTCCAGCCGCTGGACTTGTTCCCCGCAGACTGTGGAGCTCTTGGTGCAAACTTCTGCGGGGGTGCAATGTTTAAGACTTCATAGCGAGGGTGCTTTTGCCCTCTTCTTCTATCATGTTGCACTTCGGAGACTGGTTCTTGCGGCTGAGCCGAAGTCTTCACCTCTGCTTTAACTTCTGTCAACACTGTCGAAGTAGCAGTAGTCCTCCGAAGCCAACCTTCTTCTGACTTCGAGTACTCCTCGAAGTACGACATCAACTGTGATATCGTGGTGATGCTCTTTCGATGCAGTTTATCCAGAAGGCCTTTATGACTGACACCTTCTCGAGCCGCATCAACCACTGAGGATGTGGACAGCCCCCGAATTTGCGACTTCGTGTGAGCGAAGCGCTTGAAGTACTGCCTCAATGTTTCTCCGGGGAGCTGTTTCACTTGGAAAAGGCTTCCTGTCGACATGGGGGGCACGAAGGTGCCCTGAAAGTTACTTATGAACTTCTTCTTCAACTGTGACCATGAAGTGATTGATCCTGGTTTTAAAGACCAGAACCATCTCAACGCCACTCCTTGAAGGGCTAACGGGAAGCACTTCGCCATAGTTTCTCTGTCTCCGCCACTAGCCTCGATTGCTAGGGCATAAGAACGCGCAAACTCACTGGGATCTTCGTCTCCGGCATACTTGCAAAGCTTCGAAGCTTTAAACCTCGGATCGAAGCGAACCTTCTGAAGCTCGGGATGCAACGGAGATTCATTGTCGTAAGAGGCGTTCTCCGGGGCTTCGGGATAATCAAGATCGTCGTCTTCGTGCACTTCGGGGATAGCTGGGGTGGCTTGAGGACGAAGCCTGTTCGCAGCCTCTTGCCGCCACCTCGCTACTTCGGCTTGAAGATTGGCCATTTGAGTGGCCATGTCTCCAAGGCTATCTTCATCTCCTCCGGAAGGACCTTCCGGGTCTTGAGAGCTGGTATGATCAGTTCGAATCGGAATGGAGGGTGGCAGAGTGGCTCCGGGCGGTCGGAGTGTGGAAGGGGTTGGTGGAGAGGTTTCGTATCCTCGAGGGATAGAAGCCCCTTGCGGAGTTTGAGGTGGAGGGATAGTCGAAGACCCTCCGACTTCGACTGTGTCGAAGGGTATCTCTCCGGAGATCCGAGAGGACCTCCGAGTGGGATTGCGAGGTGCGCTCCGCTTAGGAGGCATGATGCAAGAGGTTGGTAGAGAACGAAGTTTTTTGGACTAGGTTCCCCACGGACGGCGCCAACTGTTGGCGTAAAAGATTACGCTAACAGGTTTCTGTAGAAAAGAAACTAACAAACGAAGTGTTTGCGAAGCAAACTGTTCTAAGCCTCCGAAAGGATAATAGCTTAGAATAGTTCGAAAGTGTGTATTGATTCACTTGTAATCGGTCCCTATTACAGGGTGAAATGGGGGGTATTTATAGGCCTAAACATTAAGGAAAAGACCTATTTACCCCTCTATTACAACCGACATTAAGGAAACTATTCGGTTTCCTTAATAGGGCTAAAATGGTAAAAGACTAATCTAATAGGATAGAAGATAAGTCTTCCATCTTAGCTGGCAGAAAAGATCCTGAAGGGCTTTGGTTCGAAGACATACTTCGAACCAGTGCCTGTCTTCGGGCTTCGAACCAGGTTCTAAGCATCTTCGAAGAAGGTCTTCGAACAATCTTCGAACTAGTTGGCTGTCTTCATGCTGCTTTAGCAATAACCCCGAAGATGAGATATTTTCCCCCAACAGTCCTTAAGGGTAATGCACGTGTCACAAACAGGCTGCACATCCTTAGAACTACCAGCCCTCTCCAGTCTAGCCTCTAAATCATGAACATGTTTATCACGTAAATTAATGCTCTCGCGCAATAAAGAACAGTTCATGCATTCAATATTATCATGAGGTCTAGAATCCACCACCAAAAGCTGCTTCTGTGCAGTCTCAAGCTCAGAAAGAGTTTGAGCATGTACAAAACACAACTGAGCAAGCTCACCCATGACTACAGTACAAGATTCACATTCAGCATCATTTACTTTAGACTTAAGCATGTCATATTCAGTAGAAACAGATTCTAGCCTAAGTCTAAGGTCTTTTCTTTCTCTAGCGGCTTGCACAAGTAATCTATCCTGACCAAGAACTACTTCATTCAGCTCATCTAATTTAATTAATAGCTGGTCAGATGATAGAGGTACCTCAGATGAGTCAAGCTCATCGCCGCTGTGATCGCTGTCGGCCATGAAGCAAAGGCCGGTGAAGTCTCGTCCCTTTTTATCCTTCTTGTCCTCCTTCCTTGGGGACTCCTCCTCCTCGGAGCTCGACTCCTCAGTTGAGGAAGTGTCGATGTCGCTGAGAGCAGCAACAAATGCTCTGGAAGCGGCTTTGGCTACTCTCTTAGCCACCTTGCCGCGCTTGCCCTTCACAAAGGGTTTCCTCTCCTTCTTGTGGTATTTGGGGCGCTCACTCTCATCTCTCTTCTTGAGTTTTGGGCAATTGGCCTTGATGTGAGAAGTGTCACCGCATTCAAAACAACCACTAATACCACTTCTCCTCTCATCCCATCTCTCATGATGAAAACGGGTGAACCTTCTGGCAATGAGAGCAAGCTCATCATAATGTAGAGTGTCCACCTGCTCCTTTGTGACGGAGACCAAGGAGGACAAAGCAAAACCATCTGCAAGAACACAAGTACCAGATGTGCTTGGTTCTGCAGCGGTGCCACGGCTAGTGCTAGAAACCAATGCCAATGGCTGTGGCAAAGAGCTTCTGTGCACTGCAAGAGATGCCTTGGCAATCTCTGTGGACTTCAGCTTGCTAAAAAGCTCATCACAGGTCAATGTATCATAACCTGTGGACTCCTCAATGCTGGATATCTTTACTTCCCATATGCTACGGTCAAGAGCATAGAGAAGCTTGATAGCCATGTCATGATCATTGTAAGCAAGCGTCCCGTTGGACCGCAAGTTACTCACTATAGCATCAAAGCGTGAAAACATGGCATCTATAGATTCACCAGGTGCCTGCACAAACAGCTGATACTGTTGATTGTATGTGCTTTGGCGCCTGGCCTTGATCTGAGTAGAGCCCTCATGAAAAATAGTGAGATTGGTCCAAATTTCCCTAGCAGTCCTAAGGTGTTGGCATTATACTGATCTTTCTTTGTTTGAGAGGTGCGAGTCTCAGGGATGGAGTATTGTGAGTCCACAATCTCCCAAATTGCATTTCCTTGGCTTAGCAAGTAAGCCTCCATGCGCACCTTCCAGTATGCAAAGTCAGTCCCATCGAACAGAGGAATTTTACTAGCTCTGTCCATGTCGCCAATAGATCACAAAACTGGTTAAGGTCAACTGGAGATCTTAACCTGCTCTGATACCAATTGTTGGACCGGAAACGGCGACCAGAGGGGGGGTGAATGGGAGCTTTTAAAAACTTGGGCTAAAAACAGCCTTCGGTTTAACACTGTCTACTGCGGAACAGGCTTCGAACACCAACCTTCGAAGGTTTGGTTCGGAGGTACTTGACAGCTCCGAACACATGCTTCGGAAGGAGGAAAAGTTCGAAGCCAAGTAGACTTCGCTCCACCCACAACCCCGAAAACAACTCTGCCAAGTCAGTGCAGGCTCCGCACACAGGGTGCTTCGAGCAGGCTTCGCACTTCACCCTTCGCAAGAGTGAACTACCCTCCGAGGACTTCGACCTAAAACTTAGCGACAGCAACTGGTGCTGGGCTTCGTTCTGCGAAGGTCTAAACGCACACTATACGGACACCGCTAAGGGCTTCAACGCGAGAGGCCAAACGGGCTTCGATCAGGGCTTCGCTAGTAAGCAGCGAGGTCTAGCTTCTTGTTACACAGAGCGAACGCACACTGAAAAGCACACTTCGCACACAACACACTTCGCCAAAACAGGCTTCGATGCACTGCCACAAGTCACTCAAGGTGACACACAAATGGACGAGGTATGCAGCGAAGTATGTAAAACAAGCTCAAGCAAAAAGCACACAGAAGCAGGGCTTCGCTGCTTGAACAAGGAACACAGTAAAAACTCACTGGATGTATTCAAAGTGTGAGAGGCTAGTACAGGAGCTCAACAGTAAATGCTCAAAGTGTTAAATGTTACCTACCCAACCCCCCATATTTATAGCCCACAGTTCACCCAAGCGAATTGACTACTTTACCCCTAGGGTTTACACCAGTTTTGTCTCTACAGAATAGAGGGGTACAAAAGGTAATCAACTTTATTCTGGAGGCTTCTCTGTCAGCTTTGCAGAGGGGACATCGTCAGCTTTTTGCAGAGCAGACAGTGTCAGCCTTTGCAGTCTTTGACCTTCCTGAAGCCCCCCTTCGCACGCGAGGGGTGCGGTAGCTTCGACGAGAAGCCTTGAGCCTGATGGCCTTCGCTTCACCGAAGATAGCCTCCGATACAGTGACGGTTTTGAGCCGAAGCCGTCAAAGCCCTTGGGCCTTCGCACCACCACCTCCGGAGTGGACCACGACGGCTTCGCAGCTACTCCCAGCTCGAACTCCGTCAGTCCATGTACCGAAGCCATGCATGGCCGAAGCACCGCAAGTCAACCTCGCTCCGGAGCTAGCCTCGCTCCGAAGCCTTCCTCACTCCGAAGCCCCACCTTCAGAGTACCACCCTTCGAAGTCCCTCCTTCGTCCAAGGCCTCCGCACGAAGCATTCCTTGAGCACTTCATCGCAGTGTCTCTCCCCGAGCACACTCCTCGACGGGCCTCACCCGGACCATGCCTTTGATGCTCCTCGACTTCTGAGACCTTCGTCGGGTACCTTCGAATGTCTCCCTCCGGAGCACACTTCGAACGCCTTGCCTCCGCAGAGGACTTGATCCACCATACTCCGAAGTCACTCCATCCGGAGTACCTTCGAAGTGCCTCACCTCCGAGGACTTTGTCTCGGAGTACCTTCACCCAGAGCCACGCTCCGCACTTACTGCCTTCTCCTGATGCACCTCGACCCGAGGACCAACCCAGACCCCTTCGCAGCCACCGTGACGGAGCTCCCTGCTCCCCTAGCATCAAGCCTCCCGCTTGACCCAGGTTCACCTGCTACGAACCATTCATTGCCTCCGAAGTCCCCTGCGCACCACAGATAAACAGACAAGTGTATCCAGTACTCCGGAGACCTCTCCGGGTTAGCAACCTTCGGTACACACTCCGGTGTACCGCCCAAAGTACCGAGAACTTTTGTACACCCCAGTCATTGTGTACTGTCGGACCCCTCCGACAGTCACACTCCGCTGCAATAGCTGCAGCAACCAAACCACCGAACCCTTCGGTGACAACAACCTCCGAACACATTTGGAGATCCATCCTCCGAACCCCCTTCGGAGGTACCCCTTCGAATCAGAGGTTAAAAGCCTGTCAATCACTCATCACAAACACCGAAACCAACCCTTGGTTTCTCATAAGCAATAGGTCTACCTTGCTGCATGAGCACGCCACCAATCCCTACACCACTGGCATCACATTCAATTTCAAAAGTCTTACCAAAGTCTGGAAGTGCAAGGACTGGGGCTGTTGTTAACTTCATTTTCAGCTCATCAAATGCCTTATCTTGCACATCACCCCAGTGGAAGGGAACGTCCTTCTTGGTCAGCTCGTTGATTGGAGCAGCAATAGTGCTGAAATCTTTCACAAATCTGCGATAGAAACCAGCAAAAATAAGAAAATTGCGCACTTGGCTCACGTTTTGTGGAGGTTTCCATTCCCAAATGGCTTTGACCTTCTCTTCATCTACCTCCACAACTTGACCTGAAACAACAAAGGCAAGAAACACTACCTTATCGGTGCAAAAGGTGCACTTGGCAAGGTTAGCGTACAGGCATTCTTTCCTCAAAACATCGAGCACACATTTTACATGTTCAACATGTTCATCAAGTGAATTGCTGTAAATTAAAATGTCATCAAAGTAAACCACAACAAACTTTCCAAGGAAGGCCCTAAGCACATGATTAATCAATATCATGAAAGTACTACGAGCATTTGTCAATCCTAAAGGCATTACCAACCACTCATAAAGCCCAAATTTTGTTTTGAAGGCTGTTTTCCACTCATCTCCTTCTCTCATTCGAATTTGGTGGTAGCCACTTCTTAGGTCAATTTTAGTAAAAATGATAGCACCACTAAGTTCACCAAGCATATCATCAAGTCTCGGTATGGGATGCCTATATCTAATAGTGATGTTGTTAATAGCACGACAATCCACACACATTCTCCATGATCCATCTTTCTTAGTAACTAAAAGAACGGGAACATCACATGGAGAGAGACTTTCCCTTACATAACCCTTGTTGATGAGCTCCTGAACTTGACGCTGAATTTCCTTTGTTTCTTCAGGGTTGGTGCGGTAGGGAGCACGGTTAGGAAGTGAAGCACCAGGAACAAGATCAATTTGATGCTCAATTCCTCTCTTTGGTGGCAGCCAAGGTGGTACTTCCTCTGGAAACACGTCTTCGAATTCCTGCAACACATCCAAAACAGTACTAGGCAAAGTAGATGGTAAGTTGTTAGAAGAAATAAGAGTGTCCTTGTACAGCAGTACAAAGAACATGGCATCGGGTTCACTCAATTCTTTTAGATCCCTTTTCCTAGCCATCATGACTAATCCCTTTGTTCCCGTTGGCTCGGTTCTTTTTGGCTGTTGAGTTTTCTTTGGCCTTGGACTCTCTTTCTCACGATGTTGGTGGCTCTCACAAGATTGTTTCTCACTCTCTCGCTGTTTTCTTTTTAGATCATCCTTCAAGATTTCACTCGGTGTCAAAGGGAGCAAAGTGAGTTTCTCTCCTTTGTATGTAAGCACAACTTTGTTGGATCGACCGCAAATCTGAGCATCACGATCAAATAACCAAGGTCTTCCCAACAACAATTGGCAAGCTTGCATAGGCACCACATCGCACTCCACCTCATCATGGTACCTCCCAATCGAGAAAGGAACGATTACCATATTGTTCACACGCAAGGCACCACTATTACTAAGCCATTGCATCTTGTATGGCTTGGGATGTCGCCTCTGTTTCAAGCCCAATCTATCCACTAACTCCTGACTTGCAATGTTATTGCAGCTCCCATTATCAACAATAATTCGGCATAACTTATCTTTGATCATGCCTCGGGTATGAAAAAGATTGTGCCGCTGCTCATTATCCTCTTGCACAACATTCACATTGAGAGCTCGGCGAGAGATGAAGCAATTATTGTCACCTTCCTCGGGTTGAATTTCACTTCCATCACTTACAATTTCTTCATCATATCTTGGAGCATCATCTTCTTGATCACTCTCTGATTCCCACTCTCCCTGTTCATTCACAATCATTGTTCTTCTGCTCGGACATTGAGCAGCAATGTGACCACGACCCTTGCACTTGTGTGCTCAAGTGGTTATACCGCAGCTGTGATTAAGCGATCGAAAGGATTACAAGACACAAGTCCGGTTTCGGGTTTTTGTGGAGCTATAGGTGGCTGTTCAAGGAGGGCTTTTGGTACTGAAAATCCCAGTGTGCGAGCACTCAAAGATGTGAAACATTGTTGTCACAAGTACCACAAACTTGCACCTTTGCATCTGAATTTTTTTTAACAACACGATCCGCAATCTAGCCCCTTTCAGCGTCCTCTTCTTTTTTTTGACTCTTTTTCTTTAATCTCTCTCTTTTTTGTTCTCTCTTTTTTTTCAGCAAACACAAGATGATAGCTATGGGGGGTGCGGAAGATGAACAGACAAGAACACAATGCTAGAAAACACGATGGTGACCAACAACAAGATGAGTGCAAGCAACACAAGAAAAACAGTACCAACAATGGCTCGGAATTTTTTTGTGTGGCGGTTTTGTGGACTCTAGGATGGGAAAAAAACTAAGCGAACAAGTGATGGATAAAACAAATCAGAGATAATCAAGTGTAAAGATCCTACCATGACAACTGAAGCTCTGATACCAAATGGTGAGGACTCAACCTTGGGGTGGCCCGATCTTCACAGCAGTAGAATCTCAAACACGATAACTTGCTACGAATAGCGGATAACTTGCTACGAACAGCGGGGAACTAATCCGACAGGCCGGTGCAGCCGAACTGGAAGCCGACAAGCACGAATTAGGGGAGATTTATACCTGTCTCAAGGTTTGGCTGCAGTCAAGCGACGGGGAGAGAGGCACCGAAACCACGAGGACTTCGACTCGATCTCCGAACGATCGCAGAACCACAAGCCGGCACCAATCCACACAATACGGTGCGGCTGAACCGGAAGCCGTAAGCACGAAATGGGGGATCTCAGAGAGATCTTTCTCACAAGCGCACGATGAACTTGCAAGAACAAGGGTGAGTAGACACTCAAGCAGCTCGGCTGCAATATACCATAGAGGTAGGTTTATCAAATGATCAAAAGTTGAGTTTGAGAGGCCTAGAGGGGGGGTATTTATACTAGGAACAACCCTCTAGATGAGTATGAGTCGTTCTCTCCACGCAGGGAGGGTGTGAAACCAGCTGGTGGAGTATTCAAGAGGCTGTCTTGTGAACTCGCGCGACTGTTTGACTGTTGGACCACTCTTCAATGTTTTAGCCATAACTCAAGCTTGGGAACTCCAAAAGATGAACGGTTTGTTGGGTGTGAAAGCTGACTTGATGGCCTTTCCAACCATAGGTCATAGAGCCCCCGTCTCTCAGTATTCTAACCGTGGTGAAGCTCGCAAGTGGGGCCTTCTATCAGCCTAGATTTCCGATTCGGCTCTTGCTGTGCTCCGTGCTCTTCAATCAGGTCTTGGTGCTTCATAGCTTCATGTGTGAACCTGAGCAAGATCAAAGTACATGATTTAGGTAGTAAACAATTCTCATTAGTTACATCAACGGTGTGAAGGAGCGAATTAACCTGATGGTGTAGCGTCTTTGAGCGACTGCGAGTGATCGGACCTTTATACCCGGTGATAGCGATCGGATCTGTATGCACGGTGATCGGACGAGTGATAGGACCATGTGTTGGGATGTCCTCATCAGGAAGAGGAGGACAAGATGTCACATTTCTATGGTGGGCTACTGTGTGAAATTCAGGTCATAGTCGATTATAAGGAATATAATTCAATTACTCGACTATTTCACCTTGCTATGTTTGTTGAGAAGGAATTGTAAGGGAGGCAACTGGCATCCAAAACTCAATTCAAGAGTATGCCAACCGCGCAGCCTTCTCTAGGATATGCCAAGACACCATCGAGCACCTCCTATCGGCCCTCCACGTCAATGTCCGATCGGGTACGACCCACTATATTGGCCATGGTCAAGCAAGCGTCCGATAAGGACAAATTGGCGCCAGCACCTACTCCTGCCCCGAGTACATCACTGGTTGTTTCCACAGGCAAGACAAGGGACATCCAATGCTTTAAATGCAAAGGCATTAGCCATGTGCAACGTGACTGCCCTAACAAGCGAGTGCTTCTTATTACGGAAAGTGGTGAGTACACTAGCGCTAGTGAAGATGAAAATGAAAATATACCTGCCACTAACCATGCAGAGCACCAAGAAGATGACTCCTACGATGAGCAAGCCATGGAACATATTGGCACAGCTGACACCAGCCGATACCTAAGCATCGTTGTCAACTGGATGCTGAGTGTGTATGTAGAGACGACGGAACAACATCAATGTCACAACCTGTTCCAGACTAGATTTGTCGTCTAAGAACGAGTCTGTAGAGTCATTATTGATAGCGGAAGCTATAGAAACCTTGCTAGCTCAACATACCAACTCAACCACACTCGCATCCGTAATCAATTCAAAGGTTCAATTCGTGTGGTAAGTTGAAGGTATGTAAAACTGCTCGAAAACATTTCTCAGTAGGAACTTATCATGATAGTGCCAGCTTGGATGTAGTGCCTACGCAAGCATGTTCCTTACTTTTTGGTAGGCCTTTCCAGTTTGATAAAAATGCTTTACATCGAGGGAGAACTAACACATACATTTTTACCCATAATGGTAGAAAAATGGAACTACCATTGACTCCTGTTGAAATCCTCAAAGATGACATGGCACGAATGGAACATGCAAGAAAACTGAGTGAATCAGGAACTAATAATCAATAAGTAGCTAAGGATGTTTGTTCATCCAAAATAGAAAAGAATGCAACACATGAAAAAGAATATAGCTAAACTGAAGGGTATCTCCATGCTACCTACTCGCTGTGAGATTTCAAAACCGATAAATTGTGACTCTCTCTGTTATGCCTTGATTTGCAAAGAGGTATTCTTTACACTCGAAAACTTAATGACCTCCTTGCTGCCTAATATTACTAACCTCTTGCATGAGTTTTATGATATATTTCCAGTAGAGGTACCGCCAGGATTGCCCCCGATGAGAGGAATCGAGCATCAGATCGACTTAATTCCGGGAGCAACACTGCCAAACCGCACGCCATACAGGACGAACCCTGAAGAGACTAAGGAGATTCAGCGACAAGTACAAGACCTGCTCGACAAAGGGTACGTATGAGGAGCCATGCTGAATAGCGTGGGCCTCATGGCTCCAGATGTGATGAGTCATTGTCAACGATAGTCAAAGAGGACTGAAGAAGAGATGAGATCTGCTGTTTCATGGGCTGCGTGTGACTCAAGTACACGGGCAGCGAGCGACGGTCGGGCTGAGAGAGCTGCGAAGTCGGGCTGGCCCAATCCGGGTACATGGGCCAGAAGCAGTAGAAGACCCACTGGGCTATTGACCAGGACTGACTCAGGTACACGGGCGGTGAGTGATTGCCGGGCTGAGAGAGCTGCGGAATCAGGCCGGCCCAATCCGGGTACCTGGTGCAAAGTCGGTGGAGGCTTTGTCAGTTTCTGCGCAAAACTGACAACCGTCGATCTTGTATCCGACTGTTCAGAAGAGAAGCCATAGTCACTACGAAAGCTTAGCTTCTAGATAAGTCATATGTATCTCTTTGCCCATAGTCAGTCAGTCAAGTCTGTAAAAAATCCTAAGGGCAGTTTAGTCTTTTCCTTTTATTCCTGCGTCTGTAAAAACCCTAAGGGGCTGGTGGAATATTCTAGGTCATTGGGCAGCCTATAAATAGGGCCCCAATCCCTAGGGTTGGACTACCCTTCCAGAATTCACTTTTCAATCTATTGGGTCACTTTTGCTTCCTGAAGTTTCTCTCTCCTGTGTGTGCGCCGCCAGGCTGCTTGCTGCTGTTCATCCTGTTTGTTCCCTGTTTTGGATGATTCTATTCCTTCTGTTTCATGTGTAGCATCTCATTATTAGCTCTGATGTTTCATTTTGTTGCGCACAACAAATTTATTCCGGAGTTTTGGTGCTTCTGTTGCCTCTGTTCTTCACGCAAGTAGTAGTAGTTCTTGTTGTTGCAAGTAGTACTACTTCTCTGTAGCAACAGTACACTGGTACTATAGCTTGATTTTTACTGCGTAGCTTTTTGATCGAGTTGACAGGGCCAAAGTCCCTTTTCTTGTGTGAAGTCCAACTCTATGAAGCAGGCTTCGAATCTGCATACTTCGAATCTGCATACTTCGAATCTGTAGGCTTCGAATCTGCATACTTCGAATCTGCAGGCTTCAAATCTGCATACTTCGAATCTGCAGGCTTGGAATCTGCATACTTCAAATCTGCATACTTCGAATCTGCATACTTCGAATCTGCAGGCTTCAAATCTGCAGACTTCGAATCAGCAGACTTCGAATCTGCAGACTTCGAATCTACAGGCTTCAAATCTGTAGGCTTCGAATCAGCAGACTTCGAATCAGCAGACTTCGAATCAGCAGACTTCGAATCAGCAGACTTCGAATCAGCAAGCTTCGAATCTGCAGACTTAGAATCTGCAGCAGACTTCGAATCAGCAGACTTAGAATCTGCAGGCTTCAAATCTGAAGGCCTTGCCAAGTAACTTACTGGAGACAACTTTGAACAGTAATCTCTCAATCAATTGCTGTGATTTATTTCTGTGAAGTTTTGATCGATCTGTTTACGTCTTGCTGCTAAGTCTTTTGAGGTGTGTTGGGTGTTGGAAGCAGGCCATTGTTTCGAAAGAACTTTTTAGGCGCCCATTCACCCCCCCCCTCTGGTCGCTACTTTCGGTCCTACAACGTACGTGAGAGTCTTAGTCCTTGTTCTATTCTAGTTATTTTGGTTCCTAAGAAAGATGGTGTTGGCGTAAAAGTTTACGCCAACAGTTGGCGCCATCCGTGGGGACACAAGTTCTAGAAGCTCGTTCTCTACTTCTGACTGCACTTCGAAGAGCACTTACGGGGGGAGCCTCGGAGTCTCAAGATTCCGTGCACCCTTCGGTTAGGGGCTTCTTAGTGCAGCCCGAAGGCCTTCACTCGACTTCCCGAGTCGTTCGAAGTCCTCTGTCTCCAGACCTCTTTGTAGCTAGCTATGCCTTCGAAGCGAAGCCAAGCTTTGGGTCCGCTCCGAAGGTCCCTTCGGACCGCTGGGGCTGGACCCTCAACTGCTCCAACAATTCCCGCAGAAGCAGCAGGGCGTCGGGTCCCTAGGGGACCTCGAGCTCCTCCTACGGTGCTTCGGACTGATTACGTCAGCTCCCAGGACCCAGACACACCCTCCGACGAAGGTGAAGACCTTCCTGGAACCGAAGCTACTCAACTAGCAAGGCTCCAGGAAGAAGTGGCCAGGTGGAGGCAAGAGGCCGCCGATCGCCTCCGCACCCAAGCCTCCACCGAGACCCCTGAAGGGCCTCAAGACGGTGGTGCTCACAACCCCCAAGAAGTTATCCAAGTCCCGGAGCAGGCCGAAAACGCGTCTTTCGATGACGAGTCTCCATTGCACCCGGACATGCAAAGGGTGCCCTTCGATCCAAGGATCAAAGCTTCGAAGTTACACAAATACTCCAGTGGGTCGGACCCCAGAGAGTTCGCCCGATCGTATGCCCTAGCGATAGAAGCAAGCGGAGGGGTGCGCAACACGATGGCGAAGTGTTTCCCCCTCGCTCTCGAAGGTGTGGCGCTTCGATGGTTCTGGTCCTTAAAGCCAGGATCGATCAGGTCATGGGAGCAGCTAAAAAAGAAGTTCGTAAGCAACTTCCAGGGTACCTTTGTGGCCCCGATGTCCACAGGAAGTTTGTTCCAAGTAAAGCAGCGGGCGGGAGAAACACTCCGTGAATACTTCACACGCTTCGCCCACACCAAGTCACAAATTAAAGGCATGCCTACCTCTTCGATTGTTGACGCCGCTCGTGAAGGGGTGCTAAACCCTGACCTCCTCAGCAAACTCCACCGGAAGCTGGTGACATCTGTGGCACAGCTCATGGCGTACTTCGAACAGTATGCCAAGGCGGAGGAAGGCTGTCTCCGGCGGACCGGAGCCCCCTCACCTGCTCTCCGAGAAGTCAAGATGGAGCCTGATGCCTCAGCTCCTACGCAACCTCCTCAAGATAACCACTTCAACGAGCACATGAGAGGGAAGAAGAATTTCCGTTCAGAGGTACTAAACATTACGCCCTTTGCTCCGAAGGCACCTGCCAATTTCCAGCAGGGACAGAACTTCAAGGCTGCGACCCCAAGACCTCAAGAGAGAGCGCTAGGAAGGCGCCAGAGTTTTTTCTGTTGTGTGCATGGTGACAACAGAAGCCATGACACGAAAGACTGCAAGTCGGTATTAACCCTTCAGGGTGAATACCTAGGACGAAGTACCGGGAGGGGCACTTTAGACCGAGCCCCATCGACGGCACGGTCGGAGCCTGTGTAGATCGTGGGCCGAGCCGGTATCCCAGAAACCCCCATGCGACTTCCGGTGGCCAATATTATGCCACCACCAAAGCAGGAAGACCCACAAGACCGCGACAAAAGGGTGGTCCTGCCCATCTCCGGAGGGGGGACCCTCGGAGGCATGTCAAAAAGGCAGCGGCGTGAGTACGTCCGAGAGGTTGGGCACATCGGGACTTCGAGTTCCACCGAGGGAATGCCAGAGTGGTCCCATGTGCCCATCTCGTTTACTGCTAGCGATGCCACAGGGGTAAAGTTCCCTCATGCCGACCCCTTGGTCATTTCCGCGGACATAGCAGGGGTGGAGGTCCGAAGGATCCTGGTAGATGGCGGGAGTTCTGCGGACATACTCTTCGTCCAGGCCTTCGATCAGATGTGCATACCCCCGGAAGCATCTGCTTCCAGCGGCCCGGCCACTTCAAGGGTTCTCAGGACCGCCTCTCGATGCCCTCGGCCAGATAGGCCTCGAGGTTGCCTTCGGATAGGGGCCTGTGGCCAGGATAGAAGAGGTGATCTTCGACGTTGTTGACGCCCCATATGCTTACAACGCAATCTTCGGCCGAGGGATGCTGAACCAATTCGGGGCCATAGCGCACCACAATTACCTTTGTCTCAAAATGCCCACGCAAGGTGGGGTTCTTACTATTTCAGGAGACCAAGCTGTAGCCTGTAGGACGGAGTATGGCCATGGGCAGCCGTTGGATCCTCAACAAGTGCACAACGTGGCGAAAAGCAGCGAAGACGTGCCAAAGGCCTCGAACCCTTCGAAGGGGCCCTCTCTCAAGCCAAGCCCGGAAGGTGATATTGAGTCAAGGATAATTTCAAAAGATGGTAAAGAGTATCCAGTGAGGTAGCCCATACCGATGTCGCGAATAGATCAACTGGTGGATTCCACTGCAGGCTCCGAATTGCTAAGCTTCCTCGACGCTTATTCCGGGTATCATCAACTCTGGCTGAAACGCGAAGACGAAGCCAAGACAAGCTTTATAACTCCTTCTGGAGTATTTTGTTATGTAAGAATGCCTTTTGGCTTGCGGAATGCCGGAGCCACCTTTTCACATTTAATATCTAAGGCTCTAGGTCATCAAATAGGCCGAAATGTTGAATCCTATATGGATGACATTGTAATAAAAAGTGTCCAAAAGCACCAGCATAGCCTAGACCTAGCTGAAACATTTGAGAGCCTCCGAGCATGTGGAGTACGCCTCAACCCAGAAAAATGTATATTCGGAGCACAAGTAGGGAAGCTACTGGGATACTTAGTTTCAAGTAGAGGAATCGAAGCTAGCCCAACGCAGATAAGTGCATTGCAAAGAATGGTTCCGCTAGAAAATTTGAAACCAGTATAGAAGCTAGCAGGGAGGCTCGCAACCCTTGGCAGGTTCTTGGCCAGGTCAGCAGAATGAAGCCTCCCAATTTTCAAAGCACTAAAGGGGTCCGAAAGCTTCAGTTGGACACCAGAATGCCAGAAGAGCTTCGATGATATAAAAGCATACCTCGGAAGACTATCAACGCTCACTGTGCCCCTTCCAGAAGAGACACTGCTCCTATATCTTGCAGCAACAGGCTCCGCAGTAAGTGCAGTATTAGTCCGAGAAGTTGACCTTAAGGGAAAGCTGGTGCAAAACCCAGTTTATTTTGTGTCGGAGGCTTTGTCCGGAGCTAAAATCAGATACTCCGAGCTTGAGAAATTTGCTTATGCCTTAGTAATGGCCTCGCGAAAGCTAAGGCATTATTTCTTGGCACATAACCTGATCGTTCCTACCTCGTATCCTCTGGGGGATATGCTCCGGAACAAAGACTCGACAGGAAGAATTGGAAAGTGGGCTGTTGAGCTAGCCCCATTCGGAATCTCCTTCATGGCAAGAACAGCTATCAAATCTCAGATCATAGCTAACTTTGTAGCAGAGTGGACTCCATCTACCGCTTGGACCTCGGAAGAATCCTCCGAAGGTTTATGGACGATTTTTTCTGATGGAGCTTATCAAGCATCCGGTGCCGGGGTAGGGGCCGTCATAATATCACCATCGGGACAGAAGGCCATGTATTCTGTGAGGCTCAATTTTAGAACCACCAATAACATCGCAGAATACGAAGGAATCTTGCTAGGCCTCCGAAAAGCTAAAGCACTTGGAGCCGCAAGGATACTGATTAAGACAGATTCCCAAGTCATCGCGGGGCATGTTGATAAAAGCTTTCAAGCAAAGAGTCCACAGCTAGCACAATACCTTGAAGAAATCCGCAAGGCTGAAGCAGTATTTAGAGGATTTACGGTTCGAAGTATCCCTCGAGCAGAGAATCAGCTCGCAGATATTCTTGCGAAAGCTACAGCCGGAGCGGTGGACGTCCCGGAGGAGGCTTTCTACGAAGAGCTAGCGCAGCCTACAGTTGTTCAGTTACCCTCTTCGGAAGTACTGTGCATTCCAGCAGCAGATTGGTGGGTTTCGATTATGAACATGTTGCAAAATAGCATAGACCCTTCAGAAGGTCCAGAAGCCCGAAGGTTGCAGGCAAGAGCCCGAAATTACATGCTTGTCAACGGAGTATTATACAAAGCTGGCGTGTGCTCACCTCTGCTTCGATGCATCTCCCAGCCCGAGGGTCAAGACATACTTCGAGACATTCATGAAGGGTTGTGCGGTGGTCACCTAGCCCCTCGTGCGCTAGCTAGCAAGACACTTCGGCAAGGACTTTACTGGCCAACAATAGTAAGAGATGCGGAGGAGCTGGTTCGAACCTACCAAGGATGCCAGTGGATGGGAAGACGAAGCCACCGTCCGCCAGTCCAGCTTCAAGTCATCGCCCTGGTATGGCCAATGGCTCGATGGGGCATGGACCTGATAGGCACTTTTCCAATGGCAAAAGGTGGCTTGAAGTTTGCGGTAGTAGCCATCGAGTATTTTTCAAAGTGGGTTGAAGCAGAGCCATCAACCGCTATTACCTCAAGGAATGTCCAAAACTTTTTCTGGCAGAACATTATATGCAGGTTCGGAGTGCCAAGGGAAGTGACGGTGGATAACGGAACCCAGTTCGAAGCTGACACTTTCCAAACATTTTGCGAAGATCTAGGCATTAAGTTGTGCTTCGCTGCGGTACGCCATCCACAATCCAATGGAGCTGTTGAGCGGGCCAACGGGAACATTCTCTCCGGGCTAAATCGGCGGATCGTTGGCCTAGCCAAGGGGCTGTGGGTCGAAGAGCTCCCTAAAATCTTGTGGTCCATTCGAACCACTCAAACTAGGTCCACAGGTTTTACCCCGTTTAGATTGCTATTCGGAGATGAGGCCATGACTCCAACGGAGCTCAGAGGAGGATCCCTTCGTGTAGTTCAACCCGGAGATGAAGACGAGAGGAACGCTTCGCTGGACTTATCAGAAGAGACAAGGCTTCGAGCTGTCGCCAACCTGACCAAGTACCAATGCCAAACAAAAACATGGTATGACCCGAAGGTAAAGCTAAATGAGCTTAAACCTGGTCATCTAGTGTTGCGAAGTGTAATAGCTCCGGGGAAGCTAGGAAACAAATGGGAAGGACCATATGTTATCTTACGCTCAGGCCGCCCCGGGTCGTTTAAATTAGCTAATTTAGAAAGGGAAGAGTTGAAACATGCGTGGCATGCGAAGCACCTTAAGCGTTACTACGCTTAGGGACTCCTTGTAATCACTTGTAAAAATTTCCTTTCTATGAAATAAAGAGAAGGGTCGAATTTTGTTTGCTCTTCGAATATCCCTTACTCCTGATGGACGCATCGGGAGGACGGAGATGCTTGCAGAGTCAAGCATTTTTCCCAAGACCCAAGCAGCTGCCTGTGAACCATCGGTTCGGGGGCTTAGCTGCCACCCTATGGATTCCAGGCTCCGGCTTGTTAGGATCCGTAGAAGAGTCTAAGGACTATAAAAAGAAACAAATTTCCGGCCTCCGGGTACGAAGTATCTGTAAAAGAGCCGAAGGTGGCCACCCTACGGATTCCAGGCTCCGGCTTGTTAGGATCCGTAGAAGAGTCTAAGTACTATAAAAAGAAATAGATTTCCGTCCTCCGGGTACGAAGTATTTGTAAAAGAGCCGAAGGTGGCCACACTACGGATCCTAGGCTCCGGCTTGTTAGGATACATAGAAGAGTCTAAGCACTTCAAAAATAATAGTAATAATAAAAAATAAAATAAAACAAAGCATCATATCATTGTGCCTGGCGAACCCTTTTTCACAAATAAAGGATCCACCACCCACAAGGAGGGGTAGGAGGATAGGAACCACGCAAGATACTTTCGAAGCATTTTACATTAAGTCATCATACTTTTACATTAAGAAAAGTTTTGGTCTAAGCCTAGGAAAAATCGAAGACCCCTTCGGCTACTCGATCCTTCGGAGCTCGAAGCCGCCACCTTGGTTCTCTTCTTTCGAACGCTTCTCTTCTTCTTAGAGGCTCGTAGTTTCTTTTGCTCTTCTTGAAGCTCGGCCCACGTCAGGAGCCTTTCAGAGCTAGCCTCTGCAGGGCCTTCAGCCTAGTACTCCGAGTCGGACCAGTTCATATGTTCAGAAGACGAAGATGCCTTTTTCCTTCTCTTCTTCTTTAATATAAACTAAGACCTCTTGAGAGATTTCAAGGGTTATCTCCCCTCTATCTCCGCGAGGAACAGAGAAGCGAGAGCGGCGGTAGGGCCTTAAGCTCTCGAGGCTTGCCCACTCTTTTCGAAGCTCGTCGGTAATTTCCAGTGTTTCGAGGCCAGGACTCGAAGGGCACGACAAAACCTAAAAAGAGCAGAACACCCAAAACAAGCTTCTTGTTTATAGCTTTTCCATTAATATAGAAGGCTTTACAGGACTTTGTGTACATAATAACCCTACAAAGCTAGACCTGCGAGTCGGAGGGTGGAGCAAGAATCACCGGAGCTGGCGAGGCAGGAAGTGGTGGCCTTTTCTGCACCTGCTTCTGCCGGCGGGCCTCGTCAATCCAAGCCTTGGCCGCAGCCTTGTGGTCTGTCTTCCAAGTTGGTCGGAAGGCTTCCCAGGCCAAGGCCACATCCAAAGATGGGTGCAGCAAGTCGTCGGAGGTGAAGCTTCCAGGGCTCGAACCCCCGACTGAGCCGAGGTGGATCTGAAGAGACTCAAGGTGGCTAAGAACCCCGATGCCAGCGCACTGCCCGGAGATTTCTCCGTACCGGACACCAGAGTTCATCATCAACGAAGAAGCCACCTGGATCCTTCTCAGCTTCCGATCGAGGGGTTCGTGGATCGCAGCAGAAGATGAGGGGCACATAGTACCGAAGTACTCCAAGGTACCCTGAAGGGCTTCCAAGGTATGGTCCGCCATACTAGCGTTCCTCTTCTCCGTTGCTTCCAGGCCTGCAGCGGTTGCAGATACCTCGGCCACCTGGAGTATTAAGGAGCTTTTCTGGGCCATGGCCTGGTTAAGAGCTCCTTGGAGCTCCACCAACTAAGCACTCGAAGCAGCCGCTTCTTGATGGAGCCTTTCGACCTCCGCCCGAAGGACAACGCGCTCAGCTTCGACCTCTTGGGCTGAGGAGCGGAGCGCGTCATTGTCTTGTCTCGCCGTCCGAAGAGCTTCGTCGGCCGCTGCCCTAGCCCTCCGTTCCACCAGGGTTTCCTCCTCCAACCTGATGGATCTCTCATTGGAGTTGTTAAGAATGGTCTGGAGGGTAGTAACCTTCCTTTTGAGTCGGTTAATCTCGACCT
The DNA here is from genome assembly GCA_019279435.1 of Zizania palustris. Lineage (NCBI taxonomy): Eukaryota > Viridiplantae > Streptophyta > Magnoliopsida > Poales > Poaceae > Zizania > Zizania palustris. Next base: position 17,642,013 of record JAAALK010000079.1, read on the forward strand.
CATTGGAAGTCGCTGCCGCTCTAGCAAGGACAAATTGCTGCAAAAAGAACAAGTAAGTACCGAAGTATTTATGATCACTAATTCGAAGTAGCTATGGTGTTTTTTCATACCTAAAGGGCAGCCCTTTCGAGGGATGTGTTGAGAGTCGGAGCCACAGCCTCGCTCAAAATGGAGACCAAGTCCGAATTGGCGATATCTTGGCTCTTCTCTGCCAGGGGCTCCATGAGCCTTTGGAGGCCTTCCCGCTGCTCCAAGAATGGAGCCAGCAGAGGAAGCCAAGATAAGACTTGGCAGTCGTCTGCCGCGGCCTCATCCTCCGAATTGCCGACGGAGGTTGCAGCGAGGCCAGGAAGAAGGCCGAGGCTAGATAGGCTCTTGCCTCTCCCCGGCACGAAGACAGGTGCGGCAGACGAAGCAGGAGTACCCCAGTCGCTGGCAGCTACCCCTTCGACCAGAGGCGCGGCAACAGAGGCAACCTCGACTGTCGGAGCTGACACCGCAGGAACAACCTCTGTCGCCAGATCCACTCCGACGAGCACATTCTCCGATGCCAAGCATGGAGCATCCGAAGGAGCAGGGGGTTCCACCTGGGCAACGACCTCCTAAGGCGAAGGAGCTTCGGGCGCCGCCGGAGCATCGACACCCGTAGAGGTACCTATTTTATCAACAAAATTAATAAGCGTATTACAAGGAAGAGTGCAGGTATTAGCCAAGGCAGGAGCTTCGAGGAGTACCTTCGGGGGCCTCGTGGGGCAGGATCGCCGGATCCTCCAGGACCTCGTACCCCTGGAGGATATCAGTGAAGTCATCTCCCAAAGCACTCTCCTCCGCATTTCCTGCTGGAACCACGACTTCCGCCGTAACCACCCCGGGTGTGGGTGAGTTAGGAGTCTCGGAGCTTGACTCCACGTGTACAACTATGGGCGCAGGAGGAACTGGCGGGACTTCTGCTTCCTCCCTAGCAGAAGTTCCAGGGGGGACATCCCCTAGGTCTTCATCATCGGCCAGGAGGTAGCTCTCGAAGGCCACTGCTGTCTGAGCGTCGGAGTCCTCTAGCTCTTCGGAGGCTGAGCTCTGGTCGTCCAGTGACGAAGCCGACGAAGTCGGAGCCAGCTGCCGAGGGGGTTTCACTGTTTTCTTCTTCTTGGACGGCTGCTTGCTAGCTTTCTTGGGTAGCTCAGCAGCGACCTTCCGTTTTTGAGTGGCTGCTCCCGCCGAGGTGAAGTCAGGAAGAGGAGGGGGCTCCATCCCGAGAGCTCCCCACACTCTGTTGGAGCGCTCCCACCTTCCTACTAGCTCCAGCCTTTTTTGTTTTTCAGCCACCGAAGGGGCTCTGAGCACTCGTTCGGTGGCTCGATCTATGTCCTCCGGAGCCAGCGCCAAAGGAGCCGCTGAAAGAAAAGAGTACGGTACCATAAGTATAATTATTTCCTTCATCTAATACAATGTTGCAAGAAACGAAGCCTTACCCAGGGTTCGAAGATCTCCCTCCGAGGCCTCTTGGAACACGATCGGCCAGTTAGCTCCGAGAGGAGGGATCCGAAGGGCGATAAACTCTTCGGCCAGGTCGCACATGCTCATGCGGCGAGCCACCGAAGTCAGTAACCCTAGCCTCGTGGAGAGCAGGCTAGGGTTCGGGGAGATCTCCGCCTCCTTCCGAAACCAAATCTCCTGGAGAGGACCAGCGAGGGGGGAGTCCTCTCCGACTTCGGCGTAGAACCACCAAAGAATCCAATTGGTGTACCATCTATTGTTGATGGCCTTCGCAGGGAAGTGAAGAGCGTGCTCCCTTCGCAGCTGGAAGTTGACGCTGCCAAAGGCTATTGTCACCTTAGAGTCCCCTGGGCCGTCCTGCGACTTCGACTGGCAGATGGCTTCGTGGGTCGCGGCGAAGACCTCAGAGCACCCTTCGCACCCTTCATCCCGGAGTGCCATTCAAAGACAGCCAGGCGGGCTACGGCGTTGGGAGACAGTTGAGGCAGGGTAATGTGGAACAAGTCCAGTACCTCTGTCAAGAAGTCTATGGCTGGAAGCCCCAAGCCTGCTTCGAAGAATGCTTCGAAGACTACCACCTCTCCGCTCCGTGGCATTGGAGTTGATTCCGATCCAGGGACCTGAGTCCTCAATCTGGTGCCCAACTTCCCCTCCACAGCTTCTTCAATGGATTCGGTAGTACTCACAGATTAGCCAATAAGGAAGCTTTGGGGGATCTTCTTCTTGGAAGGCGGACGGAGCCCCCAAGGATTTTTGGGCCAGGCGCCACCCGAAGCGCCTGCCATTGTCGTTGCTACCAAAGCAGCCCACGCCTGCCTCTACGCAAGAGTGCTTGCTGCTGCTGGAGTGGTGTGGCTAGTTCTCGCCATCCACTCAGATGCTCAAGAGATTGAAAGATTGGGGAAAGTGAGTTGCGAATGCTGGAAGTGGTAAAAAATCTCGGGTAATCCCTGTCCTTCCTTTTATAATCCTTCGTCGATCGCTACTCTTCGATTGTGCTCACTCTGCAGGTTCGGCTTCTGTCACTGACTGTGGGTCCAGTACTTGGAACGGCGAGCCACCGCTGTAAAAACCGACCGTTACCTTTTACAGTGTAACGGTTACTTACGCCGTAACGGCTATAATCAGACGGTTCTTCACGACGTTTTCTCTCTGAAGCGGTTCTCCTTCCTACTACGCATTCCCACCGCGTAAAGAGCCCGGAGGAGGGGTCCGAACGATGTAGATCTAAAAGTCCTCTGCAAAACCGTAATACGTCCGAATTCCATCTAAGTCTCAGAATGTGAAATATTCCTTCTGTATACTGCCTTCTTTCTAAACAGGTTAACTACAGAGAGGCATATTCAAGGGGCTACTGTTGGGGGAAATTACTTCATTTTTCGGACTTAGAGATTAATGATTCGAAGGCTCCAAAGAGCTCCGAAGCTGGTGGGCGCTTGTTCGGAGGCAGAAGCGTCAGGCCGAAGGATGCATCTATGCGAAGCCCTGATGAACCCTCCGAACGACAGTTAAAGGCTCCGAAGCTGAGCGACAAGATTGATAAGATGTTGGGCTTATCCATCTACCTTGTAATTATTTACCTTTTATAACCTTGCTCCCGGTGCCGAATAGTTTCCACTATGTCGGTTGTAATATGAGGGTAGTTAGGTCATTTCCTTATACATTTTTACCTATAAATACCCCCCTCTACACCCTGTAAAGGAAGAAAAACAAGCTGTTCGACACACAATATTCGAACTGCTCAAGCTATTATCCACCTCGGAGGCTTGAGACAGTCCTAAAACACAAACTCTCTGTTTGTTCGTTCTTGATCTCAGAGAACCTGTTGGTGTAAACTTTTATGCCAACAGTAACACTATGACAGATCTCATATTTTTCAAACTTCATTTGATTTTTTTAGAATTAAAAAACCATTAAGCTTCACGTTGCTCATTGAGTATCGCAATCTATATTTTTCATAATTTATTTCCATTTAGTGGATTCGACTAACAAATAGACTACAAAATATGAATATGATTTTTCTATAAATTTTGATTCATTATTTCATGCACTTGCAGTTTAAATTTGACATATTTTAATATAAATTCTAGAATTGTACTTAATAAATACAAATAGTAAAATAAACTGGAAAAATACCAAATTTTTATATGAGATAAGCTATGTTGCATTTTGATCGATTCATGTAAATCTATTTTGGCCGTGCGAAACGAGTACCTCGAGCGAAGCAGCGGTCGAGGGACCATCGACAGGGCACCACAAGCTATCCACGTCGAGTCGGTATAGGCCGTCGGGCGAATCGAAGGAAACAAACCCCTAGATACCCCCGGTGCCAAGCCTATTGCCACCCTGAAGACCAAAGACGACCCCAACCGTCTAAAACATATAGTGTTGCCAATCACTGGAGGTGGTGCTATAGACAACATGTCAAGCGGCAGTGAAGGGTGTACATGCGCGAGGTGGGACACATCGGGACCTCAGCATCTGCTTCAACTTGCCCGAGTGGTCGCACATGCCTATCTCCTTCACGTCGGAGGACGCACTCAGAGTCAAGTTCCCGCACGCCGACCCCCTCAAAATCTCCAACGACATCGCCAGCACTGAGATCCATCGTGTGCTGGTCGACGGAGGGATATCGGCCGACATAATCTTCGTCCACGCCTTCGATCAACTCTACATCTTGTGGAAGCACGTAATACTAGCGGCTCATCCTCTACAAGGCTTCGCCGCCCCCCTTGACACACTCGGCCAGATAGGCCTAGAGGTCACCTTTGGTTAAGGCCACCTCGAAAGGTCATAGGAGGTCATCTTCTACGTCGTCGATGCCCCGTATGCCTATATCGTCATCCTATTCCTAAGTTAGATGATATGCTTCATGAACTAAGTGGCTCTGTGATGTTCTCAAAGGTGGACTTGCGTAGTCGCTACCACCAAATAAGAATGAAATTGGGTGATGAATGGAAAACTACGTTTAAAACCAAGTTTGGGTTGTATGAATGGTTGGTGATGCCTTTTGGGTTTACCAATGCGCCTAGAACATTCATGCGGCTCATGAATGAAGTTTTACGCAACTATATTGGTCGATTTGAGGTAGTATACTTTGATGACATACTCATTTACAGCAAGTCGATTGGTGAACATCAAGAACATTTACGTGTTGTTTTCATTGCTTTACATAATGCACGTTTGTTTAGTAACATTGAGAAGTGCACATTTTGCACCGATCGAGTCTCCTTTCTTGGTTATGTTGTGACCCTGCACGATATTGAAGTAGATGAGACCAAGATAGAGGCGATCAAGAGTTGGCCGACTCCTAAAACGGCCTACCAAGTGAAGAGTTTCCTTGGTTGGTGGGTGTCTACGGAAGATTTGTGCGCAACTTCAGCACCCCCTGCCCCAATGAATGAACTTACAAAGAAAGGCACCCCTTTCCAATGGGGGAAGACACATAAAGATGCCTTCAATCGGCTCAAGCAAATGCTGACAAATGCGCCACTACTCCAACTACCAAATTTCGGTAAGGTTTTCGAACTCGAGTGTGATGCTAGTGGAATCGACATCGATGGTGTTTTAGTGCAGGAAGGTAAGCTGATTGCCTACTTTAGTGAAAAATTGTCTGGAACTAGCTTGAACTACTCCACTTATGATAAGGAACTTTATGCTTTAGTTCGGTCATTAAAAACATGGCAACATTAGTAATTAAAGCACATTATAAGTCAAGCTAACCTAAACAAACGACATGCCAAATAATGGTTAGAATTCATCGAATCCTTCCCATACATCATTAAGCACAAGAAGGGAAACAATAATGTAATTGCTGATGCTTTATCCCACCGATACACTCTATTGTCTCAACTTGATCATAGAATTTTTGTATTAGAGACAATTAAGCAATTATATGCCACTAACCCTAATTTCAAAGAACCTCTTGGTCAATGCAGAGAAGGAAGAACTTGGAACAACTACATTCTAACCGATGGGTTGTTATATTGTGCTAACAAGTTGTGTGGCCCTGCTACCTCTCTTCATCTTTTGTTTCTACAGGAAGCACACGGTGGGGGATTAATGGGCCATTTTGGCATGAAGAAAACAAAGGATGTGTTGACCGCCCATTTTTACTAGCCTAAGATAAGGCGCGACGTGGAGCGCTACGTAGCCTGATGCACCACGTGCAGCAAAGCTAAGTCCCACCTTAATCCCCATGATTTATACATGCCCTTACCTGTTCCTAGTGTCCCTTGGGGATAAATTTCTATGGTTTTTGTTTTGAGACTACCGAGAACTAATAAGGGGAGGGATAGTGTCTTTATGGTTGTCTATAGGTTCTCTAAGATGGTACATTTCATTCCTTGTCACAAGAACGATGATTCTACAATAGTTGATGATTTGTTTTTAGGGAAGTCATTCGCCTTCATGGTGTACCACACACAATTGTGTCCGATCGCGACATAAAGTTCATCGGCCACTTCTGGAGGATATTGTGGCACAAATTGGGAACCAAGCTTCTATTTTCCACTACATGCCATCCTCAAACAGACCATCAAACTGAACTGGTCAATATAACATTATCTACGATGTTGCGAGCCATGTTGAAGACAAATTTGAAGATGTGGGAAGAGTGTCTGCGTCATGTTGAGTTAGCCTACAACCGATCACTCCACCACACAACTAAGTCCATTCCAGGTGGTATATGGGTTTAATCCTCATGCTTTGATTAATTTATTACCTATACCATATGTTGAGAAGTTAATTTTTGATGCTAAAACATGTGCTGAATTTGTCCTCCAAATGCATCTAACAACTAAATAGCACATAGAGCGCATGAATGCTAAATATCAACTGACTGGTAGCCAAGGTAGAAAATAAGTTATTTTTGAACCAAGAGATTTGGTATGGCTACATTTACAAAAATATAGATTTCTTGAATTGCGAAAATCTAAGTTGATGACTCGAGCTGTAGGACATTTAAAGGACTTGCAAAGATCAATGATAATGCATACAAGATTGAATTACCTACATATTACGGTGTCAACAACATTTTAGTGTCGCCGATTTGAAACGGTGAGAGACGAACTTGATGATGAGTCGAGGATAACTCCAATTCAAGAAGGACAGGATGATGAGGACATCCCCATGGCTGATACACTCACACCCGAGTACGAAGGACTGATGACTCGAGCCCAAGTCCGACAACTCAATGATCAGGTGAATTCGCTCCTTGTTACTTAGACCAACTATCCTATGAGTGGATTACTCAAATGTAGTTATGAATGTATTATACTCAGGAACATGAGAGAAGACATGCTAGATCAGGCCGATTGCCGATTGCAACCTCCATCAGCATCGACCACCACTTGGATCGCCAATGACATTGGCTACCACTAGAGCATCAACCTCATTGGTTTGAGCCAATGGATTGATCACCGACACCATCGGCTGACCACCGATCATCACTCAGATCACAAGCGGCAGCAGGCTCCGAACTCTATCGGCATCGTCCATCAATAAGATCTCCATCAGTCAACAAATGACTACCGATGACTTCAATCAAGCTCCACTCGGCAATCGACTACGACACTCTATCGGCATCGACCACCACTTGAACCTCTATCAGAATCAACCCTTGGCCGAATGTCGTCACCATTGGATGATGGCCTCTTCGGATCATCAGGTAGACCAGTATACGACGCTACCTGACTTAACTAAGTCGGGGTTCTCGTTATGAAAGGAATCCTTCTAGGGCATTACCCATAACTCTGTTATGTAAACCCTATAAATAATTGACATCAGCCACAAGTTAGGGTTGAGTTTTGCTTAGATTATTCTGTCGTTGTAGTTTCGCCATATACCGATTTGTAAAACCCCAAACCTTGAATCTTCAGATTATCATCTACAATTTCATATTGTGTTTACCTTGTTCATGCAAAGTTCTATGATTGATTTGTAGGATCAAAACCTTCGTGGTGAGGTCAACTACATGAAAGCATGGTTGATAACAACTAGATGAGAGGGTGTAGCGATTGCAAGTTTTCGGTCCCTAATCAGAAGCCTTAAAGAATCATTGTACACTCGTCGCCTCAATCGTACCTATCGGATGATCAGGCCAACCATTTGCATGTCCGTGTGCTCATCAACATCCATGCCGACACTTCGATCTATCGAAGAACAAGGTCCGTGGTGTCGGCTCAACATGAGTCACTACCTCATCTCAGTGTTGGACTATGAAATTGGCTATCACTTTCCCTTTTACTGCCTTAGCCAATTCATATCTAAGGTCAAATTTAGTGAGAGCGAGGACCCACTGGTCGATACACCCTTTTAACACTAGGGTCGATAGCATATACTTAATTTCATTGGCCTTACATATCACTGTGCACTCAAATGATAGCAGGTAGTGTCTCAGTTTGGTACTCAAGAAGTATAGGCATAGATAGAGCTTTTCCACTATGGGGTATCAGGTCTCTATGTCCTAAAGTGTCCTTCTAAGATAGAAAATTACCCTTTATTTTTTGTCAATCTCCTGTACCAAGACCGATATGATGGCTTGATCATCAGTTGACAAATATAACCTGAATGGAATCCCTTTCTTTGGCGGCATAAGTACTGGAGGGGAGGTTAAGTATTCTTTAATCTCGTCAACCACCTTTTACTGCCTTTCTCCACATTTGATTTCCTGATCAGGCTTCAACTTTAATAATAGAGTGAATAACTATATTTTCCTTGAGAGATCAACTATGAACCTCCTCAGTAAATTTATCTTCCCGATCAGTGAATGCAACTTGGTTTTATCGGTAGGGATTGGGTATTCTTAATTGCTTCAATACTGCGCTGGCTTATCTCAATACCTCGTTCATGCACAATAAAGCCTAGAAAATTCCCCACTGATACACCGAAGGCACATTTCTCTGGATTCATCTTTAGTTCATACTTCCTAGGTCTCTCGAGAACTTGACGTAGATCAGCCACGTGGTCTTGAGTGTCGCTTGATTTTACCATGACATCATCTATATATATTTCAACCAACAGACCAATCAGGTCATGGAAAATATAGTTCATGGCCCTCTAGTAAGTTATTCTGGCACTCTTTAAGCCAAAGGTCATCACCACCCACTTGTAAAGTCTGATTGTGCCTAGGCACCGGAAGGCTGTCTTGTGGATGTCTTCGTCAGCCATGAAAATCTGGTTATAGCCATCATTCCCGTCCATGAAGCAAATAATCCTATGACCCTATGCGGCATCCACCAACAAATCTGTGATCGGCATTGGGTATTCGTCTTTTTGGGTTACATTATTTAGATCTTTGAAGTCAACACATATTCTAAGCTTCCCACTTTTCTTCCATACTGGAATAATGTTAGATACCCATTCTGCGTATCAACACGGTCTTATGTATCCTGCATCATATAACCTTGTTACCTCGGCCTTGATATCTCGATAGTTTTCTGCCTTGAACCACCGAGGTGACTACTTGAATGGCTGATACCCTTGTCTTATTGGGAGCTGGTATTCCACGATCGATCGACTTAGTCCTGGCATTTCATGATATTCCCATATGAAGCAATCCCGATATTCTCATAGTAATGCAATTAATTTATTCTTTATTTCATCGGCAAGTTGAGCACTTACAAAGGTTGGCCTCAGTCTATCACCGGGTCAAATGTCTACCTCCTATAGTTCATCGGTTGCGGCGAAGCATTGACCGAGTTTACGGTCTGTTTCATCCATGTCACCTTCAATTGGTGAGATTGGGCAATTCATTGTTGATCGGTTTGATTCCATCATTTGATACTTCAAGAAAGTCACCATCCCAAGCTCTACCGGATAGGCAGATAACTTATTCCATCTCCCATACCGATAAATCGACTATAGCTATGTTAATTGATTTATCGGTGGGGATGATTTCCACTTGATCGCCGACCCACTACATGAGGTTCTGATGCATTGTCGACGGGATGCAAAATTTGCATGAATCCATTCAGGTCCTAGCAACAGACTGTAGGATCCTTTCCCCTCTATGACAAAGAAGGTGGTCGACATAGTCTTGCCCCCAACCGTCAACTCTGCGTTTAGCATGCCCATCGTTTCCGATGAATTACAGCTGAAGTCCCTCAATACCATATTGGTTTTGATGAGGTCCTCCGGCCCTTTCCCCATCTTCTGGAAGGTGGCATAGGGCATCAAATTGATGGTTGTGCCTCCGTCTACCATCATCTTGGACATTGGCTTCCCGTTGGCAAGGCCCTTGATGTTAAGAGGTCTTAGGTGCCGATGCTCGTGATCTTCTGGCTTTTCAAATACTACCAGCTACGTGGTCAACATCAGTTGGGTCATTGTGTCGGCCTTCTCGGCGTCAGCCTCAGAGGTGGGGTGATACTCTGCACGGAGGAAGAAAACCATATTTACCGGCACTAGCACTAGCGGTGAGGCTAAATATTCCTTAATCTCGTCAAATGCCTTTTGCTGCTTTTCTCCCCATATGAATTCTTCGTCAGGCTTCAACCTCAATAGTGGAGCAAACGACTCTATTTTTCTTGGAAGATCAACTATGAATCTCTTGAGAAAATTTATCTTCCAGATCAGTGACTGCAAATTGGTTTTATCGGCATGGGGTTGGGTGTTCTTAATTGCTTCAATGCTGCGTTGGCTTATCTCAATCCCTCTTCCATGCATAATAAATCCTAGAAACTTCCCTACTGATACACCAAAAGCACACTTCTTAGGATTGATTTTTTGCCCGTATTTCCTAGCTCTCTCCAGAACTTGAGGTAGATCGGCCACATGGCCTTGAGTACTGCTTAATTTTACCACGACGTTGCCTATATATATTTCCACCAATAGGTCGATCAAGTCATGGAAAATGTAGTTCATGACCCTGTGGTAATTTGCTCTGGCATTCTTCATGCCAAAGGTCATCACCACCCACTCATAATGTCCAATAACGCTAGGGCATCTGAAGGCCGTCTTATGGATGTATTTGTCAGCCATGAAAATTTTATTATAACCTACATTCCTATCCATGAAACCAATAATCTTGTGGCCCGATGCGACATCCACCAGCAGTGAAACCAAGTGAGGTCACACTGTGGTTTCTGTCTTTATGATGAGTGATTGACAAGGATGAGCGATCTGGTGAATGAGTGAGTGATGGTTTGATTGCATCGATGGGATCGATGTGTGGTTATGGATAGTGGATGCCGAGGGGATTGGTGTGCATTACATCTCTTGTTTTGGCTTGTCTAATGTGTGTAGGGTGGAGATGCTAACCAACTGTCAACGGCAGGTGATCAAGGGTCGAGCGGGGAGCTCGATGCCAGAGGATCAAGGATGTCGGGTGAAGTTGGAGATGATCTCAGGAGTACACGAGGAGATAGAGAAAGACATGGACAGACGGATGGTCGAGACAAGGTGACGGTCAAGTCAGCGAAAGGGAGGCTAGTGCAAGTGATCAAGCGGCTCGAGGGGATCGAGAGCGGGAGAGACTTGCTGGCGATCGAGTTTGCGGATTGGCATCACATGTCTGCGATCGAGGAGGCTTTGTCGGTTTTTGCTGAAAACCGTCTCATCATTAAATGTTTTTAATTCCAAGAATTAGGAGTCCTTTTGTGTTTAGTTTTTTAGAGTAAGTGTAGACTTTTAATATTTTTTAGAATTTCCAAATTTCTGAAAATATATTAAAAGAGTAGAGTCAAGTTGTAATAAAAGAAAGTAGAGTTTAATATGGGTAGTTTTGAGAATATACATTTCTAAAAATAACTCATGTCTTTTTCTGTTAAACTGAAATACTTGAGGGTCTATTTGTAAAGCTCCCATCTATGGTGGGCCTATTTAAAGGGCTCTACATCCTAGGGTTGGTGTGTTGTCTACTTTTTAATGAACCAGAATTTCTTTTGCAAGAGAGGTTTGCTGTCCAAAGGAAAAGATGGCTGATCAATTAATTCAATAGGTGTGTTTTCTTGCAATTTTAGCTTAATCTGCAGTACTATTCATCATCTAAATATGCCTGAACACTATTCATTTTGTCGGCTAGTTTTTGTGCTCTGGATGAAACTTTGGTATATGATCCTTGATTTGCTACAGCGCCGCCACCTTGTGTGTGTCAATTGATTTTGTGTATCCTCCTGTTTCTAGTTGCTTTGTAGTGTTTTATCACAGCTTTTGATCATCTTCAAGGCTAAGAATCATTTCTATTCTCAGATCAAAGTAGTGAACAAATTGGTTCTGATTTTGATAACTTTTAGCACTGTTTTTCTGATTTGAAGTCTATTGAGATTGTACTGCAGTTTGTATCTCTTGATTACTCCTGGTATTACATATTAACCAATATCCATATACCAGGAGTTAACACTTGCTGCACAGAAATTCTTATCTGAAAAGGTCTATTGCAAAAGTTTGTGGTCTGGTTCAAGAACAGTTTTACTCTATCATGAACTACAAAGTTGAATCTGATATTGAGTCTAACTTTTAGTTTCTCTTGTGATTGTTAGATCTGTCTTATGAAGTTGAGCTATCTGAAAATACTGTTTTAGCCCTGATACTTCTTTAAATGATTTATTTGAATGACGATCTGAACTGATGTTTGTCTGAATCAACACAATACAGATTGAAATTATTTCAGTTTCTGAAATTTAAAATTCACACTGCACTAAAACAGAGAGTATTTTTATTGCACTTGTGATTGAGTTTAGAATTGGAAATTTGAGTATAGTTCTAAGTTCTGCATTCAAAAGTTTCAGCATAATTCTTGATGACTTTGTATATTTGAGCTGTTTATGGTTGAAGTGAAACAGTAATTCAAAATCTGAATCTTCTCAGTTTTTTGCACTGAATTCAATTAATTCAGAAGTACATTTATTCAGTGCTGAAATCACTGAATTTGCCAATTGAAGAGATTGTTGAAGTATCTTCTCTGAAACTTGTGTTCCTCTGAATATTGTCAATTCAGGATCTTCAATGTTCATCCTTGATTGAAACCAAGATTTGATTTCTAGTTTGAGAAACTTTGTAAAGGCTATACTATTGCATTCCTTAAGTGGTTGCTGTTTAGTGTTTTTGAACTGAATATACAAATCACTATTCATCTTCCTGTTTTCAGTCATTTGTGACATTTTCAGAACCATCTCTCATAATGATCTAGTATGTGCATTTTTCTGATTGACTATACTTTTCAGATTGAACTGATTTCTGAACTCAGCTGTTATGACATAGTTGTTAACAAATAGTGAGTACTAGAAACAACAAGCATGTATTATTGTTGTCCATCTTGACACTATTCATTATCATAAATTCAGAAGTGTGTCAAGTTTGCTGATCTTTAGAAGTGTTGTTTGAATCTTCTCTATTCCTCATCAAGTTTCTGTAGCTGTTCATGTGTGTTTTAGAAATTGTATTCTTGATTTACTACAGTATTGCCTAAAACATAACTAGTGCACTTTGTTTGTTATGAGATGACTCTAGAAATTGTCAAAGCATTGTACTGGATTGAAATCAGTATTGCATTTGGAAATTGAGTTTAGTGATTGATTCTATAATCACTTTTGGATTGAAGAATCAAGTTTTACTGTTCAGTGGTTGTAGTTTTCACCGAGACATCTATATAGTCAGGTTCTATGCACTATATGTTGCTACTGAAATTTGTGATCTGCTGAACACTTTTGCTGGAAATTTGAGGCTGCAATTTTGAGGGAGAAGTTACTATTCTAAAACTTTCTCTCTCACTATGGTTCATTTTTTGTCTAGTTGATTCATTCTCTGGTTTGTCTGTCTGAAACTGAAATAACCAAAACATTTTGAGTATTCTGAGCATATTTGAAAACTAAAATTACATAGTACTGATCTGAATTGTCTCTTGTGATCCAGTCTTTTTTGTTAGAACTGAAGTTACCAATCCAGGAATATTCAGTCAAACCTTGTTTCAGTTTTCAGAAACTGTAACCTCTTTCAGTTGCAATTGTTGAGGATCTGTTTTATTCTGTTGTATTTGACAAGTTCGTTCTACTGATTGAAATTTTGGTATTACCTCTAGTAATCAGTTTGAGCTAAAACTATTTATGGTCTGAATTTCAATACTGTCATTATGTGCTGAAATCTCTGAATTTGCATTTTGATGAAAGATTTGATTACTCCTGCTTGATGCTTCTAGTCTAAGAAATTGATTCTGAATTGAAGTAGTTTGATTTCAAGTGTAGTTTCAGGGTCATCAATTTCCAATATGGCTTTTT
>JAAALK010000079.1:17656721-17822298 GCA_019279435.1 Zizania palustris
CCCTTGGAACTTCAGAAGATGGCCCCCCCTCAGTCGATTCACTTTCGTCCGTTGACTCAGATGAAGTCGATCCTTGAGCTGGGAGGGGCTCGATGTGTCTTTTTCCTCTTCCAGGCCCCGGTAGAGCAACTCCCGGTTGCGGCCCCGAAGTTGTCGAAGGTCTTAGAGTTGTATCTTCGAGGGATACTTCGACAACAGGAGGCTCTGAAAAACCAAAAATATTACACATTGTATAATTTTGCAAAATTGATAAGAATTAAGCAAAATTTACCTTCGATATTCTCTGGAATATCGAGCACCGGGCTGATCGGAGGATCATAAGTGTAGTCCTCATCCGAATCGGCCGTTAAATCTTGAACTACAGGAGCATCGTCCTGAAGAGCCCTCGTTACTTCTTCGAGAATCGAAGCCACAGTGACTTCGACTCCCCCTTCACCCGCTGAAACTCCGGTCTGAGTTATGTCTTCTTGAACTACCGAAGTCATTGGTTGATCAACATTGTCTCCAGACTCCGGTATGTTCGCAGGCACTTCGGCTTCATTCACACCCATAGGGGCTTCATTTTGATCTTCTTGAGTATCCGGAGCTCTTACTTCTTCGATGTTGACTTGAAGCTCCGGAATACCTGCAGTGTCTTCAATGTGAATACTTTGTTGAGCCGCATCTTCGTCAATTAATCTTACTAATAAAATACCTTCGTCTTCTTTAGAGCTAGAAGCCGAAGCTCTTGAGCTCGAAGGTGCGAGTTTTTTCAGCTTCCGAGCCACCTTCTTCGTCGGAGTCTTTGCGGAGCTGGAGGCTCCAGCTTCGGCTACTCTCTTCTTGGGTCCTTTCTCTTGAGGCACCCAGTCCATCAGAGGGGGCGGAGTTAACTCTAACATTCCCCATACTCTGTTAAAACGCTCCCAACTTCCGACTAATTTGATTCGCCATTCCTTTTCTGACGGAGTTGGAGCACCCAAGATCTTCTCCGAAGCCCTTATAATTTGTTCTGAAGTAATAGGGGCTGAAGAAGCTAAAAAATAACTCAAGTTAATCTTTCTTCGAAGTAAATATGTATTATGCATGTTGGTTTCGAAGTTACCTGCAGGGCTCGAAGTATAGTTTATCTTGCGAAGACCGCCTTCCGAGTCATCTTCGAAGGCGATAGGCCAGTTGGCCATCAACGGAGGAATTTGAAGTCCGATGAACTCTTCAGCTAAGTCCCGCATGCTCAACCTTTTGCTGATTTTCTGAAGCAAGTTGAGGCGAGCTTCGAGTTGGCCTTCGTCGGGTTGCACTAAGGCTTCCTTCCGGAACTGAATTTCCTTGAGGGGACCGGCCAGAGGATTACCCACTCCAACTTCGGCATAAAACCACCTTAGAACCCAATCGGTGTACCATCTGGCATTGGTGGCCTTAGTAGGAAATTGCAGAGCATATTCATCACGAAGCCTAAAATTGATGCTTCCAAAGGAAACTACCACCTTCTCACCTCCGGAGCCTACGAAGGTCTTTGGCTGACAAGTCGCTCTATGCAACGCAGCGAAGATTTCAGCCCTCCCCTCACAACCTTCGGCCCTCAGTGCCCACTCGAAGATAGCTAGTCTGGCTACAGCATTCGGAGACAGCTGGGGGAGGGTTACGTGAAACAAGTCAAGTACTTCGGCTAAAAAATCCACAGCCGGGAGGCCCAAGCCCGCTTCGAAAAAAGCTTCGAACACCACAACTTCTCCGGGTCTCGGTGATGGAATTGATTCTTTGCCCGGCTTCCGAATCATAACTCCATTACTAATATTTCCCCCCGCTGTGATTGCCAAAGATTCTTCCTTGCAGGTAGACCGCCCCAACTCAAAAGATTGATCCAAGTACTTGGTTGAGGGTGGGCACAGACCTTGGACATCGGGGATTTGAGGATTTTTTCCCTTTGCCGCCATGGAAGTTGTCGCCTGCATCGAAGACGTCGCCGCCATTGTTGCCGCTGCCGCCGCCGCAGCCGCTTGTTGACGAGCCAAGGTCGAAGGAGGTTCAGAGCCTTTGGTTTTCGCCATCGCAATTGCTGGATCAACTTGAGAGAATGGGAACTAGGGCTCAAGAACTCGAAAGTTAGGGCTCAAGAACTCAAGAACTCAAAAGGCTTTTGACTGGGAGCGAGCGGTGAAAAGGTAATCGAGTAAGTTCCAGAGTTCTTTATTTATAGCCTAAAACTTTCCGTTTGTTACCGTTTGGTTTCTGCCCTTTCGCATTCCCGCTTGTTATTTTCCTCCGAAAATAACGCTTCATATAACTCCGTTAGAAACAGAAACTAACGGTTATATTTTCTAAGTCTAAAAGGACTTTCGAACTTCCTGAATCGGTTCTAAGGTAGTTCAAAAAATAATTACCTTATGACTGATTCGAAGTTCATATCTTCATGTATTTAGGAGATAAAACAAAAATCAATAACCCCTATGATCGGTTATCTTTTCTTTCCGTATACTGCTCTCCTAACGTTACAGGTCGAACGGAGAAGCGTATTCGAGGGGCTACTGTTGGGGGAAAATATCTCCTCTTCGGGGTTATTGCCGAAGCAGCCCAAAGACAGCCAATTAGTTCGAAGATTGTCCGAAGACCTTCTTCGAAGATGCTCGGAACCTGGTTCGAAGCCCGAAGACAAGCACTGGTTCGAAGTATATCTTCGAACCAAAGCCCTTCAGGATCTTTTCTGCCAGCTAAAATGGAAGATTTATCTTTTATCCTATTAGATTAGTCTTTTACCATTTTAGCCCTATTAAGGAAACCGCATAGTTTCCTTAATGTCGGTTGTAATAGAGGGGTAAATAGGTCTTTTCCTTAATATTTAGGCCTATAAATACCCCCCATTTTACCCTGTAATGCGGACCGATTACAAGTGAATCAATATACACTTTCGAACTATTCTAAGCTATTATCCTTTCGGAAGCTTAGAACAGTTTGCCTCGCAAACACTTCGTTTGTTAGTTTCTTTTCTACAGAAACCTGTTAGCGTAATCTTTTACGCCAACAGTCTTGTTTGTCATATTTTTAGGCTTTGCCTCTTATGGAAGATATCGAAGTGTTAGAGCTTAACAGCGAGCTTCGCTCACTGTGGAACACCTTCGAACTTCTAAAGAGTTATAAGCGTCCTCGATTTCTTATTCCTCGAGATGACTCCGGCGTAATTGCGCCCGAAGTAATCAAAGACGTATTGTCTTATATTAAAGAGGAAGATAAAGAGATTGACGCAAACACCTCGTCTTCTGAAGACACTAATTGGTCTGAAGACGAAGGTGAAGCCCAAAATAAAAGATCTGAAGATCTTAGAAGCTGGGAAAGAAGCCCCAAGCGGCTTCGAACTTGGGCCGAGCTTCAACAAGAGCAGAAGGATTTTAGAGCTTCGAAGGGGAGGAAGAGAGTTAAACGTAAAGTTCTTAGAACTTCCGATGTTGGAACTAGTCGTTCCACCCCTAGCTCTCGGGACCGAAGAGGTCTCTGATTCCTTCTTGGTATAGATACCAATTTTTCATAGTGCAATCTGTAAACACATTTATTCTAATAATGAATGCCGATTTAAAATTGTCTCCATATTTACTAGCCCCTCTTTGGGTATAAGCAACTTCGAAATGTATTCAAAGATGGTTATGCACAAAGAAAAAACTTCGGAGTACAATTTTTTGGGGGTTCGGAGCCCCTTTGTCATTTAAAGATCTTTTGAAATCTTATGAAATGTCTTCGACTTTTTGTAGTCAGAAGAATGGTAACTTGGTACCTTTGTTTTACGAAAGAAATCAATTAAGATAACTTCCAGGACACTTTAGTGTCTTAAGAAATTTGTCACTTTGGACTTATATGAACAGACATTCGAAGCTCATGGCTTAAATGCTGTTTTGCTTTAGCCACCTTCGGCTATTTTTGCAGAAGTCTACCAGCCAATGGCTTGGACTTCGCAGAATTTGGCCACCTTCGGCTCTTTTTACGGATGTCTACCAGCCAATGGCTTGGACTCCGTATAATTGTAGCCACCTTCGGCTATTTTTGCAGAAGTCTACCAGCCAATGGCTTGGACTTCGCAGAATTTGGCCACCTTCGGCTCTTTTTACGGATGTCTACCAGCCAATGGCTTGGACTCCGTATAATTGTAGCCACCTTCGGCTATTTTTGCAGAAGTCTACCAGCCAATGGCTTGGACTTCGCATAATTTGGCCACCTTCGGCTCTTTTTACGGATGTCTGCAAGCTGCAGCTTGGACTCCGCAGATTTTGGCCACCTTCGGCTCTTTTTACGGAAGTCTACCAGCCAATGGCTTGGACTCCGTAGAATGTGGTATTGGCTCTTTTACGGATGCCTACAAGCCGTGGCCTGGGCTCCGGATGGATTTCAGCCACCACACCGGAGGCTTCGACTTTATGGGTACGAAGTCCGGAAATACAGCCCAGCTTAATGACACTTCCCTCTCGGTCGACCCCACGGTTCCAGCGCGTCCGCTCGGGAAGCTGGGAGTTTATGAGGGGAAGGCAACTATCAGGGTGTATGCTTTATTAATTTAGAGGTGATTACAAGCGAATTACAAGGAGCCCTTATGCGAAGTATCGCTTTAGGTGCTCCGCATGCCAAGTATGTGCTAACTCTTCACCTTCTAAATTAGCTAATTTGAATGAACCAGGGCGCCCTGAGCGGACAATTAGATATGGACCTTCCCATTTATTGCCTAACTTCCCTGGTGCTATAATGCTTCGTAGAACAAGATGACCCGGCCTTAACTCGCTGAGCTTAACCTTTGGGTCATACCAAGTCTTCGTCTGCTGATGATACTTTGATAAATTAGCTACAGCCCGAAGTCTTGTTTCTTCTGACAAATCTAACGAAGCTTGTCTTTCTTCTTCGATGTCTGGTTCGGTGCTGCGAAATGACCCCCCTTTGAGCTCTGTTGGAGTCATAGCTTCATCTCCGAATAGTAGTCTGAACGGAGTAAAACCTGTGGACCTTGTTTGCGTAGTCCGAATGGACCACAGAATCTTCGGAAGCTCTTCGGTCCACAGTCCCTTTGATAATCCTACTATTCTTCGATTTAGCCCTGATAAAATATTTCCATTGGCTCGCTCAATGGCTCCATTCGACTGAGGATGTCTCACTGCAGCAAAACATAGTTGAATGCCTAGGTCTTCGCAAAACTTCCTGAAGGGTTCTGCGTCGAACTGTGTTCCATTATCAACTGTGAGATATCTAGGCACTCTGAACCGGCAAATAATGTTCTTCCAGAAGAATTTCTGTACATTGTTCGAAGTGATAGCTGTTAAGGGCTCTGCTTCTACCCACTTAGAAAAATATTCAATGGCTACCACTGCGAACTTCAAATTTCCCTTTGCTAACGGAAAGGGACCAATTAGATCCATACCCCATCTGGCCATAGGCCATACCGGAGCAATGACTTGAAGGGCTGTTGGTGGGCGATGACTCCGTCGACCCATCCACTGGCATCCTTGACAAGTGCGGACCAAGCTCTCCGCATCAGCTGTTATTGTGGGCCAATAAAGCCCCTGGCGGAGTGTTTTTCCTGCCAGAGCTCTAGGGGCTAAATGGCTTCCACAAAGGCCTTCGTGAATTTCTCGAAGAATTTCTTGGCCTTCTGCTTGAGATATACATCGGAGTAGAGGGGAACATACTCCGGCCTTGTATAATATACCGTTGATTAACTGATAGTTTCTTGCTCTGAGCTTTAATCTTGACAATTGGGGCTCTTCGGGCAAATTTGTTCCTCCTTGCAAGAGTTCTATGATTGAATCTTTCCAATCTGCACTAGGAATGCAAAGAATCTTCGCAGAGGCAATTTGTGGCACCGAAGGTACATTGAGCTCCTCATAGAAAGCTTCTTCAGGCACATCCACAGCTCCGGCTGCAGCCTTCGCTAAAATGTCCGCTTGCACGTTTTCAGCTCTTGGTATACTCCGAATGGAAATACCCTTGAAGTGTGCTTCGATCTTGCGGATTTCTTCTAAGTACTTTGCAAGCTGTGGATGTCGGACTTGAAAAATTTTGTCTACGTGCCCTGCTACTATCTGAGAATCTGTCTTTATAATTATTCTTGTAGCCCCTAGAGCACGTGCTTTCCGGAGTCCCAATAAAATCCCTTCGTACTCCGCTATATTATTGGTAGACTTAAAGTTGAGTCTTGCGGAGTACATTGCTCTTTGCCCTGACGGTGAAATCAACACTGCCCCAACGCCTGCTCCGGATGCTTGGAAAGCCCCATCGGAGTAAACAGTCCAAACTCCGTCACTTGATTTCTCTGGAGTCAAATTCGCAGGTGGAGTCCACTCTGCTACGAAGTCTACTAGGACTTGGGATTTGATAGCTGTCCTTGCCAAGAAAGATATGCCGAAGGGTGCTAGCTCGACTGCCCACTTTCCAATCCTTCCAGTGGAATCTTTGCTTCGGAGCATATCTCCTAAAGGATATGAAGTTGGTACAATTACATTGTGAGCCAAAAAATAATGTCTTAGCTTCCTCGAAGCCATTATCAGAGCATAAACAAACTTCTCAAGTTCGGAGTATCTTGTCTTCGCTCCTGACAATGCTTCGGATACAAAATAGACAGGATTTTGGACCAACTTCCCATTGAAATCCACTTCTCTGACAAGGACTGCGCTGACAGTTGAACCTGTAGCTGCAAGATACAGGAGTAGGGTTTCGTCCGCAATAGGCACCGTGAGTGTGGCAAGATTGCTGAGATAATCTTTAATATCTTCGAAGCTTTTCTGACACTCCGATGTCCATGCAAAATCTTCGGACCCTTTCAAAGCTTTAAATATTGGCAAGCTCCTCTCCGCAGACCTTGATAAAAACCTGCTAAGTGCTGCCAGACGTCCAGTCAGCTTTTGCACTTGCTTTAAATTCTCCGGAGGAGCCATCTTCTGCAGTGCAGTTATTTGAGTAGGGCTAGCTTCAATTCCCCTGCTTGAAACTAAGTACCCTAACAACTTTCCAGCCTTAGCTCCGAATATACATTTTTCGGGGTTAAGACGGATCCCACATGCCCGAAGGCTATTGAATGTTTCTGCTAAGTCTAGGCTATGTTGGTGCTTTAAAGCACTCTTTATTACAATATCATCCATATAGGCCTCCACATTGCGACCTAGTTGATGACCTAGAGCCTTAGCAACTAATCTTGAAAAAGTAGCTCCGGCATTTCTTAGGCCGAAGGGCATTCTTACATAGCAGAAGACTCCCGAAGGAGTTACAAAGCTTGTCTTGATTTCATCTTCGCGCTTCAACCATATTTGATGATAACCAGAATACGCGTCAAGGAAGCTTAGTAACTCCGAACCTGCAGTGGAGTCAACTAGTTGATCAATTCGGGGCATGGGGTAGGGGTCACGTGGGCACGCTTTATTCAGAGATGTGAAATCAATGCACATGCGCCACTTCCCGGAAGACTTCTTCCTGACGAAGACTGGGTTGGCTAACCATTCTGTGTGGGCCACTTCTTTGATAATCCCAGCCTTCAACAGTTTTTCAACTTCATCCTTAGCTAGAGCAGCTCTCTCTGCGGACATCTTCCGGAGTCCTTGTCGAACAGGCCGAGCCTTCGGGTTTACAAGTAAACTGTGCTCAATAATATCCCGATCAACTCCGGTGATATCTTCGTCAGACCAAGCGAAGACATCCAAATTTTCTTCTACGACCTTTTCCAAGGAAGTTGCAACTTCAGGAGGTAAATCTTTACCAAATTGAAAAGTGTATTCTTTACCATCTTTGACAATGATTTTCGTTGCAATCTCTCCTTCGGGACTTGGTCTTGGAAACGACTTCTTCGAAGCTTCGGAGGAGGCTGAAAAAATTTCTTCATTATCTTGGACACTGTTTACTTGCCTCGGATCAAGAGGAGGACCGTGACCATATTCTGCCCTCCGAGCCATGGCTTGATCTCCGAAGATTGTTAGGACTCCTGCTTGCGTGGGCATCTTCATGCACAAGTAGTTGTGATGCGCCACAGCTCCGAACTGATTCAACATGCCCCGTCCGAAGATGACATTATAAGCATACGGGGCATCTACCACATCAAAGATAACTTCTTCAGTTCGGGCTAGTAAACCTTCTCCGAAGGTTACTTCCAAGCCTATCTGGCCGAGTGCATCAAGCGGAGGTCCTGCGAAGCCTTGCAGAGGACGAGCCACTGGGAGGAGATGCTTCCAGGAAATGCATAACTGATCGAAGGCTTGTACAAAGATAATATCTGCTGAACTACCTCCGTCAATTAGCACCCTTCGGACTTCAGTCCCTGCAATATCAGCAGTAATAACCAATGGATCTGCATGCGGGAACTTAATACCAGCTGCATCCTCCGCAGAGAAAGATATTGGAACATGAGACCACTTCGGCATTGCAGCTGCAGATGACGAAGTCCCAATATGGCCTACTTCCCGAACGTACTCTCTTCGCTGTCTCTTGGACATGCTTCCGAGGGTACCTCCTCCGGAGATAGGGAGAACTACTCTCTTTCCTCTATCTTGCCCTTCCTCCTGCTTCGGAGGTGGCATAACATTGGCCACCGGAGGGTGCCTTGCAGCATCAAAATTTTCTATCCGCGCCACAGCCTGGACCGGGTCTGGGCGCGCTGCTGCTGGACTTCGGTCGCTACTGCCTCGACCCGAAGTTCTTTCCAAGTATTCTCCCCTTAGGGTAAGGATAGCCTTGCAAGTGTCAGTTGCATGGCTTCGATTCTCTCCATGAATACAGCAAAAAAGGGTCTGGCCTTTGCCAGCCGTTTTCCCAGGCGGCCTCCAGCCGCTGGACTTGTTCCCCGCAGACTGTGGAGCTCTTGGTGCAAACTTCTGTGGGGGTGCAATGTTCAAGACTTCAGAGCGAGGGTGCTTTTGCCCTCTTCTTCGATCATGTTGCACTTCGAAGACTGGTTCCTGCGGCTGTGCCGAAGTCTTCACCTCTGCTTTAACTTCTTGCAATACTGTCGAAGTAGCAGCAGTCCTCCGAAGCCAACCCTCTTCTGACCTCGCATACTCCTCGAAGTATGACATCAGCTGTGATACTGTGGTGATGCTCTTCCGATGCAGTTTATCCAGAAGGCCTTTATGACTGACGCCTTCCCGAGCCGCATCAACCACTGAGGATGTGGACAGCCCCCGAATTTGCGACTTCGTGTGAGCGAAGCGCTTGAAGTACTGCCTCAATGTTTCTCCGGGGAGCTGTTTCACTTGGAAAAGGCTTCCTGTTGACATGGGAGGCACGAAGGTGCCCTGAAAGTTACTTATAAACTTCCTCTTCAACTGTGACCACGAATTGATTGATCCTGGCTTTAAAGACCAGAACCATCTCAACGCCACTCCTTGAAGAGCTAACGGGAAGCACTTCGCCATAGTGTCTCTGTCTCCGCCGCTAGCCTCAATCGCTAGGGCATAAGAACGCGCGAACTCTCCGGGATCTTCATCTCCGGCATACTTACAGAGCTTCGAAGTTTTGAACTTTGGATCGAAGCGAACCTTCTGCAGCTCAGGATGCAACGGAGATTCATTGTCGTAAGAGGCATTCTCCGGGGCTTCGGGATAACCAAGATCGTCGTCTTCGGGCACTTCGGGGATAGCTGGGGTGGCTTGAGAGCGAAGCCTGTTCGCAGCCTCTTGTCGCCACCTCGCTACCTCAGCTTGAAGGTTGGCCATTTGAGTGGCCATGTCTCCAAGGCTATCTTCATCTCCTCCGGAAGGACCTTCCGGGTCTTGAGAACTGGTATGATTAGTTCGAATCGGGATGGAGGGTGGCGGAGTGGCTCCGGGCGGTCGGAGTATGGAAGGGGTTGACGGAGAGGCTCCGTATCCTCGAGGGATAAAAGCCCCTTCCGGAGTTTGAGGTGGAGGGATAGTCGAAGACCCTCCGACTTCGACTGTGTCGAAGGGTATCTCTCCGGAGATCCAAGAGGACCTCCGAGTGGGATTGCGAGGTGCGCTCCGCTTAGGAGGCATGATGTAAGAAGTTGGTAGAGAACGAAGTTTTTTGGACTAAGTTCCCCATGGACGGCGCCAACTGTTGGCGTAAAAGATTACGCTAACAGGTTTCTGTAGAAAAGAAACTAACAAACGAAGTGTTTGTGAAGCAAACTGTTCTAAGCCTCCGAAAGGATAATAACTTAGAATAGTTCGAAAGTGTGTATTGAATCACTTGTATTCGGTCCCTATTACAGGGTGAAATGGGGGGTATTTATAGGCCTAAACATTAAGGAAAAGACCTATTTACCCCTCTATTACAACCGACATTAAGGAAACTATTCAGTTTCCTTAATAGGGATAAAATGGTAAAAGACTAATCTAATAAGAAAGAAGATAAGTCTTCCATCTTAGCTGGCAGAAAAGATCTTGAAGGGCTTTAGTTCGAAGACATACTTCGAACCTGTGCCTGTCTTCGGGTTTCGAACAGGGTTCTGAGCATCTTCGAAGATGATCTTCGGACAATCTTCGAACTGGTTGGCTGTCTTTATGCTGCTTTGGCAATAACCCCGAAGATGAGATATTTTCCCCCAACAGCCACCTTCTTCTGATACCTGTCCCTTTTTGCCTCCTAGAATCAGCTCTCATGTGCCGATACCCGCTTTACCAGGTGTGAGAGGCTCTTTAACTCTTGTAATGAAAACCTTTCCTTTATTGGATTCTGGAGCCCCTCGAATGCTAACTCAACTAGTTGCGCGTCGTTTAGGTTCAGGCTATAGCACCTACTTCTCACGCCGCAGAATCTTTGCACATAATCATACACTGACTCATCCATCTTCTGCTTTACTTCCATCAAGTCGGTAAGCTTCATCTCATGTATGCCGGTGAAGAAATACTTATGAAACTTCTTCTCCAAATCTGCCCATCCTCTGACAGAGTTCACCGGCAGTGATGAGAACCACGCAAAAGCTAATCCTGATAGTGACAGTGGGAAGAACCTGACCTTGAGTGCTTCCTCGACCGATGCGTCACCACACTAGATGAGAAAATAGCTAATTTGCTCGATTGTGGAGACCAAGTTCTGCCCACAAAACTTGGTGAAGTCAGGGATCTTGTATCAATTGGGTAGCGGCACCCGATCAAACCACTCTTGGTACGGTTGCCGATACACCTACGTCTGATCTTCTTGCTACTTCGGTGTGGGGTATCGATTAGTTATTAGAGTCTGCTGATAATGATCCAACCGAATAGCATTGTATCATTGTTCTTCATTTGAATAGGGAGGCACTCCGTAGTATGCGGTCTGATGGTATCCCTGAGGGATGCCATCGAGTGCCCCCCTTGGCGACATAAAGTCAGGCAACATGTTCCTAGCAATTCCATACGTAGGTTGGGGTACCTCTTTCCTGATCGGCCCTTGTGGCATGGCTAAAGGCTGGGAGAGTGGCATACCTCTTCCGAAGAGATACGTATTGTAGGACGGGTCCTATCTTCCTAGCCCTTGGAGCATAAGGGTAGGTAATAAGACAGTCATGTCAACCTCCCGGCCAGACAAAGTGTTTGGTGGACCATGCCTTATGGACCCTTGTGGTGGTGGCACCGGTCAAGTATGTTGAGGATTTTACAACTACGAGGATGATTAGTCGGGAAATACACCGAGACTTTTGTCGGCTCTTGACGACAGTAACATCATCCCAATCACTATGGAGGCATTGACCGATGAATAAAGGGTGGATGTACAATACCACGTAGAAAACTACACGAAATTATGCCTCGATGCTTTTGGCATGACTCGATCTAGTCCTATCTAGAGGAGTCAGTTGCTGAAACTAGCCGTGGTTGGGGAAATCGTTCAGCAGGTCGTGAGTCTGCGGGTCACTTTTTAGGAAACTATCAACAACGCTCTCCATCATGCTCTCATCAATTAGTCCGAGGTATTGGTTAATACCTTGCATGGGTTGATCAAGAAGACTGTTGATGGAACGATCCATGGATGAATGGTCTAAAGAATGTCCCACGGAGCATGCCAAAAAGTGTGTTGGTGTCTTTTTTTGTCATACGCGTGGCGTGGGAGATCTTCCTAACTCCAATGCAGGTCAATCAGTTTTGAGCGTGTCAATCAGTTTGACCCTACAACTAATAAGGAACCAGAGAGAATAACGTTAGTTGCAATGCCAATCGGCTACCAAGCCGATTATTGTGGTTAGAACAAAATGAACATAAATAAACGTGTCGATCAGCCATAGGGTCGATGACCATGGCCACGCTATCGGCTAAGCACACCATCAGCCGGTAGGGTGAAGTCCTTGTGAGTAAACACTGATGAGTACCTCCTAAATGTGTATACAGTGTGACATAATTGAAGATAACCTATCGGCTTGTCCTCTGGTAGAAACTAAACACAGCATACCAAACAACGTATCCATACCATCAAATTACTATAACTGCTAGATCGGACCTAACCAAGACAGTTGCTAGTGATGAGAAATCAATAGCACTGCAACACATCGGGCATACTTTATTCAGGTGAATGGTTTACAACATGAACTAGATACAATAAAAAGAGATCAAACTTGACCGATGAAGCCTCAAACTATGACACCTAATTCAGGTCAATCTAAGAGATGAAAGTGATGCAGCCTTAGACCTAGCAAATATACCGAGAAAAACCGGTGGTCGCACTGACCAGACTGATGCCTCAAGAGATCGATACGATGCAGCCTTGAAGAACACAAACCTAATCGATGTGACCGTTGGGGTGGTGGGACTCACCTCTTAATCGGAGATCGGAACTATGCAGCCCGGTTCTGAGTGCCAAGTCCCATCGGGATTAACCTTGGGAACCCAATGGTAGCAATGTGCCAAAAGAATAGTTTGTTTTGGTTGATTGTGTGTGTTAAGCCTAGCTAACTAGATACATATTTATAGTCCGGAGACTTGTCATCCAAGTAGTCTACGTTGTAACTGATTCTATATCATCTCTATCTTCTCTCACTTTTATCGACTCTTTCATATCCGGTCATGTTGTAGTCGATGTGACCGTCAGGGTGGTGGGACTCACCTCTTTAACGGAGATCGGAACAATGTAGCCCGGTTCCGAGTGCCAAGTCCCGTCGGGATTAACCTTGGTAACCCAAGGGTAGCGATGCACCGAAAGAATAGTTTATTTGTGTTGATTGTGTGTGTGTTAAATAACTTAGCTAACTAGATACATATTTATAGTCTGGAGACTTGCCATCCATGTAGTCTACATTGTAACTGATTCTAGATCATCTTTATCTCCTCTCACCTTTATTGGCTCCTTCATATCCAGTCATGTTGTTACGATATGGACGGTCTTCTTTGACCACCTTTGACTCGAATCCTTTGACTTATGTTGACCACGCGGCATACTTAGTGGGCCTAGGCTTTACCAAATCTTGGCATCAACACCTAGGCTCAGCTTGGTCGGTTAGCATAAGGTTGACATGCAAATAACCCCTAGCACTAAATGAAAAATGAGAAAGGAATTCTTAAAAAAGGTTTGAAAAGGAAAATTGGATAACAAGTTTGCTAAAGCTCCATGTTATTTGGATATGCTTATCTGGGTAGATATCTGCTAGCTTTTGCATTTCATGTCTTGCCATGCCTAGTCTGCTAGTCTGAGTGGTGATGCTTTTCTTTGCAAAACCTGAAAATTGTCTGCTGTTGATTTTATTTGGATATTATTCACCTAAGCTTGTCATGCAGTGTTAATAGACAATGTCCCTTGCTATACTTGCTTGATCTTTTAATTGTTATTAATTATATCTAAGAAGGTTGCTTTTGCACCCTAGTTGTATTCATTGCATATTTTGAGGGAGAGCCATATTTCAAGGAGAGTTCAGTTTTTGTCTCGATTGATGAGTCCAATTGTCAACAAGGGGGTGAAATTTGAGGTCATAGGAGATATTTGTTTTAGGGAGAGTTTATTCTCTTTTTCCTTGTTGATAATTCAAAGAAATGCACTCATTTGAGATTTCATTTGAAATCTTTGTTGATTTCTTTTCTGTTTGGCCTAATGACATTTTTTGGCTTTTGTTTGTCTTTTTGTCATTAGGTTGAACTTTTTATTTTTTATTTTTTTGTTTCTTTGTTTCCACATTTAGTTATAGGTGAACGGAGTGTTGACAATGTAATCAGTAAGGGGGAGATTGAAGAGCCATGGTGGAGATCGTGGGCTCATGTCTCTCAGATGATGAGTGATTATCAATGGAACAGATGATGATGAAGCCCTTCGAGGGTAGACACTTCGAAGGGGGACTTCGGAGGAGGAGGTCTCGCCGTAGACTTGGCCAGTGTGATAGGTATACGGACGGACGATTAGTGAGTTCGATGAACTACGGAATCGTAGAGGTCCAATTTGGGTACATGATGCAAGGACAACAAGTGAGTGTCATGCCATTGGTCATGTGACTCAGGTACACGGACAAGCGATTGTGGGGCTGAGAGAGCTGCTGAGTTGTGGTGGTCCAATCAAGGTACAAGGTGCAAGGGCGACAATAGAGTTTGTCTATTTCGGCTCAAAACCGTCGGATCAAAATTTAATTATCATGAAAAAACCAAGAAATATAATTTTATTTTTGAGTACATTAGGTTTTAATGTTATTACTGTAGGTATAGTTTTTAGTATTTTTCTGAATTTTTAATTATGAAAAATACCTAAAGGATATTTTAGGAATTCTAGTTTTTTTATTTTCTTTTGTAAAAATATCTCAAGGGTATTTTAGTTTTTTTCTTAATTGTGTTTAGGCTATAAATATCTTTTGGGGCTGCCCATCTAGGGTAATACTTTTGGAACCAATTTTTCAGAAATTACTCTACCAATTACAAAAATCTAGATCATTTTTTCTTGATTTTTTTCTTTGCTCTTCCCTTGTTTCCATCGTCGCCGGAAGAGAGTTTGTGTGATCTCCGCTGGTGTGTTTTTGCTTGGCTTCTGTCGGTTGTATTGATTATTCTCTTTGCCGAAGATTGTTCTGCACATTTTCTTCACCCGCTGATGCGTGCGTTTGATTCGTGTACATCTTCTTAATGTCTGTAGTTTCTTGTACCTTGAACATAGATCTGTATAGGGAGGAAGATGTCTGTGCATAATGCACTCTGTTTGTAGTTTTCCTTTTGCTAGTGCTTACTAGTGATTCGACCAAATATTCATCGACTAGTGATATTGTTTTCTTGTTTATGTCGAACAGAACATCGTTCAGGTCTTCTTGTGGGAAGTTGTTCTTGACTTTGTGCATGTTTTTCAATGACTGTTTTGCCTCAGGAGTCGTACCTGTGAGTCGTTAGCCATCGTTCGTGATAGTTCTTTCACTGTGGTGTTCTGCCGTTCAAGTCGCCGTTGGTTTGTCTCACTGCCTGTCAAAGTTCGGTCACTACTCTTCTCTTCAGTCGGCCCTGCACCAAGTTAAGTGGCCCGAGGCACAGCCGACCAAGGCAGCGCACAACGACTGTATTTGGCCAGCGACACATCGCTTTGATTTCCAGCACCTGAAGTTTGCGCCTGGTTTTTGCTCACGTACCAGCATTTTTTTTTGTTCTAAACACCGCCGTGTTTATCGCTGCTCGTTTTTCCGGCAGTTTGTGTATGCCGCAGACCACATCTACTACTATGACTCCATCGACAGAAGCTTCTGTAATCAGAACTGTGTATAAGCAAGTATCCATAGTATCCATAAACTCGCAGTTCAAGATGGTGATTTATTTTTGGTGATATTAATCTGCACTGCTCCTTGAAAGTTTTTCATCACCTCGATTCACGTGCGCAGGATTTTCTTTACAACCAATTGATTAGTGTTTGCAGTTCTGTGCCGTATGTTCTGCTGCTTGGCCTCATTTCCCAAAAGCCATTAACACTAGCAGAAATTGTGTGAAATCTGGTTGCTTGTTTGGATTTTAGTTCTTGCGTATTAGAGCCATCATTCTTGGTTCTTTCTGATGTTCCTTTTTGACTAGCATACTTGTAGCAAAATTTTCAGGAAATTTGTGTGAACTGTTTTGTGAGTTTGATTACTTTGCTTTTAAGAACTGTGTTGTGTTGGTGTACTTTCAGTTAGTACACTGGTTACTTTCTGAACGCTATAATATTTTAGTGCTTGTGATCTCTCAAACTATCATTTTATATTATATCAGACAGGAAAGTAATAACACTAATTTCATCTGTGATTTGTGAATCTATTTGCTTCCGCTAGTTCTTTTGAAGGAGCGTTGGGTATTAAGAAAAGAACATCTATTCAAAAGAATTTGTTGAGGCGCATATTCACCCCTAGTCGTATGTTTCGGTCCTACAGAGTTCCTATTTGTTTTTAGTGTAGTGTAAGGTTTATATCATCTCTTATGATGTAATCATACTAGATTGTTTGCTTAAATAAAGTGAAATGATTGACCTCTACATAAATCACATCAGTAATAAAGTTGGTTAAGGTCTCATCTATAGATCCAAACTTACTCTTTCCTTTTTTTCATGTTCCTCTTTCCTATGTACTTATCAGATGTCGGTTTCAAAAAGAGTAAATGTTACCAAAAGCTCCCGCTTAAAGTTTGACGAAATGGTTCAAAGTGGTATTACTGCTTCACGATCTCAATCTAAAAAAGATAACCTGCCAAAAGCTTCAACTCAACACAATTCTCTCATCGCCATTTTGCAAGATCAACTCCAATCGCGTTGTCAGAAGCAAAGGACCAGAAGGATTGATACATGTTCTATACCAGAGGTAAATACACAAACTAGCAACTTATGTCCAGGGTCCATTCATTCAGGAATGCTCTTTGAGAAACATTAATGAACCATCAACTGAAGCTATTCTAGCAAAGGCATTGAAGCCTACTTCATCAATGATGAAGACATAAGCCGAGTTTCAAGCTCATTCTCAAAAGACCAAGAGTCAAAAGAGAAAATCAAAGTTTATCCTAAAAGAAGATGCAAGTGACATGAAAATTGTAGAAGTAAAGTAGCCCCTAGAAGGAGTAATTAAAAATTTGTGCTATAATGGTGGTCAATTTGGACATTATGCAACACAAAGCAAAGGAAGTGAACCCTGACTCCGTAATTATATCGTCTGGTGAAGACTCAAGTCAGGATGAAACCGTTACAAATGAGCAATCCGTATTTAAGGCTTGTAGCGGATGTGGAGAAATCAGACACCATTCTAGAGAATGCAATGCAAGTTGTCTAAAGTGTACAAAAGATCATCCACCCGGACAGTGCCTCACCAGTGAGATTACTTGCTATTTGTGTCAAAGAGGTGATCTTGTCCCCAATAATTGTCACATGAGTTTTCTATTGACAAACGTCGCTAAAGTTCAACGAATAAGTTTTCACCTCGCTCATCAATATACGATGTATGGTCATGCAAGTAGTGGGGATAAACCATCCAGTCCCAACCATGGTCCATCTTTGAAGACAACTAACAAGACATTCTTAAAGGATCGCCACAAGAACCCAGCGATTTGTTCCAACTACTGTAAAGAAGGGCATTACTCTAGTAAATGCCCATAGCATAGGAGTGTCATCAAGAAATCCATAACCAAGTCAAGCCCAATCCCCGAAGATGAAATCTTGAAGCCTCTAGTTTGAAGAAGTAATCCAAGAAAAGTTGAAGCCTATCCTTAACCTTTTATTTCTTTCCTTTTTGAATCTCAGGGTGAGATTCATGTTAAGGGGATTAGAGTTGTAACACCCTGATTTTCGTCAAGCGTTAAAATAAAATAAAGTAATTAATAAATAAATTTCAAGAAAATAATACAAAGAAAAGCGATAAACAATGAAGCTAAAATATGGGCTTAACATTTTTGTTTAAAAATAAATCGTAGTAAGAGTATTTTTCTTAACATTCTCTTTGCTCTAATTTGTGTCCCAACATTTTCTCGAATGCTTGGTGCAAAGGAATTAATTAAAATATAATAAATATCATTTCATCGCAACACTCTAATGTTAATAAATAAAATATGTCTCAACATAAATGTTGTGTGAATAAAACATATGATAAATAATTTCAAATTAAAAATAATGTAAAACCAAATAAAATTCGACTAGAGGAATTTTTAGAAAAATTATTTTGCCTCAAAATCAATTTATGTTATGTTCTCAATAAGGTTTTTGCAACTAGAATAGCAATCAATAATATTTCACTAAATAACTATAATCGAAAAAGTAATTAAATCATTTTCTTTTCTAGTCGAGTCTGAATCCTCATCCTCAACCCTCTCTATATTTTCCCATTGAAAATCCAGAGGGAATCAATTATTTCTCTCTGTTCGCTGTGTCGAAATTGCCTTTTTCCATCGTGCAATTTAAATTCCGTGAAAATCCATTTTAAACCCTATTTATTTTTGAAATCCTGAAGTAAATTCAAATTTGGAATTTCTAATTTCGATGGGAATGTGGTATTACTCTATTTTCTGAATCATCAAATATTATTTAAAATATTCATGACTTATTTCTTTGAAATCCAAAATCCCTAAATTTATTTTAAATTCCAAAGTTTTCCAAAACAATTCTCTTTTTCTGAAAAATCTGAATTCAATTTTTTCAGGCAACTATTTCTTTTTCCTTTATTTCCTTTCCTTTTCCCTTCTATGTTTACTTCTTTTGTTTATCCATTTTCTGTTTCTTCCTTTCCATTTTCCCTTCTCTTTCTTCCTTTTCCTTCGAAGCTGCCTACGCCTTCTTCCTCCTCCATTCCATAGGCTGCAGCCACTTCCTCTTCCTCATCTTTCCATTTCTCCCTTAGCGCCTCCTCCCTATATAAAAGCCCAGCACCTCTCCCCTTGTTCTCCATCACATCCGTCGTGCCCCTCCTCCCTGCCGAGTGTCGCTGCCCTGCACTGTGCCCCTCCTCCCTACCGAGCGCCATCACACAGAGTCGCACCCCTACTCGCCTTTCCCCGTCTGGTTTCCCCATCTAGCGTACTGCCCCTCCTCTGTTCTCCATGTAGCATCACCAACCCACTTGCAGTATTGTCGCTCCTGCTTGTGTCGCCACAGGCTGCCGCCATTGGCACCACATGAGTTGTAGCACTATTATTTTTCATTTTTCTATCGGCGTGTTCTTCAATCCAGCATTGATCATTTCCTCTTCGCCACATTGTCAGAACACCTTCTCATCTTTGTATTTTCCTAAAAATTGTCACGTCATTTAATTTTTCATCATTTCGTTTATTGTATCCACATTCTTTCATTTCAATCCATCATGTAATATTATTGATTATCATTTATTGATCTTATTCCTTGATTATTGTTGTTTTATTCATTGTATCCAATCTATACAATAGATTATTTTGTATCATGTCATAATCATAGTTGTAATTTTATTTTCACCCATTGTCATATGGTTCATCGGATTTGATCCATGTTATGGTTCCATTTGTATCCATCCATAGTAGATCAATCATCAACCATTAATTAGTTTTGATATGTCATTACTAAAACCTAGTGATCTCACTCCGATCTAATTTATCTCATTGTGGTTCATGATCTAAATCCATATAGAACTATCCTCATTGTTTATCGCCCATCGATTCCAAATTGTGTCATTTTGGTGTTTTGTAACTAACCACCCTATATAATAGAACTCCTAAACCTATAACACTCAGTGTTTCATTTTTTCTCCTCCATATTCTGTCCCGGAGATCATATTTCTCATGAGGTGTGGTTCATCATCATTTTGTTTCATATTCCAGAGTTAATGTTCGTTGTCGTCCCTCATCGTTCATCGCAAGACGATTGTCACCTAGCCCTCTTTTATTTGATCTCACCAATCGACTATGATTTGATTGATGTTCGGTAGCTAGACGTACAACATTCATTGATGGTCATCGCCGATCATCGGTTGTTCACCCTTAATCATCACCATTCATCATCGAATCTCATCGATTTAATAAAACCGTTTCAACTTGATCACTAAGGCTCGATTCGGTAAGCTTCTACACACATCTTTAGTTGATTGTCTCTTTATCCTTAGTTGAATGGACTAGGTTGTTCAATGGTTGCAATCTATTCCAGTCGTTCGACTTAATCCATTCATATACCGTCGTTTCTAGTCATCCATCGTACTCAATTCGACTCATCCTTTGTTTATGGTCGAATTAAAAATGTCATTCATCGATAGTGACTTGAGTGGATCTATCCTCTTCTTAAATCAAGTTCAATCATTCTATTTCACTCTATCCAAGTGAGTGTGTTGATCACGTATCGACTGTCTCATTTAATTTGGAGGAATAATCTCGTGGTTATTTATTTTCATTTTAGGGTTCTATCATTTCATGTGAATGAATTTGAAGTCCTAAAATTCATATACTTTTCGTTTGAACTCCAAATCAATCCATTCAACTTCCTAAATTAATCTAGATTCATGCTCTACTTGAATGTGTACTTGAACCATACCACTCGTACACCGTTCAGGGTCATCTCATCCTATTTTGGAGGAATTTCACAAGAAATGCCTCATCATTTCATGTGGTCTTCTAAATTAATATCTTTCCAATCGTATCTCTCATACACTCCATTCAAGTTTCATAACTCTCCTTAATCAATAATTTAACTAATTATAATCTTTTGTTGCATTGTTTAATTGTGTTTCTTAGAGTTTTTTCTTGCTTTGCGTGCCGTGTAGATCCTCGTGCTTCTCAAGATTTGAAGGACCTTCCGCAAGACCCGAAAGTCTCAATTCAAGAGTTAAAATGTTTTCCACAAGCCCAAGAGGAAAGTCACACCCCCGTCCTTAATCATGATGGACCCATGTTCTTCAATTAATTATTGTTATCACCCATAGGATTTAATTGCATTAGTACAATTAAACCTATAGTTTATATTTATCTAGATCCCTTGACCTTGACGTGCAAACTAAAGCCATGCTTTTGATCCATTTTCCATTGTTTCCCTAAATCTATATTAGTTAGTGCCCAAGTATTGGCACACCTGCTTAGTTATGCTAAAGATGAGTTGTAGACTAGATTGTCTACTTTAATCTCTATTATATTCCCAGATATGTCTCATCCCATGGTATTCTAAAATGATGGAAATTTTGGAAAATAGTTAAGCTTGATAGCATGGTCGGTTCCGAGTGCAAGCATGGACATTGGTTTTTCGCACCCATTGCACTATAAGGATCGATCTACGGGATCTGTTGCAAAGCCATATCATGCAAACCACAGGTCTATGGGTAAGGCCTAACTAGAAGTATGGGACATTACAACTCGTTGCACTGAGCAGAGGGGCAAGTACATCTACAGATGGCTTGTACTGATGAGGCACAAATGGGGGTTAGTGTTATCTAAAAGGGGTCCTGCCTATGCCATTACGGATTAAGATTTGGTGGAGCGTTGACGAAACCTAGTGTGGTTGTCCTCGTGTTGGGGCGGTCCATATAAAGGGTTTGGGAATGAGTTCCTTCTGGCTGACGTTGAAGGTTATGCCCAAGAAAATTCAATGGATCATAAGTTTTGATAATGAGTATCGAAAGTTCTTGTTAATTTCTGGTCTCGATACAGAGAGCAATTGTTGCTTCGGAAGTTCCGATATGGTATCGGAAGTTCCGACGAGTCGGAAGTTCTGATTTAGAATCGGGGAATTTTTGTACTGATCAGAAGTTCCGATATGGTATCGAAAGTTCCGAGGTGGGCGAAAACAGATTTGATCTGTTGCGTGTCGTGCTAAATTTGGAGACCTAAAAAATACCTTGTCGGAAGTTCCGATCCAGGATCAGAAGTTCCGATGTGGGGGTATCAGATTGGATCTGTTATGAATATGGGTTAGTTGTAACTAATTTGTGGGTTCCAAGATGTGCACGACCTAGGGGGCTTTCAACCCTATATAAGGAGAGGAGGAGGAGGTCTTGGGACAAGGAATAAGTCTAGATTAGACCTAGCCACCCAAGAGTCCTCTCCTCTCTTTCTTTATCTCAAACGTTGAGATCAAGGATTTCCCGTTTCTCACGTGCGGTGCTAGCACGCTGCCGTTGGAGGAACTCCATCCCTATATGTGTGGAGTCCGTGGAGGTGTTGCTCCATAAGCGACACTTTTGGTCGTCACCACGAGGAAGGAACCTTCTTAATCGATCAGATCGGCGAGGAACGGCCAGGACAAAATGAGGATAGGCTTTACGTGCTTCATCAACCTCTTCTTTCGCTGCACCTAGCATGTCAAGTGCTAGAAGGTACCGATCTATGATCCCACACGCGCATGCGCCTAGGGCCATAGGGCGGAAATTTTGAATTTGACAGGTAGCGTAGCTCCCCTATTCCCCAATAGTGGTATCAGAGCCTACGTGTGTACTGTTCTATCTGGATCCCTCATGTATGGAGATACATGGTGGAAAACAGATTAGATCTATTTTTGTCCGTGATAGATCAGAAGTTTTGATGGCAGATCGGAAGTTCTGATAGTCATCGGATGTTCCGATATCGAATAATGATTCGATACAAAAGGAAATTGTTGCGATGCGGGATTCTGATATTGGTCAGAAGTTCTGAGAGATTGGAAGTTCCGATGCTAGCTCAAAAGTTCCAACCCACACGATTTTGAAAAACCGAGCTTGCTGACCTAGGTTTTTTAGATCTAAAATCCAGTCATTTGTAGATTTCTCGCCCAACTTTTTTTTGCAGAGAATGTCGTGACTGGCATGACATTGGATAAATGTGATGTATGAGATGCATGCAATGAATGTAAATTAAATATGGCCTGCGTGTCATGGTTATTTATAGCTCAAGGCTGATGTAAAATTCATTATGGCTTGCATGTCGTTTCCGCGGTGCTTCAGCCCATGTAATTAGTATAGCCTATGCAAGATGGACTAGTACACTTCATGGAGGCCAGGAGAACACGCACTCGATGACGGGAGCCATGGAGATGGAGATCGCCAAGTGAAGAAGGCCATGCTATGTCACAGTTCATATGATTGCCTGTGATGCTTTCTTATGTTCCTGATATTCTATTCTTGCATGTTTCGTGTGTGCTAGGGATGTTACGATGCTATAGTAGTTTTCCCTCAGAAAATTAAGTGTTGATGCTCTTCCCAATAGATGCACCCACCAAGGTTCGTGCTCATTGATAGTGGGTCTGCTAAAGCAGGGTGATATCTTTTATCTCGACCAGTTGGGGCGGAAGTCAGACTTCTGCACGCACAGTGTTGGTTCACTTGACAAGGCTATCAAAATGGTTTTGGGCCTTGGAGCATAGGAGTTAGGGTCGAGCATTGGATGCTTCTCCAATGACAAGAGTCACATACGATGTGATTAGCAAGGAGTTGCTTACCTATGTCAACTAGCTTCAAGCAGTGATGCCAAAGCTCACTAGGAGATAGCATGACCATGGATCTTGCGCCACTATTAGTCATAAGAGGGAAAGTGACTAGTTTA
Source organism: Zizania palustris (assembly GCA_019279435.1). Taxonomy (NCBI): domain Eukaryota; kingdom Viridiplantae; phylum Streptophyta; class Magnoliopsida; order Poales; family Poaceae; genus Zizania; species Zizania palustris. Next base: position 17,680,007 of record JAAALK010000079.1, read on the forward strand.
GATAGTGGGACATTGCATAGTGCTAAACTTTGCATTTAATCTTTTGTAGATCACGGCATCGACTGTTATGAACACTTTACTCTTTATTTTACGATTGATTCTTTTTGGAACAACTTTTATTGATTGGTTTAGACACTTGAGAAGTGTTCTCAAGCAAGAGGAAAATGTTCTAGAGGAGCCCCACTTGGATGAATAAAAACAGATTGGATCTGTTTTTCTTAGCAATACTTCGTAAGTTCCGATACCAGATCAGAAGTTCCGATATTTGTCGGATTGGAAGTTCCGATGCTGGACAAAATTTGCGACAGAGAAGTATAAATGTTATTGAAATTAATATTGTGACTCATCCAAGTGATTCATGGGTATTTGATACTGGTTCGATGATTCACACTTGCAAATCATTGCAAGGACTTAGTAGGTCAAGAAAGTGTGCAGTAGGTGAGCTGGATATTCTCGTAGGCAATGGTGCAAAGGTTGCAGCGTTGGCCGTTGGCATTTATTCTCTATCACTAGCCTCAGGATTAGTTCTGAAATTAAATAATTGTTATTATGTTCCAGCATTGGGCAAAAACATTATCTCTTCCTCATATTTGGAGGAAGAAGGTTATGAGTTCGTGATAAAGAACAAATGTTGATCGATATTCTCGAATGGTATGCTCTATAGTGTTTGTCCATCGGTGAATGGATTATACATTCTAAGTCTCGAGGATGCACACATTTATGACATTAGTACTTAGAAACAACGACTCAATGATTTGAATCCCACCTACATTTGGCATTGTCGTTTGGGTCATATAAATGAGAAGCGTGTATAGAAGCTCCATAGCGATGGAATTTTGGAGTCATTTGATTTTGAATCATATGACACATGTGAGTCATGTTTACTTGGCAAAATGACAAAGACGCCTTTCACTGGACAGAGTGAGAGGGCGAGTGAGCTTTTGGACATAGTACATACTGATGTGTGTGGTTCAATGAGTCACACGGCTAGGAAAGGATTTCAGTACTTTATTACTTTTACCGTCGACTTTAGTAGATATGGCTATGTCTACTTGATGAGGCATAAGTGGGAATCCTTTGAAAAGTTCAAGGAGTTACAGAATGAGGTACAAAATCATATGTGCAAGACAATTAAATTTCTACGATCGGATCGTGGGGGTGAATATTTGAGCCATGAGTTTAGTGATCATCTGAAGAAGTATGGAATTGTTCAACAGCTGAATCCACCCAGCACGCCTCAATGGAATGGGGTGTCCGAGGGGAGAAATCGCACTTTGTTGTACATGTGAGGAGCCATGTTGAAGAGCATGGGACTCATGGCTCCAGATGTGATGAGTGATTGTCAACGGAAGTCAAATAGGACATGAAGAGAAGAGAAGACCTGTTGTGTCTGGGCCGCATGTAACTCAGGTACACGGGCAGCGAGCGACTGTCGGGCAGAGGGGCCGCGAAGTCGTGCTGGCCCAATCCTGGTACATTGGCTAGGAGCAGCAGAGAATCCACTGGGCTGTTGACCTGGATTGACTCAAGTACACGGGCGGTGAGCGATTGCTGGGCTGAGGGAGCTGCGTAATCGGGTCAGCCCAATCCGGGTACCCGGTGCGAAGACGGTGGACGATTTGTCAGTTTCGGCACAAAACTGACCGCTGATTTCAGATCTGACTGTTCTGAGGCGAAGCCGTAGCTGCTACAAAAGCTCCGCTTCAGGATAAGTCATCTGTAGTTAGGAGTTTACTATTTTTACTTTAGGCCAACAGTCTATTAGTCGAATCTGTAAAAATATCCTAAGGGCATTTTGGTCCTTTCCATTTTATTTCAGCGTCTGTAAAAACCCTAAGGGTCTTTTGGTCTTTTTCCTAGGCTATTGGGCTGCCTATAAATAGGGCCCCAATCCCTAGCGTTAGGGTTAACTCACTTTAATCAACAAATCAGAGTTCATCCCACCTGCCCCTGTTTTTTGTGTGCCGCCACATTCGGGCTTTCCCTATTCATCACGAGACCGACTAAAATCGCATCGATAGTGTTCAAGGGATCTTCTAAATAGGTTTTTTATTCCACCTCGAGTTATTTTATCATGTGCATCTGGAAGGAAGCAGCTTGTAGCCGTGTTGAGCAGTGTATTTGTCAGGCTAGCATGCGTTAATTCGAATAGTCTGGCTTTTTCTGTGTTCTATCTTTGTTTATTCGGTACAACAACTTTATTATCCTCTATGTTTGATTTTTTCTTGAAGGCTTAAATCTTTTCCTGCCATGCTTGTCCCATCAGAGTACTTGATCTGAGTGTTTGATGCTCTTGAGTGCTCTAATATTTCTCTGCGCCATCTAAGGTATAGGCTTGCATCAGTCCTGTTTTTACTTTATTAGGTTTTCTGTAGTATGCTGCTGCCCTGGTGCATGCGCATTAACCAAGAGGCTCTAGCTTCAGCAACTAGCTGTATAGGTGGACTGTTTGCTTCAATAGCTAGCTTGCGTTGCAGGTTTCTTTTGGTTGTGGCCTTGCCAGCGATTTTCACTTGAAAGCATGAGAAGTGCGTGTACCTGGCAGCGGTAGAGCAACTAGCCTGCTGATGGGTACTGTATCCTCGCATGCAAGTTACTGGACGGCTAGTGCATAGTAGTACTTTTTGATGTTGTTGCTTCTTGCAGCTAGCCTGCTCGGCCCTGTTCTGGTGTCAGCTCTTGCGTGGGAGGTCGCTCATGGACGCTAGGCAGCCAAGCTAGTTTTTAGCCAGAGTTTTCTAGGCACGTGGCTTGGTCAAGTTTCGTCGAAGTGTTGGGATTTCGTTCTGTGTGAAGGCGCTGCGAAGGCAGGCTTCGTTAGTACTAGTACGTGTAGACTTTGGCTGCTGTGATGAAGAGATCGAGGTTCGAAGTACATCGCGTGGTCCCCACAACGAACAACACATGCTTCACTTGTTTTTGTTTGCACAGGATCGAAGCTTGCTCCAGGATGAAAGCTTCGGTTTCCAGCTGATAGATCAGAGTCTGCTGCTGCGAGCCGAATACTTCGAAGTCCTAGAAATACGAACTTCGGCTCCAAGGCACAAGCTTCGAAGTGCACGACTACAGACTTCGCACGAGGACTTCGAACGGGCTTCGACAAGTATCGAACTAGAGACAACTTTGAACAGTAAAATCTTCTCTTGTTTCATGTGTTTTTAAATTAAATGCTTGTGATGATTTACTTTTATGAAGCTTGAATACTCATGTCTTGAATGATCTATTAATCTGCCTTTGAACACTTTGTGGTGTCTTTTTGTCTAGGACACCGGTTGTTTTTATGCTAGATTATTTTCTTGGTTTAGATCTGTTAGCTTCAACTGGTTGTTAGTCGAGGTGCGTTGGGTGTTGGGAAAAGGCCATTGATTCAGAAGAATTTTTAAGGCGCCCATTCACCCCCCTCTGGTCACTACTTTCGGTCCTACAAGTGGTATCAGAGCCTGGTTAGGGGTTTTCCATACCTTAACCGGTTCAAAACCCAGGTAGTCATCATGACTTCTTCTGTAAAGATCGCATACCTGGAAGCTTATGGCTATACTTATTGGAAGACTCGCATGTGAGCCTAACTTATTGTAGGACCGAAAGTAGCGACCAGAGGGGGGGGGTGAATGGGCGCCTAAAAAATTCTTTCGAATTAATGGCCTGCTCCCAACACCCAACGCTCCTCAAAAGACTAAGTAGCAAAGTATGAACATATTGCCTGAGTATAAAGGTATCTAGCCTAGAAGCAACTGATGATAAAATCAGTGAAACACTAAAGCAGTGCGAACAGGCAGATAAGCAGAATATCCAAGTCAAGGCAGGTTAAACTTCTCAATGGATGATCTAAGTAAAACTAAAGTGAGATGAGAAGTTACTGTACAAATCTGTCTCCTGTTCGGAACTTGGAGAAGCCTACTTCGCTGACCGAAGCCTGCTTCGCTGGTCGAAACCTGCTTCGGAGGTCGAGGATTGTCGAAGTTGAGCGAATGTTGCAGTTGACGTGCCGAAGGTTTGTTTAGTCTAGCCTAGCTCGAGTGTAAATGCGAAGTATGCTTCGAAGCGAAGTATGACAGTGTCGAGATTTGCTTCAAACAATGTGCTTCGAAGCCTATCCTTCGAACAGAGCTTCGAACACAATGCACAGAAAAACAACCTTCGAAGGATAAGCGAAGCCCGACACGTGGCAGCAAAATCAACTCGAAGCCTACACGACTACGTTCGAAGCTAGCACTATCGAGGTATGACCTTCGAACCACAGGCCAACTTCGAAACTGACTCCGAAGCCTATCGAAGTATGAACTTCGAATAGCTCAAGTTGGAGTTCACCTTCGCAAAGATAGTCGAAGTATGACAGACCAATAGACTAAGTGCAACACATACTTCGAAGCTAGATTCATAGGACAAGAGCGAAGTCAAAGTTCAAGCGAAGCCCTTGAGGATGTCAGATCGAAGCCTGCCTCACGGAGCTAAGGGGCTTCGAACAGAGAAGGGGCTTCGCCAGAGAACAGCCAGAAAAGGAACTTTAGTCATGTCAACTCGATCAAAAAGTTGTGCAGTAAAAGCAAGGCTAGAGTACTAGTGTACTGTTGCTACAGTGTAGTAGTACTACTTGCAACCGGTATGAACTAGTACTACTTCCTTGAAGAACAGTAGCAACCGAGGCACAGATGCTCAGGAGAAACAGCTATGCACGTGAAACGAAGCCATAAAAACTGCTACAAAAATGCTGCGCACGATTAGAGAATAGAAGCTTCACTGCATCAGAGAAAACTGAATAAATGCTAGGCACAAAATCAAGAACAGCAGCCTGGCGGCGCACAACCGAAGAGAGATAACAGGAGAAAAAAATGACCCAATAGAGTAGGAAATGATTTCAGCAAAAAGGGGAAGTCCAACCCTAGGGATTGGGGCCCTATTTATAGGCTGCCCAATAGCCTAGAATATTCCACCAGCCCCTTAGGGTTTTTACAGACGCTAAAATAAAGGAAAAGACTCAACTTCCCTTAGGAATTTTTACAGACACGACTGACTGACTGTGGGCCTAGAAATACAGATGACTTATCCGGAAGCTAAGCTTTCATAGCGACTACGGCTTCTCTTCTGGACAGTCTGATACAGAATCAACGGTTGTCAGTTTTGCGCCGAAACTGACAAAGCCTCCACCGACTTTGCACCAGGTACCCGGATTGGGCCGGCCCGATTCCACAGCTCTCTCAGCCCGGCAATCACTCACCGCCCGTGTACCTGAGTCAATCCTGGTCAACAGCCCAGTGGGTCTTCTACTACTTCTGGCCCATGTACACGGATTGGACCAGCCCAACTTTGCAGCTCTCTCAGCCCGATAGTCGCTCGCTGCCCGTGTACCTGAGTCACACGCGGCCCATGAAACAGTAGATCTCCTTTCTTCTTCTGTCCTCTTTGACTATCGTTGACAATGACTCATCACATCTGGAGCCATGAGGCCCATGCTATTCAGCATGGCTCCTCAATCTCCCCCTTGATGAGTGCATTGTCAACACTTCAATTCTTCAGTTCCTGCAAACAACTGTGGAAACACGAAAACAAAGCACAAGAAAACAAAGAAGAAGAAAAGAAGGTAAAAGTTTAACCCTAATGACCGAAAGCCAATCAAAGGCAAGAAGTGATCATTATGGTTAACCAAAACATAAAAGCTCAAAATGAGTGCGATTTCAGAACAACAAGGATATCAACAGAGTAAGAACAAGCGAGACAGAAACTCCCTCTTAAACTCTGATTCCAAATTTTCTCCCCCTTGTTGACAAGTGAACTCATCAAGCACTCAAAAGAGACACAGACTCCCCCTAAAATGCAACTCCCCTTCAAAATATGCAGTGAATTTCAACTGGAGTGCATGTGGAGTGTAGAAAGCATGCTTCTTAGATATGATTGACTGCATATACAACATCTAACAAGTATAGCAAAAGACATACTGTCTAAGACACATGGCATGATCAGTGCAAAAGATGATATCTAAAGGAAGTCATTAGCACACATTTTTCAGTTTTTGCTAAATAAAAGCATCACCACATTTTCCAGTTGACAAGCAAGGTAAAGCATGAGATGCAACAGCTAACTGATATCTGCCAAGATAAGCACTGTCCAAAGCAAAGTGCTTCAGCAAACTTGTTATCATTTCAATTTTCAAGTTTTTTCTTTTCTCTTATTTATGCCAGGGGTTATTTGCGTGTCAAACCTTATGCTGACCGACCAAGTCAAGCCTAGGCCAGAACTGGACCATCAGAAGCTTAAGACATTGGTCTTGGCATTCATTTCACTGTCCTAGTTCTTACCAAAGTGTTATGGTACGCATTCCAGAACAATGCAATGCGACAAAAACAAACCCACCTGGATCTTTTCAATTTCAAGCATAAAAAGACATGGAATTTTCATTTTTCTTGATTTTTCATCATTTTTATAGCACATGTCCATGTTTTAAAGCAGAAAGATGTCTAAGTTGCATGTTTGCATCTAAGTCAGGAACTAGCTACAAGGTATATAACAGGTAGCTAAAAACATTCAGCCTACACATGCTAGTTACCAGAAGCAATGGTGATCATTTTTCAAGTTTTAAAGCATAAAAGCCATGCATATGACAGATATCAGACATATCTAGTGAACTGAACTAAAGCATGATCATTGACAAGTAATCAAGAGCATGTACCAGCTAGAATAAGTAAAGCAGTTCAATCATATAACAGAAGCAGCTCTAAAGTGTGATATATGAATATGCAAGATATGAACACACACAAAAAGACTCAAGAAAAGAGTAAAGAAGAAGGAAAAACTGACGCCAAATATCCTAGAAAGGATACACAACACCCAAATCCCCTCGTAAACGCTCAAAGGTAGACTGATCCAGGGGTTTGGTGAAAATGTCAGCCAACTAATGATGGGTATCAACATGAACAAGGTCAATGACACCTTTCTCATATTGATCCCGCAGAAAGTGAAAACGTACATCAATATGTTTGGTTTTTGAATGGAGACACGGGTTTTTCCCTACACTGATTGCACTGGTGCTGTCGCAAAACAAAGGAACTCTGGTAGGAAAGAACAACCCAAAATCTCGCAGAGTGGAAATCATCCAAACCAACTGTGAGCAGCAGCTAGCAGCAGCTACATACTCGGCCTCAGTGGTCGAAAGAGCAATTCCAGATTGCTTTCGAGAAGACCAAGAGACAAGGGAAGAACCAAGAAACTGGCATGTACCGGAAGTGACTTGCAATCCAACCGGCACCCACCAAAATCAGCGTCCAAAAAGCCAGATAAATCAAGAGATGATGATGCTGAATAGTAAAGACCAAGATCAGGCGCATAAGTAAGATACCTGAAGATGCGCTTGATAGCCTGCTGATGAGACGCGCGAGGTGAGGACTGGAAGCGCGCGCACAGTCCCACGACGAACTGTATGTTTGGCCTCGTCGCCGTCAAGTACAGCAGCAAACCGATCATCCCTCAAAACTCTCTCTCGTTGACCTTGACACCGCTCTCGTCCTTGTCCAGACCCCCAGAAGTGCCCATCGGGGTCATCTGCGGCTTCAATTCACCACCAAAGTCAAATTTCTTAAGCATATCGCGAGTGTACTTACCCTGGTGGATGAAGGTGTCGTCCTTGGTCTGCTTGATCTCGAGCCCTAGGAAGTACTTGAGCTCACCCATGAGGCTCATCTCAAACTCACTGTGTATCTGCTCAGAAAACTTGGACACAAGATGATTAGTAGTACCGCCAAAGATAATATCGTCCACGTAAATCTGAGCGACTAAGAAATCTGAAGCAACTCTGAGCAAGAAAAGAGTTTTGTCCACAGAACCCATCACAAAGCCCTTCCCCAACAAAAATTGCTTTAACCAGTCATACCAAGCCCTGGGGGCTTGCTTCAACCCATATAAAGCTTTTTGCAACTTAAAAACATGTCGAGGAAACTTAGGGTTTTCAAAACCGGGGGGCTGCCTAACATAAACCTCCTCTTCTATGTACCCGTTCAGAAAAGCACTCTTGACGTCCATTTGAAAAAAAGCTTAAAACCCTTCGAAACGGCAAAAGCTAGAAGAATACGAATGGACTCAAGACGGGCAACAGGAGCGAAGGTTTCTTCAAAGTCAATATCTTCCTTCTGGCAATAACCCTGGGCAACTAGTCGAGCTTTGTTGTGCTCGATGAAGAGGAAGAAGACATGGACTGCTTGGAGTAGCTCTTCTCCATCTTGGCAAAGAAGGCCTTGTCGCGCTTCTTGTTCTCTCGCCGGTAGTCCTTTAGGGCCTTCTTGAAGAATCTGGTCTTCGACTTGCCCTTATTGAAGGAAGAGCTGTCGTGCTTGCCGGAGTCATGGAAGCCACCACCGGTGCCCTTCTTGTGACCATTGTGCTTGGGGCAGTCGGCGATGAAGTGTCCTGGATCACCACACTCAAAGCACCCGGATTTTGTGCCGTGACTTTTGAACATTCTCTTGTCATAGACACTACGCACCCAGTTGTTAAAGAGACACAAATCATCATCTCCCAAAGACTCAAGCTGGTCCTTAGTGATAGACATCAAGGAGAACCCAGCACAGCTCACAGAAGAGGGATCAACAGAAGGTGTAGCAAGGGCCAGGGATTTTGATCCAGAACCAGTGAGATTTGATCTCAGCTGGATATCTACCTCAGTGGCCTTCAGTTTGCTAAACAACTCAGAAATGGTCAAGGTATCGTAAGAAGTGCTCTCAACGATAGAGGATACCTTGATCTCCCAGATCTTTGGGTCCAAGGTATGGAGAACCTTGAGTGCCTGCTCGTGATCTGAGACTAACTGAGCACCCTCAGCCTTGTTGTCCCGAAGCTTGTTAATGATCGATTGAAAACGACCAAACAAGGCTTCAACAGATTCACCCGGCTTCTATGTGAAGTTCTCGTACTCACGCCGGTAGGTCTGATAGAGCCGAGCCTTGACCTGGGCTGTTCCCTCATGGTGTGCCTTAAGGGTAGCCCAGATCTCTCTCGCAGTGGAGAGATGGCTCACACGCTCAAACTCAGTGGGACCTAATCCAAAAAAAGAATGTTCACGGCTTTACTATTGCTCAGATGTTGGGCAATGACACTAGGAGTACCATTCTCAGCAACTGGCAAAATGACAAACGTGTCATGAACGCAAATGTCTCAGATGTCCGAGCCTTGGCTCATGAGATAGGCTCGCATGCGAGTCTTCCAATAGTTATAGTGAGGAGCCATGCTGAATAGCGTGGGCCTCATGGCTCCAGAAGTGATGAGTCATTGTCAACAATAGTCAAAGAGGACAGAAGAAGAAGAGATCTGCTGTTTCATGGGCCGCGTGTGACTCAGGTACACGGGCGGCAAGCGACTGTCGGGCAGAGGAGGCTGCGAAGTCGGGCTGGCCCAATCCGGGTACATGGGCCAGGAGCAGCAGAAGACCCACTGGGCTGTTGACCAGGGTTGACTCAAGTACACGGGTGGTGAGTGATTGCCGGGCTGAGAGAGCTGCAGAATTGGGCCGGCCCAATCCGGGTACCTGGTGCAAAGTCGGTGGAGGCTTTGTCAGTTTCGACGCAAAACTGAAAACCGTTGATCTTGTATCCGACTGTCCAGAAGAGAAGCCGTAGTCGCTACGAAAACTTAGCTTCCGGATAAGTCAACTGTATCTCTAGGCCCACAGTCAGTCAGTCGTGTCTGTAAAAATACCTAAGGGCAGTAGAGTCTTTTCCTTTATTCCTGCGTCTGTAAAAAACCCTAAGGGGCTGATGGAATATTCTAGGCCATTGGGCAGCCTATAAATAGGGCCCAATCCCTAGGGTTGGACTACCCTTCTATAAATCACTTTTTCCATCATTGCTTGGGTCATTCCTGTTTCTGCGTTTTTGCCTCTCTCTCCTGTGTGTGCGCCGCCAGGCTAATTGTTGGTGTTCATCTATTTTGTTCCCTGCTTTTGGATGATTCTATTCCTTCTGTTTCGTGTGTAGCATCTCATTTAATGGCTTTGCTGTTTTTGGTTTGCTCACAACGATTTCATTCCTGGTTTTGAGCGCTTCGGTTGCTTCTGTTCTTCACGAGAAGAGTACTAGTTCTTGCTGGTTGCAAGTAGTACTACTACACTGTAGCAACAGTACACTGGTACCAGTTTTGCTTTTTCTTGCACAACTTTTTGATCGAGTCGACAGGGCTAAATTATCTTTTCTGGTTGTTTCTGGCGAAGCCCCTTCTCTATGTTCGAAGTCCCTCAGCTTCGTGAGGCAGGCTTCGATCTGACATCCTAGAGGACTTCGCTTGAACTTCGAACTTCATTTTGTGTACCGCGTTGCTAGCTTCGAAGTACTTTTTGAGCTATCAGCGTATCATACATCGGACGTCTGTGCGAAGGTACTCCGACTTGAGCTCTTCGAAGTCCATACTTTGACAGGTTTCGAAGTTGGCTTCGAAGCTTGTCTTTCTGTTAGACTTCGCTCAGTATTTGCATCCGTCCTCTTCGAAGGTCCTTGTTGTGTTTTTGTTCGAAGGTAGAGTGTAGGCTTCATTTTGGTTTCTCTGTCGCGTGTCAGCCCTCGCTTTTCCTTTCGAAGGTTGTTTGCTTTGTGTTGGCATTCGAAGCTATGTTCGAAGCCTTGTCTTCGAAGTACACACTTCGAAGCAGGCTCCGACTCTGTCATACTTTGCTCTCATTCACACTCGACCTAGGATAGACAACACACCTTCGACAGACTTCGACCAGCGAAGCAGACCTCAACCTTCGAAGCAGGCTTCGATCCTGCAAGCTGGCTTCGACACTGTGAAGCAGGCTTTGAACAGTGAAGCAGGCTTTGCCAAGTTTCGAACAGGAGACAGATTTCGAACAGTAACCACTCATTTCATCTTTTGTGCATTTATACTGAGAAGTTTATCTTGCCTTGTCTCTTGTATACTGTTTATCAGTCTATTAGCACTGTATTGGTATTTCTCTGTTTTAAACATCAGTTGCTTCTAGATTGATACCTTTAGACTTAGGCAATCTGTTCGTTCTTTGCTGCTTAGTCTTTGAGGTGCGTTGGGTATTGGTAGCAGGCCATTGATTCGAAAGAATTTTTAAGGCGCCCATTCACCCCCCTCTGGTCGTTACTTTCGGTCCTACAAGTGGTATTAGAGCGAGGTTAGGGTTTCTCCATACCTTAACCGGTTCTAAACCCCAGTAGTGACCATGACGTCTCCTGGCAAGGTCCCGTCCTTGGAAGCCTATGGCTATAACTATTGGAAGACTCGCATGCGAGCCTATCTCATGAGCTAGGGTTTGGACATTTGCGTTCACACCACGTTTGTCATATTGCTAGTCACTGAGCATGGTACTGCTGGTATCATTGCTCAGCATCTGAGCAACAGTAAGGCTGTGAACATTCTTTTCTCTGGTTTAGGTCCCACTGAGTTTGAGCGTGTGAGCCATCTCTCCACTGCGAGAGAGATCTGGGCTACCCTCAAGGCACACCATGAGGGAACAGCACAGGTCAAGGCTCGGCTTTATCAGACCTACGAGCGTCAATATGAAAATTTCACACAGAAGCCGAGTGAATCCGTTGAGGCTTTGTTTGGTCGTTTTCAGTCGATCATAAACAAGCTTCGGGACAACAAGGCTGAGGGTGCTCAGTTAGTCTCAGATCATGAGCAGGCGCTCAAGGTTCTCCATACCTTGGACCCAAAGATCTGGGAGATCAAGGTATCTTCTATCATTGAGAGTACTTCTTATGATACCTTGACCATTTCTGAGTTATTTAGCAAGCTGAAGGCTACTGAGGTTGATCTCCAGCTGAGATCAAATCTCACTAGTTCTGGATCAAAATCTCTGGCCCTTGCTACACCTTCTGTTGATCCTTCTTCTATGAGCTGTGATGGGTTCTCTTTGATGTCTATCACTGAGGATCAGCTTGAGTTGTTGGGTGATGATGATTTGTGTCTTTTTAACAACCGGGTGCGTCGTTTCTATGACAAGAGAATGTTCAAAAGACACGGCACAAAATCCGGATGCTTTGAGTGTGGTGATCCAGGACACTTCATCGCCGACTGCCCCAAGCGAAATGGGCACAAGAAGGGCACCGGTGGTGGCTTCCACGACTCCGGCAAGCACGACAGCTCTTCCTTCAACAAGGGCAAGCCGAAGACCAGATTCTTCAAGAAGGCCGTGAAGGACTACCGGCGAGAGAACAAGAAGCGCGACAAGGCCTTCATTGCCGAGATGGAGAAGAGCTACTCCAAGTGGTCCACGTCTTCTTCCTCTTCATCGAGCTCAAGCGATGAGGAGATCGCCATCAGGAAGGGGAAGGACAAGGACGATCCAGCGGGCCTCTGCTTCATGGCCTTCGGAGACAAGCCGAAGAGCCGCTCACACCATTGCCGAAGATCCCGCAAGAGCTTCTGTTCAATGGCTCTTGGTGATAAGGAAGAAAAGAGCTCCTCTGATGACTCCGACGACGACGACAATGAAAAGGTATCATCTTATGAGCGTCAAATTGTTGATTTACTTGAGAGCAATCGTTAGGAGTTAAAGTATCTGGAAAAACTGCTTAGGGGGGCCAAGAAGAGGATAGATGAGTTAGAGAGTGAGCTTGCCATAGCCAATGGCAGAATTGAGAGTCTATCTTCTTCCCCTTGCTTGGGTGATTGCAGTGAGTGCCCGAAGTGTGAGGTGCTTCTGTGTGACTTGTCGACTCTGAAGTCCAAGTACACAGAAAGGGTTGATGAGAGAGACGATTTGGCCACTGAGCTTGAAAGCGCTCAGCTGGAGCTGAAACATGCTCAAGCCACTGTCGTCACACCCTGTGTTGATTGCCCATCTCATCTAGCTACCTTGGCTGAGCTGAAATCCAAGGGCGATAGAGCATTTGGGTGATTTGGAGAGGTTGAGAGTTGAGCTTGCGCAGACTAGGCTAGAGCTTGAGACACTCTCAGTTCCACCCACTGTCTGTGAAAACTGTCTGTCTCTTAGACTTGAGTTGATTAAGCTAAAAGCCGAGAAGTCTGTCCAGATAGATAGCGAGTGTGAGACCTGCTTGTCTCACGTGGAGGTACTAGCTTCCTTGAGAGAGGAGCTAGCTGATTCTCAGAATGAGAACTTTTACCTCCGTTCTATCCTGAGTTGGATCAGTGCCAGAGAGCCACAGCTCGGCATGATGATCCAGCAGTTCAAGAGGTAGGATGGGTTTGGGGTACGCTACAGCTACACCAAGGCTGACTTTGAGAGTGCCATCAGCCGGGCAGTGGAGTGGAGTAAAATGACTCCTGAGCAGAGATATCCTAAGACTCACTCCACTGAGTCTTCCCAGGCTTGTCAGCCCAAGGATGGAGTGATCCATGAACCACCTAAAGCTCCACCCAAGAAACCTATCTGGGTCCCAAAGCCCAAACACCTCCACACTCCTCTTGACTCTCTTCCTGGACCCTCTCAACCCAAGAAGACTACACCTAACACCACCAAGATCAAGAATCCCAAGCCTCAACCACACCCCAAGAAGCCCACCTATCATTGTGAGTACCGTCAGAGAGACGGGCATCTTGCGGAGTTTTGCTTCAGGAGGAAGCGGGTTGAGAGAGCAGAGAGGGCTCGTGGTAGTCAGGAGCAGTTCTACCAGCAGGGTGGTAGACTGCGTGTTCCTCGACGCAGGGAGAGGGTAGAGGCCAGGCCGCGTCGTGTAGGTGGTGGTAGAGGAGACGGCTTTGGTGCCCGTGCTCCAGTTGGTGGTGGTCGTTCCGGTAGAGCTCCAGGCCATTTTGGCTATGGTCCTGGACCTCGTGGCCGAGGTTCTAGGGAGAACCGTGGACCGCGCTTTGAGCCACGTTTTGGTCCAAACTCTTTTGATGGTTTTCGCTTTCCATATTTTGAGCAGATGGCTCGACACTGGTTTAGCTCTTTTGCTAAACCTGGTGCCGGACAATTTGCTCCCACTTACAACCACTGGTTGTGCAGGACCAGGGACTGGAGGACGTTTGGATCATGGACTCAGGATGCTCCCGCCACATGACGGGACATCGCAGATGGTTCTCCAGTCTCACTCTCCCGAGCTCCAAAGAGTACATCACATTCGGGAACAGTGGTCAAGGGAAAGTAAGTGGCATTGGCTCAATTCGCATTTCAGATCATTTCTCTTTGAAGAATGTTGCTTTGGTTAAAAATTTGAATTTCAATTTGATTTCTGTTTCGCAACTTCTTGAGGATGGTTTGGAAGTGCGTTTTAGGAAGGGCAATTCTTCTGTGTTTGATTCTAGAGGATCTTTGATTTCCCAGATTTTACCATTTGGTAAAGTTTTTCGAATTGACTTCTCTAGTTCTTTTGGCCCTTCTCGCTGTTTGAATCTGGATCTTCTTCTGAGCTCTGGAAGTGGCATAGGAGGTTAGGTCATTTCAGTTTTGATCTGCTAGTCAGGTTAAGCTCTATGGACCTCATCCGAGGATTGCCCAAGCTTAAGATGTAGAAGGATCTAATTTGTCATCCCTGTCGTCATGGGAAAATGGTTGCCGCTTCTCACTCACCTGTGACTCAGGTGATGACTTCGTATCCGGGTGAGCTTTTACATTTGGACACTATTGGTCCAGCTTGGGTACGTTCAGTCTGTTGGAAGTGGTATGCGCTTGTCATTATTGACGACTTCTCTCGATTCTCGTGGTTTTCTTTTTGGAGTCTAAGGATGAAACTTTTCAGTTTGTTCATGACCTGATTTTGAAGCTGAAGAATGAGAACAATGGTCGGATGCGAGCAATTCGCTCCGACAACGGCTCTGAGTTCAAGAACTCTCAATTCGTCAGCTTCTGTAGTGATCAAGGTCTTGACCATCAGTTTTCTTCTCCTTACACTCCCCCATAGAACGGCGTTGTGGAACGAAAGAACCGCACGCTAGTCGAGATGGCCAGGACGATGCTCGATGAGCACAGGACTCCTAGGTGTTTTGGGGCTGAAGCCATGAACGCGGCTTGCTATCTGGCCAACTGCATCTTTCTTAGAGCTTACCTTTGTAAGACATCATATGAACTGCGGTTTGGCAGATAGCCCAAGGTGAGCCACTTGTGAGCGTTTGGCTGCAAGTGCTTTGTGCTCAAGAAGGGAGGGCATTTGGAAAAGTTTGAGTCTCGTTGCTGGGGTGGTGTTTTTCTTGGTTATGCATTGCATTCTCGAGGTTTCCGTGTTTGGAAACTCGAAACCCAGCAGCTTGTCGAGACTTGCGAAGTTTCATTTGATGAGTCCTTGCCTTTGTTAACTCCTTCTTTTGAGCTTTCTGGTGATGATGAGCTCGGAGAGTCCATCTTCGAGGAAGATGAGGATACTCCAGCTGCTGATGAGGGTGGGCCTTCTGCACCCCCTGCAGAGCCCACACCTTCTAAGACTTCGACTGAGGATGAGGGTGAACCTCTGATCACTTCTTCCACTATGATCGAGTCCCCTTAGTCGAGTCTAGAGGTGCCAGCTGCTGACTCCGGTTAGGTGACTTCAGATCACCAGGGAACCCAAGCAGTTCAGCGTGACCATCCCTCAGAGCTCCTCATCGGTGATATGACTGAGAGAACTTTGCGTTCGTCTGGTAACTTTCTTGCTGTGTTTGCTGAATCTGCTTTTGTTGCATCTTTTGAGCCCAGAGATGTTTCTCATGCTCTTTCTGATTTAAATTGGATTAATGCTATGCAAGAAGAGCTTGAGAATTTTGTCCGCAATCGAGTTTGGACACTAGTTGAGCCGCCACCAGGATGCAACCCCATAGGCACCAAATGGGTGTTCAAGAACAAACAAGGTGAAGATGGGGTTGTGGTGCGCAACAAAGCTCGACTAGTTGCCCAGGGTTTTTGCCAGAAAGAGGGTATTGATTTTGAAGAAACTTTCGCCCCTGTTGCCCGTCTTGAGTCCATTCGTATTCTCTTAGCTTTTGCCACTTCGAAGGGTTTTATGCTTTTTCAAATGGACGTTAAGAGTGCTTTTCTGAACGGGTTCATATAGGAGGAAGTTTATGTTAGGCAGCCCCCCGGTTTTGAGAACCCTAAGTTTCCTCGACGTGTTTTTAAGCTGCAAAAGGCTTTATACGGGTTGAAGCAAGCCCCCAGGGCTTGGTATGACCGGTTGAAGCAATTTTTGTTGGGGAAGGGCTTTGTGATGGGTTCGGTGGATAAAACTCTTTTCTTGCTCAGAGATGCTTCAGATTTCTTGGTTGCTCAGATTTACGTGGACGATATTATTTTTGGCGGTACTACTGATTCTCTTGTGTCCAATTTCTCTGAGTAGATGCACAGCGAGTTTGAGATGAGCCTCATGGGTGAGCTCAAGTACTTCTTAGGGCTCCAGATCAAGCAGACCAAGGACGGCACTTTCATCCACCAAGGTAAGTACACTCGCGATATGCTTAAGAAATTTGACTTTGGTGGAGAATTGAAGCCACAGATGACCCCGATGGGCACATCTGGGGGCCTGGACAAAGACGAGAGCGGCGTCAAGGTCAATGAGAAAGAGTTTCGAGGGATGATTGGTTCACTATTGTACTTAACGGCGACAAGACCGGACATTCAGTTCGCCGTTGGACTTTGCGCGCGTTTTCAGTCTTCAACGCGCGCGTCTCTTCGGCAGGCTGTCAAGCGCATCTTCAGGTATCTCACTTATGCGCCTGATCTCGGTCTTTACTATTCATCTTCATCATCTCTCGATTTATCTGGCTTTTCGGATGCTGACTTTGGTGGGTGCCGGTTGGATCGCAAGTCGACTTCCGGTACTTGTCAGTTTCTTGGTTCTTCTCTTGTTTCTTGGTCTTCTCGAAAGCAATCTGGAGTTGCTCTTTCGACCACTGAGGTGGAGTATGTAGCTGCTGCTAGCTGCTCCTCACAGTTAGTTTGGATGATTTCCACTTTGCGAGATTTTGGGTTGTTCTTTCCTACCAAGGTTCCATTGTTTTGCGACAGCACTAGTGCCATTAGTGTAGGGAAAAACCCTTGTCTCCATTCAAAAACCAAACATATTGATGTGCGCTTTCACTTTCTGTGGGATCAATATGAGAAAGGTGTCATTGACCTTGTTCATATTGATACCCATAATCAGTTGGCTGACATTTTCACCAAACCCCTAGATCAGTCTACATTTGAGCGTTTACGAGGGGATTTCGGTGTTGTGTATCCTTTCTAGGATATTTTGCGTCAGTTTTCTTCTTCTTTACTCTTTTCTTGAGTCTTTTCGTGTGTGTTCATATCTTGCATATTCACTTATCACACTTTTAAGCTTTCTTCTGTTATATGATTGAACTGCTTTACTTATTCTAGCTGGTACATGCTTTGGATTACTTGTCAATAATCATGCCTTGTTTCAGTTCGTTTGATATGTCTGATATCTGTCATATGCATGGCTTTTACGCTTTAAACTTGAAAAATGATCACCATTGTTTCTGGTAACTAGCATGTGTAGGCTGAATGTTTTTGCTATCTGTTACATGCCTTGTAGCTAGTTCCTGACTTCGATGCAAACATGCAACTTGGACATCCTTCTGCTTTAAAACATGGAAATGTGCTATAAAAATCAAGAAAAATGAAAATTCCATGCCTCTTTATGCATAACTTGCAATGATCCAGGTGGGTTTGTTTTGTCACATTACATTGTTCTGGACTGCGTACCATAGCACTTTGGTATGAACTGGGACAATGTAGTGTATGCCAAGACCAATGTCTTAAGCTTCTGATGGTCCAGTTCTGGCCTAGGCTTGACTTGGTCGGTCAGCATAAGGTTTGACACGCAAATAACCCCTGGCATAAATGAAAAAGAGAAAAGAAAAAGCTTGAAAATTGAAATGACAACAAGTTTGCTGAAGCACTTTGTTTTGGACAATGCTTATCTTGGTAGATATCAGTTAGCTTTTGCATCTCATGCTTTACCTTGCTTGTCAACTGGAAAATGTGGTGATGCTTTTGTTTGCAAAAAAAAAAAATTGACAACTGTGTGCTAATGACTTTCTTTAGATATCATCTGTTGCACTGATCATGCCATGTATCGTTAACATTATGTCTTTTGCTATATCTGTTAGATGTTGTAATTGCAGTCAATCATATCTGAGAAGCATGCTTTATTCACTCCACCTGCACCCCAGTTGCATTCATTGCATATTTTGAGGGGGAGTTGCATTTCAGGGGGAGTCTGTGTCTCTTTTGAGTGCTTGATGAGTTCACTTGTCAACAAGGGGGAGAAAATTTGGGATCAGAGTTTAAGGGGGAGTTTTTGTTTCGCTCTCGCTTGTTTCTTACTCTTTTGATATCCTTGTTGTTCTGAAATCGCACTCACTTTTGAGCTTTTATGTTTTGGTTAACTGTAATGACCGCTCCTTGCTTTTGTTCGCCTTTTGGTCATTAGGGTTAAACTTTTACCTTAATTTTCTTCTTCTTTGTTTTTCTTGTGATTTTGTTTTCGTGTTTCCACATTTGCTCGCAGGTGCTGAAGAGCTGAAGAAGAGGAGTGTTGACAATGCACTCATCAAGGGGGAGATTGAGGAGCCATGCTGAATAGCGTGGGCCTCATGGCTCCAGAAGTGATGAGTCATTGTCAACAATAGTCAAAGAGTACAGAAGAAGAAGAGATCTGTTGTTTCATGGGCCGCGTGTGACTCAGGTACACGGGCGGCAAGCGACTGTCGGGCAGAGGAGGCTGCGAAGTCGGGCTGGCCCAATCCGGCTACACGGGCCAGGAGCAGCAGAAGACCCACTGGGCTGTTGACCAGGGTTGACTCAGGTACACGGGCGGTGAGTGATTGCCGGGCTGAGAGAGCTGCGGAATCGGGCCGGCCCAATCCGAGTACCTGGTGCAAAGTCGGTGGAGGCTTTGTCAGTTTCGGCGCAAAACTGACAACCGTTGATCTTGTATCCGACTGTCCAGAAGGGAAGCCGTAGTCGCTACGAAAACTTTGCTTCCGGATAAGTCATCTGTATCTCTAGGCCCACAGTCAGTCTGTCGTGTCTGTAAAAATACCTAAGGGAAGTAGAGTCTTTTCCTTTATTCCTGCGTCTGTAAAAAACCGTAAGGCGGGCTGGTGGAATAATCTAGGCCATTGGGCAGCCTATAAATAGGGCCCCAATCCCTAGGGTTGGACTACCCTTCTAGAAATCACTTTTTCCATCATTCCTTGGGTCATTCCTGTTTCTGCGTTTTTGCCTCTCTCTCCTGTGTGTGCGCCGCCAGGCTAATTGTTGGTGTTCATCTATTTTGTTCCCTGCTTTTGGATGATTCTATTCCTTCTGTTTCCTGTGTAGCATCTCATTTAATGGCTTTGCTGTTTTTGGTTTGCTCATAGCGATTTCATTCCTGGTTTTGAGTGCTTCGGTTGCTTCTGTTCTTCACGAGAAGAGTACTAGTTCTTGCTGGTTGCAAGTAGTACTACTACACTGTAGCAACAGTACACTAGTACCAGTTTTGCTTTTTCCTGCACAGCTTTTTGATCGAGTCGACAGGGCTAAAGTATCTTTTCTGGCTGTTTCTGGCGAAGCCCCTTCTCTATGTTCGAAGTCCCTCAGCTTCGTGAGGCAGGCGTCGATCTGACATCCTCGAGGGCTTCGCTTGAACTTCAAACTTCATTTTGTGTACTACGTTGCTAGCTTCGAAGTACTTTTTGAACTATCAGCGTATCATACTTCGGACGTCTGTGCGAAGGTACTCCGACTTGAGCTCTTCGAAGTCCATACTTTGACAGGTTTCGAAGTTGGGTTCGAAGCTTGTCTTTCTGTTAGACTTCGCTCAGTATTTGCATCCGTCCTCTTCGAAGGTCCTTGTTGTGTTTTTGTTCGAAGGTAGAGTGTAGGCTTCGTTTTGGTTTCTCTGTCGCGTGTCAGCCCTCGCTTTTCCTTTCGAAGGTTGTTTGCTCTGTGTGTGTATTCGAAGCTGTGTTCGAAGCCTTGTCTTCGAAGTACACACTTCGAAGCAGGCTCCGACTCTGTTATACTTTGCTCTCATTCACACTCGACCTAGGATAGACAACACACCATCGACAGACTTCGACTAGCGAAGCAGACCTCAACCTTCGAAGCAGGCTTCGATCCTGCAAGCTGGCTTCGACACTGCGAAGCAGGCTTCGCCATATTTCGAACAGGAGACAGATTTCGAACAGTAACCTCTCATTTCATCTTTTGTGCATTTATACTGAGAAGTTTATCTTGCCTTGTCTCTTGTATACTGTTTATCAGTCTATTAGCACTGTATTGGTATTTCTCTGTTTTAAACATCAGTTGCTTCTAGATTGATACCTTTAGACTTAGGCAATCTGTTCGTTCTTTGCTGCTTAGTCTTTGAGGTGCGTTGGGTATTGGGAGCAGGCTATTGATTCGAAAGAATTTTTAAGGCGCCCATTCACCCCCCTCTGGTCGCTACTTTCGGTCCTACATATAGCCATAGGCTTCTAAGGACGGGACCTTGCCAAGAGAAGTCATGATCACTACTGGGGTTTATAACCGGTTAAGGTATGGAAAAACCCTAACCAAGCTCTGATACCAATTGTAGGACCAAAAGTAGCGACCAGAGAGGGGGGGTGAATGGGCGCCTAAAAAATTCTTTCGAATTAATGGCCTGCTCCCAACACCCAACGCTCCTCGAAAGACTAAGTAGCAAAGTATGAACAGATTGCCTGAGTATAAAGGTATCTAGCCTAGAAGCAACTGATGATAAAATCAGTGAAACACTAAAGCAGTGCGAACAGGCAGATAAGCAGAATATCCAAGTCAAGGCAGGTTAAACTTCTCAATGGATGATCTAAGTAAAACTAAAGTGAGATGAGAAGTTACTGTACAAATTTGTCTCCTGTTCGGAACTTGGAGAAGCCTGCTTCGCTGACCGAAGCCTGATTCGCTGGTCGAAACCTGCTTCAGAGGTCGAGGATTGTCGAAGTTGAGCGAAGGTTGAAGCTGACGTGCCGAAGGTTTGTTTAGTCTAGCCTAGCTCGAGTGTAAATGCGAAGTATGCTTCGAAGCGAAGTATGACAGTGTCGAGATTTGCTTCAAACAATGTGCTTCGAAGCCTATCCTTCGAACAGAGCTTCGGACACAATGCACAGAAAAACAACCTTCGAAGGATAAGCGAAGCCCGACACGTGGCAGCAAAATCAACTCGAAGCCTACACGACTACGTTCGAAGCTAGCACTATCGAGGTATGACCTTTGAACCACAGGCCAACTTCAAAACTGACTCCGAAGCCTGTCGAAGTATGAACTTCGAATAGCTCAAGTTGGAGTTCACCTTCGCAAAGACAATCGAAGTATGACAGGCCAACAGACTTAGTGCAACACATACTTCGAAGCTAGATTCACAGGACAAGAGTGAAGTCAAAGTTCAAGCGAAGCCCTTGAGGATGTCAGATCGAAGCCTGCCTCACGGAGCTGAGGGGCTTCGAATAGAGAAGGGGCTTCGCCAGAGAACAGCCAGAAAAGGAACTTTAGTCCTGTCAACTCGATCAAAAAGCTATGTAGTAAAAGCAAGGCTAGAGTACTAGTGTACTGTTGCTACAGTGTAGTAGTACTACTTGCAACCAGTATGAACTAGTACTACTTCCGTGAAGAACAGTAGTGTTGCCGTAAAAGATTACGCTAACATGTTTCTGAAGATTAGAAACTAACAAACGAAGTGTTTGCGAAGAAAACTATTCCAAGTCTCCGAAAGGATAATAACTTAGAATAGTTCGAAAGTGTGTATTGAATAACTTGTATTCGGTCCCTATTACAGGGTAAAACGGGGGGTATTTATAGGCCCAAACATTAAGGAAAAGACCTTTTTACCCCTCTATTACAACCGACATAGTGGAAACTATTTGGTACCCTTAATAGGGCTAAAATTGTAAAAGACTAATCTAATGAGAAAAAAGATAAGTCTTCCATCTTAGCTGGCAAAGAAGCTCTCGGAAGAGTCCAAGTTCGAAGATATACTCCGAACTAAAGCCTGTCATCATACTTCGAACTTGACTTGATGCATCTTCGAAATTATATGTTGGAAGGCTTCGTCTTAATCACCAGTCTTTATCTCTTCACTGCAATTACCCTGAAGAAGGAATATTTTCCCCCATCAGTAGCCCCTCAAATACGCTTCTCCGCTAAATCTGTAATGTTAGGAGAGGAGTATACGCAAGAAAAATAATCATGCGTAGGGGTTAGCAGATTTAAACCATCTCCGACTTACGTGGAGATGTAAACTTTGAATCAGTTTTTAATAAAATTACTTTCAAAGTAACTTAGAACTAACTCAAAAAGTCTAAAAGTCTTTTTAGACTTAGAAGAAATAGCCGTTAGCTTCTTTCTTCTAACGGAAGTTACAGAATGCTTTAATTTCGGAGCAAAGTAACGATTGGGAATGTGAAACGACACAGGCAAACGGTAAAAAATCAGGGTCTGGGCTATAAATAGAGGGCCCAAACCCTTCTTGAGTACATTTTCACTGCTTTCATGCAAACAAGCCATAACCCGAGCCCTAGCCGCTGTTTTTCCTCTGAAACAATCCACAAAATCCAATGGCGAAAACTAGTTTCAAGGGTCCTGGAGCGACTTTGGCCTTGGCCCGGCAGCAAGCTGCTGCGGCGGTAGCGGCTGCATCATCGGCGACGACAACTCCAAATCCTTCAGTGGCGACAATGGCACCGGTGGGAGGAAATCTCCAAAATGTTGGCCCCCAATACCTCTTTCTAGCGTCGACGAAGTATACAGACCAGTCTTATCAACTAGGGCCGTCAACCTGCAGAAGGGAATCGCTTGCGGCTGCAGTAGAAGGCAAGATTAGTTCGGGGGTTATGATTCGCAAACCTGGGAAGGAAATCATTCCATCACCAAGACCCGGAGAAAGTTGTGAAGGAAGGGCGGAGATCTTCGCAGCACTGCATAGAGCTTCATGCCAACCGAAGACCTTCGTAGGCCCCGGAGGTGAAAAGATGGTAGTAGCCTTCGGAAGCATCAACTTCAGACTCCGAGACGAGTATGCTCTTCGGTTTCCCGCTAAGGCTATCAATGCCAGATGGTACACCGATTGGATCCTGAAGTGGTTTTACGCCGAAGTTGGGGCGAGCAACCGTCTAGCCGGACCTTTGCAAGACATCAACTTCCGAAAGGAAGCCATTGTGCATCCAAATCCGGGTCAGCTCGAAGCTCGCCTCAGCTTACTTCAAAAAATCAGTCATCGGTTGAGCATGCGAGACTTAGCCGAAGAATTCCTCGGGCTTCAAATTCCTCCCCTGATGGCCAACTGGCCGATCACCTTCAAAGAAGATTTGGAGGGCTGTCTTCGCAAAATTTCTTCAACTTCGAGTCCTGCAGGTAACTTCGAAAACAACATACTCTATGTATATTTATTCGAAGAATTAACAAACTTAACTCATTTTTCAGCCTCTTCAGCCCCTATAACTTCGGAGCAAATCGTACGAGCTTCGGAGAAGATTTTGGGCGTCCCAACTTCGACCGAGAAAGAATGGAGAATCAAATTGGTTGGTAGTTGGGAGCGATCCAACCGAGTATGGTGGCTACTCGAAGTGATTCCGCCCCCTTTGGTGGATTGGGTACCTTCGGAGAAAGGGCCTAAGAAGAGGAAAGCCGAAGCTGGAACTTCGAGCTCTGCCAAGACTCCGGTCAAGAAGGTAGCTCGAAAGCCAAGAATTCCTGCGCCTTCGAGTCCAAGAACTTCAATCTCCGATTCTCAAGAGGATGAAGGCAGGTTGCTCGTGAGGCTGATTGACGAGGATGCAGCCCAACAAGAAGCACATATTGAAGATGCTGCGAGCGTGCCGGAGTCTCAAGTTAACCTCGAACAAGTGAGGACTCCGGCTGTTCAAGAAAATTTACCTCAGGAGGGAGTCCGAGACGGAGCCCCTATGGATGAGAGCGGAGTCGAAGTTACTGCAGCTTCGATTCCGGGTGAAGCAACAACGGCTGTTCAGGAAAATGCAACGACAGTCGAAGATTTGACTGCTGACTACGACAAAGACCTTGCCTTCGACCCGCCAAGCAGCCCAATGCTTACCCACCGCCAAAATGTCGAAGGTAAACTTCGCATAATTTTTTTTGTTCTTTTTTCATGCGAAATTATACAATGTATAATACCTTTGTTTTTCTAGAGTCCACTTCCATGGAAGAGGTCCGTCCCGAAGATACAATTCCTGGACCTTCGACAACTTCGGAGCCAATTCCAGGAGCCACTCAGATGGGGCCTGGAAAAGGCAAAGGGAAGATGGACCCCCTCCCTGCTCCGAGCTCAGGATCAACTCCGTCTGAGTCAACGGACGAGAGCTAATCTACATAGGGGGGCCAGTCTACTGGGGCTCCGAAGATCACAGCTCAGCACTCCGGGCCTTTGCCAAGTGAAGATGACCAGCAAGCCTTAAGCATGCTCCCTCTTCTAGCTCCTTTCTTGGAGCGAAGAACTGGGCTTCGGACTTTGCTCGAGCCTTTGGATCGAGCTAGTCGCGAAGTCGGGGAGACGGACTTGGTGGCTATCTTGAGTGAGCCGGAGAGTTCGGAACTTAACGCTGCCATGGAACACGCAGCATACCAGGTACGAAGTATCTGCAAAACAACATCAAATTTATATACAAATAATTTCTCACCTTGGTTTTTTCTTTTCGCAGCAAACAGTCTTGGCCCGAGCTGCGAACATCTCCAATGAACGTGGAAGTGTTCGCCTTCGAGAGGAAAATGCAACTCTTCAACGAAATCTTACTATCTCCGAAGGTCGAGTGGCCCACATGGACAATATGGTTTCAACAGAGCGCATGGCCAGACAAAGCTTGGAGGCTGCGAACAAGGAGCTCGAAGCAGAAAAAATTGTGCTTCGAGCAGAAATTGAAAAGATGCGGGCGGAGCATGCTACTGCGGAGGCTGAGCTTATTAGGCTCCGAGAAGAAGCTAGCCAGCTACTGAATCAAAAGAATTCTTTGGCTACGGAGGCTGCTAGGTTCTCTGGAGTAATAGAAGAGCTAACTTCGACGAAGGATGCATTAACTGAAGATAAGCTAAAGTCAGAGAAGGTAGCTTCGGAGGTCATGGACCAATTGCTAGGCGTTCTGGAGTACTTTGGTACTACTGGGATGCTTCCTTCGGATGACAACATCTCTCTGCTGCGCCGGCTGAAGAGGATCCAAGGAGCAGCGAAGCAAATGAAGACAGCAGTCATTCGGTATGGAGAAATCTCTGAACAAGTGGCTGCTGTCGGCATACTTCGTTACTACGAAGATTTGGGCCGATCAATAACTCCGAGCGCAGGAGAGGGCCCATTACCTTCGATGACGACCAGCTTCTCACTCCCTCCGAAGGTGTGGCCGCTGCTTGGCAAGCCTTTCAAACTTCATGGAGTGCCGAAGGTGATTCTGCGATCAAGGCCTGGATTGGCGAAGGACAACGCTAGAAGCACGCTCGGTCCCAAGCTTCGAGCAGTCAGCCTCCTCCAAACCCGCAGGTTTAGAATTACCTTAGGATCTTCAGCTATGTAAAGCACTACACTTTTGTACATTTATTAATGAAGATTTGTTTATCATGTTTTATGCTTTGCCTCATATGGAAGATGTCGAAGTGTTAGATGTTAACGACGAACTTCGCTTATTATGGGCTACCTTCGAAATCTTAAAACTTCACAAGCGCCCTCGATTTCTAGTTCCTCGAGATAGTTCCAGAATGATTACGTTCGAAATAAGCAAAGATATATTATCTTGCATTAAAGAGGAAGAAAAAGAAGTTAACTTGGAAACTTCATCTTCTGAAGACATTATATGGTCCGAAGACGAAGATGAAGCTCAAGGTAAAAAGCCTGAAGAACATGGAAGCTGGGAAAGGAGCCCCGAACGGCTTCGAACATGGGCCGAGCTTCAGCAAGAACAAAAAGACTTTAGAGCTTCGAAGGGAGGTAGGAGAGTTAAACGCAAAGTTTTTAGGACTCCCGGCACTGGAACTAGTCGTTCCAACCCTAGCTCTAGAGATCGAAGAGGTCTTCGATTCTTTCTTGGTATAGATACCAATTTTTCATGATGTAATCATATTTGTTCGAATAATAAATATCGATTTAAAATTTTCTCCCTATTTATTAGCCCCTCTTTGGGCGTAAGCAACTTCGAATTGTATTCAAAGATGATTAGGCACAAAGAAAACTTAGGAGTACAATTTTGGGGGTTCGGAGCCCCTCAGTAATTTAAAGATCGACTAAAATCTTATAAAATGTCTTCGACTATTTGTAGTCTGAAGATTGGCAACTTAGTACCTTATGTTTTTGAAAGAAATCACTTGAGATAACTTTCCGGACACTTTAGTGTCTTAGATAATTTATCACTTTGGACTTTCTTAACAGACATTCGAAGCTCATGGCTCAAACTCTGTTTTGTTTTGGCCTCCTTCGGCTCTTTTTTGCGAATTATATCAAACCAGTGGTTTGGAGTTCGCAGTGGTCTCTTTGGACTCTTTTTACGGATACCTACAAGCCGGTGGCTTGGGCTCCGCATTATTTGGTCTCTTTGGACTCTTTTTACGGATGTCTTCCAGCCGGTGGCTTGGAGTCCGCATTCTGTGGTTTTCAGGCTCTTTTACGGATGTCTTCAAGCCAGTGGCTTGGACTCCGGATTATGTCAGCCCACCACCTCGGAAAATATGATTCAAATTAATAACACTTCCCTCTCGGTCAACTCCGCGGTTCCAGTGCGTCCACTCGGAAGCTGGAAGTTTATGAGGGGTAGGCACTATCTGAACCATATGCTTTATTGATTCGAAAAGTGATTACACATGATTACAAGGAGCCCTTATGTGAAGTATCGCTTTAGGTGCTCCGCATGCCAAGTATGTACTAACTCTTCACCTTCCAAATTAGCTAATTTAAAAGAACCAGGATGCCCGGAGCGAACAATTAAGTATGGACCTTCCCATTTATTTCCTAATTTTCCTGGTGCTATGATACTTCGCAAAACGAGATGACCCGGCCTAAGTTCATTAATCTTAACCTTCGGGTCAAACCAAGCCTTCGTCTGCTGGTGATACTTTGATAAATTGGCCACAGCTCGAAGTCTTGTCTCCTCTGTTAAATCCAGCGAAGCTTGTCTTTCTCCTTCTATTTCCGGTTCGGTGCTGCGAAGTGATCCTCCTTTGAGCTCTGTTGGTGTCATAGCTTCATCTCCGAATAATAGTCTGAATGGAGTGAAACCCGTGGACCTCGTTTGAGTGGTCCGAATGGACCACAAAATCTTCGGAAGTTCTTCGGTCCAGAGTCCTTTTTCCAATCCTACTATCCTTCGATTTAGCCCTGACAAAATATTACCATTGGCTCTTTCTACAACTCCGTTAGACTGAGGATGTCTCACTGCAGCAAAACATAATTGGATGCCTAGATCTTCGCAAAATTTCTTGAAAGGTTCTGCATCGAATTGTGTTCCATTGTCAACTGTGAGTTGTCTAGGCACTCCGAACTGGCAAATGATATTCTTCCAGAAAAATTTCTGTACATTGTTCGAAGTAATAGCTGTTAGAGGTTCTGCTTCGACCCACTTTGAAAAATATCCAATTGCTACCACTGCGAACTTCAAATTTCCTTTTGCTGTTGGGAAGGGGCCAATAAGATCCATACCCCATCTGGCCATGGGCCATACCGGAGCTATAACTTGAAGGGCTGTTGGTGGGCGATGACTCCTTCGTCCCATCCACTGACATCCTTGACAAGTGCGGACCAAGCTCTCCGCATCAGCTGTTATTGTAGGCCAATAAAGCCCCTGGCGAAGTGTTTTTCCTGCCAAAGCTCGAGGGACCAAATGGCTACCGCAAAGCCCTTCATGAATATCTCGAAGAATATCTTGGCCTTCGGTTTGGGATATACATCGAAGTAAAAGGGAACATACTCCGGCCTTGTATAAAATACCGTTGATTATTTGATAATTCCTAGCCCTGAGTTTCAATCTTGAAAACTGTGACTCTTCAAACGAATTTGCTCCTACGTGCAAAAGTTCCATGATCGAATTTCTCCAATCTATACTTGGAATGCAAAGAATCTATGCGGAGGGAATTTGTGGCACCGAAGGTGTACTGAGCTCCTCATAGAAAGCTTCTTCTGGTATATCCATAGCTCCGGCTGTAGCTTTTGCTAAGATGTCCGCTTGCACATTTTCTGCTCTTGGTATACTCCGAATTGAAATACCCTTGAATTGTGCTTCAATCTTACGGATTTCTTCTAAGTACTTTGCAAGCTGTGGATGCCGAACTTGAAAGCTTTTATCTACGTGCCCTGCTACTATTTGAGAATCTGTCTTTATAACAACTCTTGTAGCCCCTAGAGCATGTGCTTTTCGAAGTCCCATAAAAATCCCTTCATACTCCGCTATATTATTGGTAGACTTAAAGTTGAGTCTTGCGGAGTACATTTCTCTTTGCCCTGAAGGCGAAATTAAAACTGCTCCAACACCTGCTCCGGATGCTTGGAAAGCCCCATCAGAAAAAATAGTCCAAATTCCTTCACTTGACTTCTCCGGAACCCACGTTGCAAGGGGAGTCCATTCGGCTACAAAATCTGCTAAGACTTGCGATTTGATTGATGTCCTTGCCAGAAAGGATATGCCGAAGGGTGCTAGTTCAACTGCCCACTTTCAAATTCTTCCAGTGGAATCTTCACTTCGGAGCATATCTCCCAAAGGATACGAAGTTGGTACAATTACATTATGAGCTAAAAAATAATGTCTCAACTCCCTCGAAGCCATTATCAGAGCATAAGTGAACTTTTCGAGCTCGGAATACCTTGTCTTCGCTCCTGATAATGCTTCGGACACCAAATAAACTGGATTTTGTACCAACTTCCCATTGAAATCCATTTCTCTGACAAGGACTGCGCTGACAGCAGAGCCTGTAGCTGCAAGGTAAAGGAGTAGGGTCTCGTCCGCAGTAGACACCGTGAGTGTAGCAAGATTACTGAGATACTCTTTAATATCTTCGAAGCTTTTCTGACACTCCAGTGTCCATGCAAAATCTTCGGACCCTTTCAATGCTCTAAAGATGGGCGAACTTCTCTCTGCAGACCTTGCTAAAAATATGCTAAGTGCTGCCAGATGACCAGTCAGCTTTTGCACTTGCTTTAAATTTTCTAGAGGAGCCATCTTCTGTAGGGCAGCTATTTGAGTAGGGCTAGCTTCAATGCCTTTGCTTGAAACTAAATACCCTAACAACTTCCCAGCCTTAGCTCCGAAGATACAGTTCTTGGGGTTAAGATGAATCCCACACGCTCGAAGGCTATTAAATGCTTCTGCTAAGTCTAGGCTATGTTGGTGCTTTAAAGCACTCTTTATTACAATATCATCCATATAGGCCTCCACATTGCGACCTAATTGATGACCTAGAGCCTTAACAACTAACCTTGAAAAAGTAGCCCCGACATTTCTTAAGCCAAAAGGCATTCTTACATAACAGAAGACTCCCGAGGGAGTTACGAAGCTTGTCTTGATCTCATCTTCGCGTTTCAACCATATTTGATGATAACCGGAGTACACATCAAGGAAGCTTAATAACTCTGAACCTGCGGTGGAGTCGACCAATTGATCAATTCGGGGCATGGGGTAGGGGTCACGAGGGCATGCTTTATTCAAGGATGTGAAATCAATGCACATGCGCCACTTCCCGGAGGATTTCTTCTTGACGAAGACTGGGTTGGCTAACCATTCTGTGTGAGCCACTTCTCTGGTAATCCCAGCCTTCAACAATTTTTCAACTTCGTCTTTTGCAAGAACAGCTCTTTCTGCAGACATTTTTCGGAGTCCTTGCCGAACAGGGCGGGCCTTCGGGTTTACAAGTAAACTATGTTCAATAATATCCCGATTGACTCTGGTGATGTCTTCGTCAGACCAGGCAAAGACATCTAAATTCTCCTCAACTACTTTTTCCAAGGAGGTAGCAACTTCTGGAGGTAAATCTTTACCAAATTGAAATGAATATTCTTTACCATCTTTAACAATAACCTTTGTTGCAATCTCACCTTCAGGACTTGGTCTTGGGAAGGATTTTTTCGAAGATTCGCTAGGAGCAGAAAAATTTTCTTGATTATTTTGCACACTATTCACTTGTCTTGGATCAAGAGGGGGACCGTGACCATACTCCGCTCTTCGGGCGGTAGCTTGATCTCTGAAGATAGTGAGCACTCCCACTTGCGTGGGCATCTTCATGCACAAGTAATTGTGGTGTGCCACAGCTCCGAACTGATTTAACATGCCTCTTTCGAAGATGATGTTGTAGGCATATGGAGCATCTACGACGTCGAAGATTACTTCCTTTGTTCTGGCTAACAATCCTTCTCCGAAGGTAACTTCCAGGCCAATTTGACCGAGTGCATCAAGCGGAGGTCCTGCGAAGCCTTGCAAAGGACGAGCCGCTGGAAGAAGGTGCTTTCTGGAGATGCACAATTGATCGAAGGATTGAACAAAAATAATGTCTGCCGAACTCCCTCCGTCAATTAACACTCTTCGAACCTCAGTTCCTGCAATGTCGGCAGTAATGACAAGTGGGTCTGCATGTGGAAATTTAATGCCAGCTGCATCCTCTGCAGAAAAAGATATTGGCAAATGGGACCATTCAGGCATAGCAGCTGCAGATGACGAAGTTCCAATGTGCCCCACTTCTCTGACATACTATCTTCTCTGCCTTTTTGACATGCTTCCGAGAGTACCTCCTCCGGAGATAGGGAGGACTACTCTTTTTCCTCGGTCTTGCCCCTCTTCTTGCTTCGGAGGTGGCATAATATTGACCATCGGAGGGCGTCTTGCAGCTTCGAAGTTTTCTATCCGCGCCACAGTCTGGACGGGCTCCGGACGCACTTCAGATGGAACTCGGTCAGTAGTGCCTCGACCCGAAGTTCTTTCCAGATACTCTCCTCTCAGAGCAAGTATAGCCTTGCAAGTATCAGTTGCATGGCTTCGGTTTTCACCATGAATACAACAGAAAAGGGTCTGGCCTTTGCCAGCCGGTTTCCTTGGCGGCCTCCAGCCGCTGGTCTTGGTTCCTGATGGTTGCGGAGCTCTTTCGGCAAACTTCTGCGGGGGTGCAATGTTCAGAACTTCCGAACGAGGATGCTTTTGCCCCCTACGCCTGTCATATTGAACCTCGAAGCTAGGCTCTTGCTACTGTGCTGAAGTTTTCACTTCCAATTTCACTTCTTGCAATATCGACGGGGTTGCAGCGGTTCTCCGAAGCCATCCTTCTTCTGACCTCGCACACTCTTCGAAATATGACATCAACTGAGAAACAAAAGATATACTTTTCCGGTGAAGTTTATCAAGTAGGACTGGATGGATAACTCCCTCTCGAGCTGCGTCAACTACCGAAGATGTAGTTAACCCTCGGATTTGCGACTTCGTATGAGCGAAGCGCTTGAAGTACTGTCTTAAGGTTTCTCTAGGGAGCTGCTTCACCTGGAAAAGACTTCCCGTTGACATTGGAGGCACGAAGGTGCCCTGGAAATTACTCACGAACTTTTTCTTTAACTGCCCCCACGAACTGATTGATCCTGGTTTTAAAGACCAGAACCATCGCAAAGCTACTCCTTGAAGAGCTAGGGGGAAACATTTTGCCATGGTGTCCCGCACTCCTCCACTAGCTTCAATTGATAAAGCATAAGATCAGACAAATTCTCCAGGATCTTCATCTCCGGCATACTTGCAAAGCTTCGAAGTCTTAAACTTCTGGTCGAAGCGAACTTTTTGCAGTTCAGGATGCAGCGGAGACTCGGTATCAAAGGAGGCGTTCTCCGGGGCTTCAGGATAGATAGGTTCGTCGTCTTCAAGCACTTCAGGAATAACTGGGATGGCTTGAGAGCGAAGCCTATTTGCAGCTTCTTGCCGCCATCTCGCTACTTCGGCTTGGAGACTGGCCATTTGAGCGGCCATATCACCAAGATTGTCTTCATCTCCTCCGGAACGATCTTTC
The DNA here is from genome assembly GCA_019279435.1 of Zizania palustris. Lineage (NCBI taxonomy): Eukaryota > Viridiplantae > Streptophyta > Magnoliopsida > Poales > Poaceae > Zizania > Zizania palustris. The sequence goes on from JAAALK010000079.1 coordinate 17,711,850, forward strand.
GGGTCTTGAGAACTGTAGGGATCAGTTCGAAGTGGAACCTGAGGTGGGAGAGGGACTCCGGGTGGCTGAAGTATAGATGGAGTTGGCGGAGGAACTCCGTATGCTCGAGGAATGGGCATCCCTTCTGGAGTTTGAGGTGGAGGAAACGTCGAAGGTCCTCCGACCTCAACTGTATCTGGAGATCTTACTCCGAAGGTCCGAGGAGACCTCCGAACAGGGTTACCAGCTGCGCTCCGCTTAGGAGGCATGATGTAAGAAGTTGGTAGAGAAAGAAGTTTCTTGGACTAGGCTCCCCACGGATGGCGCCAACTGTTGGCGTAAAAGATTACGCTAATAGGTTTCTGAAGATTAGAAACTAACAAACGAAGTGTTTGTGAAGAAAACTATTCCAAGTCTCCAAAAGGACAATAACTTAGAATAGTTCGAAAGTATGTATTGAATAACTTGTATTCGGTCCCTATTACAGGGTAAAACGGGGGGTATTTATAGGCCCAAACATTAAGGAAAAGACCTTTTTACCCCTCTATTACAACCGACATAGTGGAAACTATTCGGTACCCTTAATAGGGCTAAAATGGTAAAAGACTAATCTAATGAGAAAAAAGATAAGTCTTCCATCTTAGCTGGCAAAGAAGCTCTCAGAAGAGTCCAAGTTCGAAGATATACTACGAACTAAAGCCTGTCATCATACTTCGAACTTGTCTTGATGCATCTTCGAAATTATATGTTGGAAGGCTTCGTCTTAATCACCAGTCTTTATCTCGTCACTGCAATAACCCTGAAGATGGAATATTTTCCCCCAACAAGTAGCAATCGAGGCACAAATGCTCAGGAGAAACAGCTATGCACGTGAAACGAAGCCATAAAATCAGCTACAAAAATGCTGCGCACGATCAGAGAATAGAAGCTTCACTGCATCAGAGAAAACTGAATAAATGCTAGGCACAAAATCAAGAACAGCAGCCTGGCAGCGCACAACCGAAGAGAGAGAACATGAGACAAAAATGACCCAATAGAGTAGGAAATGATTTCAGCAAAAAGGGGTAGTCCAACCCTAGGGATTGGGGCCCTATTTATAGGTTGCCCAATGGCCTAGAATATTCCACCAACCCCTTAGGGTTTTTACAGACGCTAAAATAAAGGAAAAGACTCAACTGCCCTTAGGAATTTTTACAGACACGACTGACTGACTGTGGGCCTAGAAATACAGATGACTTATCCGGAAGCTAAGCTTTCGTAGCGACTACGGCTTCTCTTTTGGACAGTCCGATACAGAATCAACGGTTGTCAGTTTTGCGCCGAAACTGACAAAGCCTCCACCGACTTTGCACCAGGTACCCGGATTGGGCCGGCCCGATTCCGCAGCTCTCTCAGCCCGGCAATCACTCACCGCCCATGTACCTGAGTCAATCCTGGTCAACAGCCCAGTGGGTCTTCTACTGCTTCTGGCCCATGTACCCAGATTGGACCAGCCCAACTTCGCAGCTCTCCCAGCCCGACAGTCGCTCGCTGCCCGTGTACTTGAGTCACACGCGGCCCATGAAACACCAGATCTCCTTTCTTCTTCTGTCCTTTTTGACTATCGTTGACAATGACTCATCACATCTGGAGCCATGAGGCCCACGCTATTCAGCATGGCTCCTCACTTATGAGCCAGAGCTCAGACATTTGGGACATTTGTGCTCACGCTGATTTCACCATATTGCCTGTTGCTGAGCGTACATCGCCTGATATAATCGCCCAGCATTAGAACAACAACAAAGTGGTGAACATTTTGTTTTCTAGTTTAGGTCCCACTGAATTTGAGCGTGTGAGCCATCTCAGCACTGCTAGAGAGATCTAGGCTAACCTCCAAGCACACCATGAGGGGACAACCCAGGTCAAGGCTCGGCTTTATCAGACCTACCGGCGTGAATATGAAAATTTCACACAGAAGCCGGGTGAATCTGTTGAAGCCTTGTTTGGTCGTTTTCAATCGATCATCAACAAGCTTTGGGCCAACAAGGCCGAGGGAGTTTAGCTGGTCTCAGATTATGAGCAGGCGCTCAAGGTTCTCCATACCTTGGACCCTAAGATCTAGGATATCAAGGTATCCTCTATCATAGAGAGCACCTCTTATGATACCTTGACAATTTCAGAGCTGTTCAGCAAGCTCAAGGCCACATAGGTTGATATCCAGTTGAGATCAAATCTCACTAGCTCTGGATTAAAAACCCTGGCCCTTGCTATACCCTACACTGACTCCTCTTCTTTGAGCTGTGCTGGGTTCTCCTTGATGTCTATCTCTGAGGACCAGCTTGAGTCGCTAGGAGATGATGATCTGTGTCTGTTTAACAACCGGGTGCGTCGTGTCTATGATAAGCGAATGTTCAAAAGACACGACACAAAATCTAGATGGTTTGAGTGTGGTGATCCAGGTCATTTCATTGCCGACTGCCCCAAGTGCAATGGTCACAAGAAGGTTACCGATGGTGGCTCCTACGACTCTGGCAAGCACGACAGCTCCTCCTTCACAAAGGGCAACCCAAGACAAGATTCTTCAGAAAGGCCTTGAAGGACTACCGGCGTGAGAACAAGAAGCGAGACAAGGCCTTCTTCGCCGAGATGGAGAGAAGCTACTGCAAACGGTCTTCGTCTTCTTCCTCTTCATCAAGATCAAGCGATGAAGAGATCGTGATCAGGAAGGGGAAGGACAAGGACGATCCGGCGGGCCTCTGCTTCATGGCCTTCGGGGATAGGCCAAAGAGCCACTCACATCACCGCCGAAGATCCCGCAAGAGCTTATGCTCAATGGCTCTTCGGGATAAGGAAGAGAAGGGCTCCAACGACAACTCCGACGACGACGACGATGAAAAGGTATCCTCATATGAACAAGAAGTCATTGATTGACTTGAGGAGAACCGTCAGGAGTTGAGATATCAGGAGAAACTACTTAGAGGGGCTAAGAATAGGATAGATGAGCTTGAGAGTGAGCTTGTCGTGGCCAACAACAGGATTGAGAGTCTATCTTCTTCCTCTTGCTTGGGTGGTAGCAGTGAGTGCCCAAATTGTGAGGTGTTACTGTGTGACCTGATGACTATGAAGTCCAGGTACACAAAGAGGGTAGATGAGAGGGACGCTTTGGCCACTGAGCTTGAGAGCGCTCAACTGGAGCTGAAAGATGCTCATGCCACTGTCGTCGTTCCCTGTGTTGATTGCCCATCCCATCTAGCTAGTTTAGCTGAGCTGAAAGCCAAGGGTGATGAGCAGTTGGGCGAGTTGGAGAGAGTCAGAGCTGAGATGGAACAGACTAGGCTAGAGCTTGAGACATTGTCGGTTCCACCCACTGTTTGTGAGAACTGCTTGTCTCTTAGATTGGAGTTGATCAAGCTGAATGCTGAGAAGTCCGTCCAAGTTGATAGAGAGTGTGAGACCTGCTTGTCTCTGGTGGAGGTACTAGCTTCCTTGAGAGAGGAGCTAGCTGATGTTCAGAATGAGAACTTTTACCTCCGTCAGATCCTGAGTTGGGTGAGTGCTAGAGAGCCACAACTCGGCATGATGATCGAGTAGTTCAAGAGGCAGTATGGGTTTGGGGTAGGTTACACCTATACCAAGGCTAATTTTGAGATTGCCATTCACCGAGCAGTGGAGTGGAGTAAGATGACTCCTGAAAAAAGATATCCCAAGACTCACTCCACTGAGTGGTTTCAGGCTAGTCAGCCTAAGGATGGAGTGTTTCAAGAACAACCTAAAGCTCCACCCAAGAAGCCCATCTGGGTCCCAAAGCCCAAACATCTCCACACTTCTCTAGACTCTCTACCTAGACCCTCTCACACCAAAGAGTCTACACCCCACACCACCAAGCCCAAGAACCCCAAGCCTCAACCACATCCCAAGAAGACCACCTACCACTATGAGTACTGTTAGAGAGACGTGCATCTTATGCAGTTTTGCTTTAGGAGGGAGTGGGTTGAGAGAGTAGAGAGAGCTCATGGTGGGAAGGAGCAGTTCTACCAGCAGGGTGGTAGACTAAGAGATCCTCCACGCGGGGAGAGGCTAGAGGCCAGGTCGTGTCGTGTAGGTGGTGGTAGAGGAGACGACTTTCATGCCCATGCTCCGGAGGGTGGTGTTCGCTCCGGGAGAGGTCCAGGTCATTTTGGATACGGCTCTGGACCTCGTGGCTGAGACTTTAGGAAGAACCGAGGACCATGCTTTGAGCCACGCTTTGGTCTAGACTCTTATGATTCCTTCTACTTTCCTTCTTTTGAGCAGATGGCTCGACACTGGTTTAGCTATTTTGCTAAACCTGGTGCCGGACCATTTGCTCCCTCTTATGACCACTGATTGTGCAGGATCGAGGACTGAAGGACGTGTGGATCATGGATTCAGGATGCTCTCGCCACATGATGGGACATCACAGATGGTTCTCTAGTCTCTCTCCCTCGAGCTCCAAGGAATACATCACCTTTGGGAACAGTGGTCAAGGGAAGGTACACGACATTGGCTCAATTCGCATCTCTGACCATTTCTCTTTGAAGAATGTTGCTCTGGTTGGAAATCTGAATTTCAATTTGATTTCCGTTTCACAACTTCTTGAGGATGGTTTGGAGGTTCATTTTAAGAAGGGCATGTCTTCTGTGGTTGATTCTAGAGGGTTTTTGGTTTGCCAGATCTTACCCTTCGGTAAGGTTTTTTGAATTGACTTCTCTAGTTCTTTTGGCCCTTCTCGCTGTTTGATTGCTGGATCCTCCTCTGAGCTCTGGAAGTGGCATATGTGGTTAGGCCATTTGAGTTTTGATCTGCTAGTCAGATTAAGCTCTATGGACCTCATTCGAGGATTGCCCAATCTTAAGATGGAGAAGGATCTAGTTTGCCATCCCTGTTGTCACGGGAAAATGGTTGTCGCTTCTCACTCACTTGTTACTCAGGTGATGACTTCGTACCCTGGAGAGCTGTTACACATGGACACTTTTGGTCCAGCTCGAGTACGCTCAGTCGGTGGGAAGTGGTACACGCTTGTGATCGTTGATAATTTTTCTCGATTCTTGTGGGTTTTCTTCTTGGAGTCTAAGGATGAGACTTTTCAGTTTGTTCATGACCTGATTTTGAAGCTGAAGAATGAGAACAATGGTCGGATGCGAGCGATTTGCTCTGACAATGGCTCTGAGTTCAAGAACTCTCAGTTCGTCAACTTCTGTAGTGATCAGGGTCTTGAACATTAGTTTTCTACTCCTTACACTCCCCCACAGAATGGTGTTATGGAACGTAAGAACCGCACACTAGTCAAGATGGTTAGGACGATGCTCGATGAGCATAGGACTCCTAGGCGCTTTTGGGCTGAAGCAATGAACACGAATTGTTATCTTGCCAACCGCATTTTTCTTAGAGCTTACTTAGGTAAGACTTCATATGAGTTGCGGTTTGGCAGACAGCCCAAGTGAGCCACTTGCGAGCATTTGCCTGCAAGTGCTTTGTGCTCAAGAAGGGAGGGCATTTGGACAAGTTTGAGTCTCATTGCTGGGATGGAGTCTTTCTTGGTTATGCTTTGCATTCCCGAGGCTTCCGTGTTTGGAACCTCGACTCCTAGCAGCTTGTTGAGAATTGTGTGGTTTGTTTTGATGAGTCCTTGCCTTCACTGACTCCTTCTTTTGATCTTTCTGGAGATGATGAGCTTGGAGAGTCCATCTTCGAGGAAGATGATGATGCTCCAGCTGTTGATGAGGGTGGTCCTTCTGCACACCCTGCAGACCCGTCACCTTCTGAGACTTCGACTAAGGACGAGGGTGGACCTCTGATCACTTCTTCCACTTTGATCGAGCCCCCTCGGTCGAGTCCAGAGGTGCCAGCTGCTAACTCCAGTGATGTGACTTCAGATCACCTGGGTTCCCGAGCAGTTCAGCATGATCACCCCTTAGAGCTCATCATCAGTGATCTTTCTGAGAGATCTTTGCGCTCTTCTATTGACCCGCTTGCTGTGTTTGATGAGTTTGTGTTTGTTGCATCTTTTGAGCCCAGAGATGTTTCTCATGATTTTTCTGATTCGAATTGGATTAATGCCATGCAAGAAGAGCTTGAGAATTTTTTCTGCAATCGGGTTTGGATACTGGTTGAGCTGCCACCCGGATGCAACCCCATGGGAACCAAGTGGGTGTTCAAGAACAAGCAAGGTGAAGATGGGGTTGTGGTGCACAACAAAGCTCGACTAGTTTCCCAAGGTTTTTGCTAGAAAGAGGGTATTGCCTTTAAAGAGACTTTCGCCCCTGTTGCACGTCTTGAGTCCATTCGTATTCTTTTAGATTTTGCCGCTTCAAAGGGTTTTAATCGTTTTCAAATGGATGTGAAGAGTGCTTTTCTGAATGGGGACATAGAGGAGTAGGTCAATGTTAGGCAGCCCCCAGTTTTGAGAACCCTAAGTTTCCTCGACATGTTTTTAAGCTGCAGAAAGCTTTATACGGTATGAAGCAAGCCCCCAGGGCTTGGTATGACCGGTTGAAGCAGTTTTTGTTGGGGAAGGGCTTTGTGATGGGTTCTGTGGATAAAACACTTTTCTTGCTCAGAGATGGCTCAGACTTCTTGATTGCTCAGATTTACGTGGACGATATTATTTTTGGTGGTTCTACTAATGCTCTTTTGTCCAAGTTTTCTGAGCAGATGCACAGCGAGTTTGAGATGAGCCTCTCGGGTGAGCTCAAGTATTTCCTAGGGCTCTAGATCAAGCAGACCAAGTACGACATCTTCATCCACCAGAGTAAGTACACACAGGACATGTTGAAGAAATTCGACTTTGGTGGAGGGCTGAAGCCTCAGATGACCCCAATGAGTACATCTAAGGGCCTGGACAAGGACGAGAGATGCGTCAAGGTCAACGAGAGAGAGTATCAAGGGATGATCGGTTCGCTGCTGTACTTGACGGCGACGAGGCCAGACATTCAGTTTGCCATGGGACTGTGCGCGCGCTTCCAGTCTTCACCACGCACGTCTCATTGGCAGGCTGTTAAACGCATTTTCAGGTAGCTTACCTATGCGCCCGATCTAGGACTTTATTATTCAGCATCATCGTATCTTGATTTATCTGGCTTTTCGGACGCTGACTTTGGTGGGTGCCGGTTGGATCGCAAGTCGACTTCCGGTACTTGCCAGTTTCTTGGTTCTTCTCTTGTCTCTTGGTCTTCTCGAAAGCAGTCTGGAGTTGCGCTTTCTACCACTAAGGCTGAGTATGTAGCTACTGCTAGCTGCTGCTCACAATTGGTTTGGATGATTTCCACTTTGCGAGATTTTGGGTTGTTCTTTCCTACCAGAGTTCCTTTGTTCTGTGATAGCACTAGCACGATTAGTGTAGGGAAAAACCCTTGTCTCCATTCAAAAACCAAACACATTGACGTGCGCTTTCACTTTCAGAGGGATCAATATGAGAAAGGTGTCATTGACCTTGTTCATGTTGATACCCATTATCAGATGGCTGATATTTTCACCAAACCCCTAGATCAGTCTACTTTTGAGCGTTTGCGAGGGGATTTGGGTGTTGTGTATCCTTTTTAGGATATTTTGAGTCAGTTTTTCTTTCTTCTTTACTCTTTTCTTGAGTCTTTTTGTGTGTGTTCATGTCATGCATATTCACATATCACACTTCGAGCTTGCTGTGTCTTGGCCGCATGTGACTCAGGTACACGAGCAGTGAGCGACTGTTGGGCAGAGGGGCCGCGAAGTCGGGCTGGCCCAATTCGGGTACATGGGCTAGGAGTAGTAGAGGATCCACTAGGCTGTTGACCGGGATTGACTCAGGTACACGGGCGGTGAGCGATTGCTGGGCAGAGGGAGCTGTGGAATTGGGCCGGCCCAATCTAGGTACCCTGTGCGAAGACGGTGGACGCTTTGTCAGTTTTGGCGCAAAACTGACCGCTGATTTCGAATCTGACTGTTTTGAGGCGAAGCCGTAGCTGCTACAAATAGGGCCTTGGTTAGGTTTTTCTAATATCTTAACCGATTCAAAACCTAGGTAGTGACCATGACGTCTTCTGGTAAAATCCCATCCCTAAAATCTTTTGGCCACACTTATTGGAAGACTCGCATGCGAGCATACCTTATGAGCCAGAGCTCGGACATATGGGAGATTTGTGTTCATCCTAGTTTCACCATAACGACTATTGCTGTGGATACTGCCGCTGATGTAATTACCCAGCATCAAAATAATAGTAAGGCGGTGAATATTTTATTTTCTGGTCTACGTCCTAGTGAATTTGAGTGTGTTAGCCATCTCACCACTGCTCGTGAGATCTGGGCTACCCTCCAGGCACACCATGAGGGGACAACTCAGGTCAAGGCTAGGCTATATCAGACCTATCGGCGTGAGTATGAAAATTTTTCACAGAAGCCGGGTGAGACTGTTGAGGCTTTGTTTGGTCGTTTTCAATCGATCATTAACAAGCTTCGTGTTAACAAGGCTGAGGGTGATCAGCTGGTCTCAGATCATGAACAGGCCCTTAAGGTACTCCATACCTTGGACCCTAAGATCTGGGAGATCAAGGTCTCTTCTATTGTTGAGAGCGCGTCTTATGATACCTTGACCGTCACAGATCTTTTTAGTAAGCTCAAGGCCTCAGAGGTCGATATTCAATTGAGATCAAATCTCACTGATTCTGGCTCCAAGACTCTGGCACTTGCGACACCATCTGCTGATCCTAATGCCATGAGTTGTACTGCTTTTTCCTTGATGTCTATCTCCGAGGAACAACTTGATACACTAGGAGATGATGATCTGTGCCTGTTTAACAACCGGGTGCGATGTGTCTATGATAAGCGAATGTTTAAGAGACACGACACAAAATCCGGATGCTTTGAGTGTGGTGACCCAGGTCATTTCATTGCCGACTGCCCCAAGCAGAGGAATTACAAGAAGGGCACCGGCGGCAACTCCTACAACTCCGGCAAGTATGACAACTCCACAAAGGGCAAGCCCAAGAAGTGATTTTTTCGAAAGGCTCTGAAGGATTACAGGCGTGAGAACAAGAAGCGAGACAAGACCTTCTTCACCGAGATGGAGAAAAGATACTACAAGAGATCCTCGTCTTCCTCCTCGTCTTCAAGTTCAAGTGATGAAGAGGTCATGATCAGGAAAGGGAAGGACAGGGACAATCCGGCGGGCCTCTGTTTCATGGGCTTCGGGGACAAGCCGAAGAGTCGCTCACGTCACAGCCGAAGACCCCACAAGAGCTTCTGCTCAATGGCTCTTGGGGAGAAGAAAGAGAAGGATTCCTTCGACGACTCCGATGACTACGATGATGAGAAGGCATCTTCCTATGAACAAGAAGTTGTTAATTTACTAGAAGAGAACAGTCAGGAGTTGAAGTATAGGGAGAAACTGCTTAGAGGGGCTAAGAAGAGGATAGATGAGCTTGAGAGTGAGCTTGCCACAGCAAATGGCAAGATTGAGAGTCTGTCTTCTTCCCCATGCTTGGGTGATAGTGGTGAGTGCCCTAACTATGAGGTGTTGTTGTGTGACCTGACGACTCTAAAGTCCAGGTACACAGAGAGAGTAGATGAGAGAGACACCTTGGCCACTGAGCTTAAGAGTGCTCAGCAGGAGCTAAAAGATGCTCATGCAACTATCGTCGCACCTTGTGTAGACTGCCCATCTCATTTAGCTAGTATAGTTGAGCTAAGAGCCAAGAGTGATGAGCAGTTGAGAGAGTTAGCCGGAGTGAGAGCTGAGTTGGAGCAGACTAAGCTAGAGCTTGAGACCTTGTCAGTTCCATCCACTGTTTGTGAGAACTGCCTGTCCATTAGAATGGAGTTGATTAAGCTAAAAGCTGAGAAGTCTGTCGAAGCTGATAAAGAGTGTGAGATCTGCTTGTCTCAGGTGGAGGTGTTAACTTCTTTGAGAGAGGAGCTAGCTGATGTTCAGAACGAGAACCTTTACCTCCGTCAGATCCTGAGTTGGATTAGTGCTAGAGAGCCATAACTCGGCATGATGATCCAGTAGTTTAAGAGGCAGGATGGTTTTGGGGTAGGCTACACCTACACCAAGGCTGACTTTGAGAGTGCCATTAGCCGGGCAGTGGAGTGGAGTAAAATGACTCCTAAGCAGAGATATCCCAAGACTCACTCTACTGAGTTCTTTAAGGATAGTTAGCCCAAGGATGGAGTGTTCCAAGAACAACCTAAAGCTCCACCTAAGAAGCAAATCTAGGTCCCAGAGCCTAAAACTATCCACACTTCTCTTGATTCTTTACCTGGACCCTCTCACACCAAAGATGATACACCAAACACCACCAAGCCTAAGAATCCCAAGCCTCAACCACATACCAAGAAGCCTACCTATCACTGCGAGTTTTGTTAGAGAGACGGGCATCTTGAGGAGTTTTGCTTTAGAAGGAAGCGGGTTGAGCGAGCAGAGAGAGCTCGAGGTGGGCAGGAGCAGTTCTACCAGCAGGGTGGTAGACAGAGAGTTCCTCGACGTAGAGAGAGGCTAGAGGCCAGGCCACGTCGTGTAGGTGGTGGTAGTGGGGACGGTTTTTATGATCGTACTCCGGAGGGTGGTTTCTATTTCGGTAGAGTTCCAAATTGTTATGGATACGGTATTGGACCTCGTGATCATGATTTTAGGAAGAACAGAGGACCACGCTTTGAGCCGCGTTTTGGTCCAGACTCATATGATTCCTTCTGCTTTCCTACATTTGAGCAGATAGCTCGACACTGGTTTAACACCTTTGCCAAACCTGGTGTTGGACCGTTTGTTCCCACTCATGATTATTGATCTTGATTTAGGAGTTGTGTATCCTTTTTGGGGGTATTTTGAGTTAGCTTTTCATTGGTATCAGTTTTTTACTTTCTTCTTTATTTTTTATTGAGTCTTTTTCTGTGCGTTCATATCTTGCATAATCATCAATCACATTTTGAGCTTGCTTCGGTTATATGATTCATCTGCTTTACCTTCTCTAGCTGGTATATGTTTTTGATTACTTGTCGATGATCATGTTCTGGTTCAGTTCATATGATATATCTGATATTTGTCATATGCATGGCTTTTATGCTTTAAAATTGAAAAAATGATCACCATTGCTTCTGGTTACTAGCATGTGTAGGCTGAATGCTTTCTCTATCTTTTACATGCCTAGTAGCTAGATCCTTACATAGATGCAGATACGCAACTTGGACATCTATATGCTTTAAATATGAAAAATGTGCTATAAAAATGATAAAAAATCTAGAAAAATGAAAAATTTTATGCATTTTTATGATTATCAGAAAAGATCTAGGTGGGTTTGCTTTGTCGCATTGCATTGTTCTGGACTGCCTACCATAGCACTTTGGTATGAACTAGGACGATGTAATGTATGCCAAGACCAATGTCTTAAGCTTCTGATGGTCCAGTTCTGACCTAGGCTTGACTTGGTCGGTTAGCATAAGGTTTGACACGCAAATAACCCCTGGCAGAAATAAAAAAAATGAAAAAGAATCAGTTTGAAAAATTTAAAAAGATGACAAGTTTGCTGAAGAACTTTGATTTGGACAATGCTTATCTTGGTAGATATCAGTTAGCTTTTGCATATCATGCTTTACTTTGCTTGTCAACTAGAAAATGTGGTGATGCTTTTGTTTGCAAAAATCGAAAAATGTGTGCTAATGACCCTCTTTAGATATCATTTGTTGCACTGATCATGTCATGTATCTTAGATGATATATCTTTTGCTATACCTGTTAGACGTTGTAATAGCAGTCAATCATATCTAAGAAGCATGCTTTTCACACTCCACCTGCACCCCATCTGCATTCATGGCATATTTTGAGGTGGAGCTGCATTTCAGGGGGAGTTTGTGTCTATGTCTCTTTAAAGTGCATTTAGTCTCACTTGATGAGTCAAATTGTCAACAAGGGGGAGAAATCTTGGATATATTTTGGCTTTCTCTGGGATTTATTTTAGGGGGAGTTCCTTGTTGGTAATTCTGAGATTTGCACTTGCTTTTGAGTCTTTATTTTTGGTTAACCATAACGACCATTTTTCTTGCTTCTGTTTGGCTTTTGGTCATTAGGGTTAAACTTTTATTTTCTTTCTTCTATTTTCTTTTGTCTTTGTTTTTATGTTTCCACGTGTTTTGCAGGTTCTGGAAATGAGCTGAAAAGGGTGTTGACAATGCACTCATCAAGGGGGAGATTGAGAAACCATGTTGAAGAATATGGTTTTGATATTCCAGATGTGATGAGTGATTGTCAACGGAAGTCAATGGAAGGGAGAGATGAAGACATGTCGAGTCTAAGGCGCATGTGACTCAGGTACACGGGCAATGAGCGACGGCCGGGCAGAGGAGCCGCGGAGTCGGGCTGGCCCAATCCCGGTACATGGCTAGGAGCGGCAGAGGATCCACCGGTCTGTTCACTGGGTTTGACTCAGGTACACGGGCGGTGAGCGATTACCGGGCTGAGGAAGCTGCGGGGTCGGGTCGGCCCAATCCGGGTACCTGGTGCGAAGACGGTGGACGCTTTGTCAGTTTCGGCGTAAAACTGACGATCTATGTTTAATTCGTTTTTAGGATATTAATATTTAGTTTTTAAGTTTAGAATATTTTTATTCAAGTCAGTTAATTTTTCTAAGAATATTTTAGTAATTTTCGGAATTTATTTTAGAGTCAGTTTATTTTACCCGAGGGTAAAGTAGTCTTTTCATGTATTAGGATTTGCCTATAAATAGGCCCCTATCCCTTTGGGGATAGATGACTGTTTCTAATAGATCAATCTACAGTCCAGAAGTCTTTTGTTTTGTTCATCGCCATGATTTTTCTTCGCCGCCGTCGAATTTTTTCCTTCCAATCGCTTTTCAATCGCGCGCGTCGCGGCAGATCGTAGGTGAGCACAGCCACGTTAATTTACTTTTGTTTTGCCGCTTGCTGCAGTCCAAACCGAGAGGGCCCACGGCGCCCGGCCGCCTGCTTCTTTTCTTTTGCCCGGCGGGAAATCTTCGGCGGTGCTGCTGTTTTTTCTCCACAAAACGACATGCACGGGTTGCATCACGGCAGGAAAGCAGGAAACAACAACCTGCGGGAAAGCTGCAGCCCGCCGCATGCACGTCAGTCAAAGGCACAGAACCTGACCGGAATTCAGGGCGGGGCCCATGGCAGCAGTTGCAGCACGTCGCATGGCTTTCAGTGCTGCTTTAGGCGCACGTTGTTGCAGGTTATTTCTTTTCTCCAGACGGCGGAAAGCAGTACAACGACGAGGTATTTCTGATGCAGGCAAAATTCTTTTAGGTAGTTTTAGACTACTATTTTTAGGGAGATCAAATTTTTAGATAATCATCTGTTAATAAATTAGCTGAAAATTTATTTCGATATTTCATTGTTATCTTAATTTGTTAAATTTTTATTAGTTGTCTAGTATTATTTTTATCTGTTTAACCTGTTCATATAGAATGAAAAGAAAAATTTATTAATAGTCACAGTAATATTTTTATTCTAGTTTTACTTGAAATATTTTAGGTTTATTTCTATATTAATTTCTGGATGTTACATGTTTTTATTCATTCAATTAGTATTTTATTTTTAGGCTGAAAAATAAATATTTCGTGATTTATCTAGGTGGTTTTATTTACTGCAGTAGTTTTATTTAGTTCATGTGTGATATAATTTTAATTAGGACACCGGTCATTTTTAGGCTAGACAACTTTGATTCGCATAATTTGCTTTGCAAATATTATTTGTATGTTTAATTTTGTTTGGGTGTTGGGTTTAGATCATAGTTTAGCAAGAAATTTTTAGGCGCCCATTCACCCCCCTCTGGTCGCTACTTTCATTCTTACATTAGTCGAGGTGCGTTGGGTGTTGGGAAAAGGCCATTGATTCGCAAGAAGTTTTCAGGCGCCCATTCACCCCCCCTCTAGTCGCTACTTTTGATCCTACAACATGGTGTTGTCCATGATGAGTCACACTGATCTTCCATTATCCTTTTGGGGTGACGCTCTAGAAACCACAACTTTCATGATCAATAGAGTTCCATCTAAGTCAGTAGAGAAGACACCATATGAGATGTGGTCTGGAAGGCATCTGTTGGACCGGAAACGGCGACCAGAGGGGGGGGTGAATGGGAGCTTTTAAAAAATTCGGGCTAAAAACTAGCCTTCGGATTCAGTTCTGTCTTCTGCGGAACAGGCTTCGAACACCACCTTCGAAGGTCTGGTTCGGAGGTACTTCGACTCCTTCGAACACAGGCTTCGGAGTAGCAAAAGTTCGAAGCCAAGAAGACTTCGCTCCACTTACAACCCTCGAAAATCTACTCTGCTAAGTCAGTGCAGGCTCCGCACACAGGGTGCTTCGAGCAGGCTTCGCACTTCACCCTTCGCAAGAGTGGACAGCCCTCTGAGGACTTTGACCAAGTACTTGGCAGCAGCAACTGGTGCTGAGCTTCGTACACGAAGGTCTATACGCACACGCAAATGGACTACGCTAAGGGCTTCGACACAAGAAGCAAAACGGGCCTCGGTCAGGGCTACGCTAGTAAGCAGCGAGGTCTAGCCTCGTGTTACACAGAGCGAACGCCCACTGACAAAACACACCTCGCACGAAAAACAACCTTCGCCTCGACAGGCTTCGGTGCACAACCACAGGCGAGGTATGCAAAGCGAGCTCAAGCAAAAGCACAAGAAAACAGGGCTTCGCCGCTTGAACAAGGAACACAGAAAATGAACTCTCTGGATGTATTCAAACGAAGTGTGTGGCTACAGGAGCTCAACAGTAAATGCTCAAAGTGTTAAATGTTACCTACCGAGCCCCCATATTTATAGCCCACAGTTCACCCAAAGGAATTGACTACACTACCCCTAGGGTTTACATTCATTTTGTCCCTTCAGAACTAAGGGGTACAAAAGGTAGTCCACCTTTATTTTGGAGGCTTCTCTGTCAGCCTTGCAGAGGGGACAGCGTCAGCTTTTTGTAGAGCAGACAGTGTCAGCCTTTGCAGTCTTTGACTTTCTGCAGCCTCCCTTCGCACGCGAGGGGTGCGGTAGCTTCGGCGAGAAGCCTTGAGCCTGGTGGCCTTCGCCTCACCGAAGTCGGTCTCCGATACAGTGACGGTTTTGAGCCGAAGCCGTCAAAGCTCTTGAGCCTTCGCACCAACACCTCCGGAGTGGACCACCACGGCTTCGCAGCTACACCCAGCTCAAACTCCGTCAGTCTGTGTACCGAAGCCATGCAGGCCGAAGCACCACAAGACAACCTCACTCCGGAGCTAGCCTCGCTCCGAAGCCCTTCACACTCCGAAGCCCCACCTTCGGAGTACCACCCTTCGAAGTCCCTCCTTCGTCCAAGGCCTTCGCATGAAGCATTCCATGAGCACTTCGTCGCAGTGTCTCACTCCGAGCACACTCCTCGACGAGCCTCACCCGGACCATGCCTTCGATGCGCCTCTACTTCTGAGACCTTCGTCGGGCCACCTTCGAATGTCTCCCTCTGGAGCACACTTCGAACACTTTGCCTCCGCAGAGGACTTGATCCATCCAACTCCGAAGTCACTCCATTCGGAGTACCTTCGAAGTGCCTCACCTCCGAGGACTTTGTCTCGGAGTACCTTCAGCCGGAGCCACACTCTGCACTCTCTTCCTTCACCTGGCACGCCTCGACCCGAGGACCGACCCGGACCACCTTCGCAGCCACCGTGACGGAGCTCCCCGCTCCCCTGGCATCAAGCCTCCCGCTTGACCCAGGTTCACCAGGCTCGAACCTTGTCCGTCGCCTCCGAAGTCCCTGCGCACCACAGACAAACAGACAAGTGTATCCAGTACTCCGGAGACCTCTCCGGGTTAGCAACCTTCGGTACACACTCCGGTGTACCGCTCAAAGTACCGAAGCCTTCGGTACGAACCCAATCATCGCGTACTGTCGGACCCCTCCGACGAGCACACTCTGCTGCACAGCTGCAGCAAGCAAACACCGAACACCCTTCGGTGAACCACCTCCGAACTACCTTCGGAGGTACCACCTCCGAAGCCCCTCCGGAGGTACCCTTCGAACAGAGGGTAAAAGTCTGTCAATCACTCATCACAACACCGAAACCACCCTTGGTTTCTCAATCTCCCCCTTGATGAGTGCATTGACAACCAAATCCAATTTCAAGAAAAAATTAAAAGCTTTCAGCACACAAGTGACCATAAAAACTCAAAAAGAGCCAAGGCATGTCACTTGATAAAAGAATTTTTCTCCCCCTTTGTAAAAGAGAAAAAGCCCCTTTGGCAAATCTCCCCTTGATAAGAACTCCCCCTGAGTTAAGCAAATTTTCCTCCCCCTTTATGTCAAAAAACTCTCCCCCTTTAGAAATTATGCCTTCTTGCGGCAGAGAACATAGCAAATCTCTCCCCCTTTGGCAATGCAAGCATCAAGGAGCAGTAAAAAAAATGCAAAGCTTCGAAATGAATAGAATTGCAAAGACATATAATGCAAAAATATGCCAACATTAATACCAATGTTCATGTGCTCAGCTCAATTTAACATTCTGTGAAACAAGATGATGGCATGTGATTTTGTCATTTTGAGATAAAAGCATCACCACTTAACCATAACAGCTAGACATGTGAAGGCAAGGACTGCGCAAAGCTAACAATTTCTACCCTAGACAGACAAGTCTTGTTCAAAAAGGAGCTTTGAAAGCAAACTTGATGATTAAATAATTTTGTTGTTCTTTTCTTAATGCCAGGGGTTATTTGTTTGTCCACCTTATACTTTCCAATCAGGCCAAGCCTAGGCATGAAATCCATCTGAAGCTTAAGGCGGTGATTTTGGCATACACTACACTATCCCAGTTCAGACCAAAGTGCAATGGTAAGCAGTCTAGAATAGAGTAGTGCGACAAACAAACCCTCCTGGATCTTTTCATTTAAACCAGACAAATCATGGATTTTTGATTTTGATTCAGGTGATTTAAATATTTTGATGAATATCCATGAATAAAGAACACATTTTTCAAGTTGCAAATTTTAGCATCCAAGGAACAGTGTCTTGCTGTCAAGTAGATAAAAGATAGCTAAAAGCAGTCCTGCCTAAACAAGCTAGATACACGATTGTGCGGTGAGCAAGTTTTGATTTTAGAAAATAAAACATCATGCACAACCAATGTTCCAGACATATTTCATAGAGCTGAGCTGTCATGATTTCTTTGAATTAAAAGCAGGCATATAATAGCAAAAGATGTAAATGCAATTTCACACATAATGAGCATATGTACGACATTTAAAATCAGCTCCCCCTCACAAAATGCCGTAAGGGTGACAAATGCCAAGTTCCCCACGCAAGTAAGCAAATCGAGAAGCATCGAGGGGTTTTGTAAAAATATCGGCAAGCTGGTGTTGGGTATCAACATATTGAAGTTCAATATCACCCTTCTCATTGTGATCTCTGAGAAAGTGATACCGTACATCAATGTGTTTGGTTCTGGAGTGCTGAACCGGGTTATTTGCAATACAAATAGCACTAGTGTTATCACAGAAAAGTGGAACACTCTTATAATCTAACCCGAAATCCCGCAAAGTGGAAACCATCCACAAAATCTGAGAGCAACAGCTAGCTGCAGCAACATATTCGGCCTCAGCCGTCGATTGTGCAACACTAGACTGTTTGCGGGAAGACCAGCAAACCAGTGAAGTACCCAGAAAATGACAAGTACCAGAGGTACTCTTCCTATCAATTCTACACCCAGCAAAGTCCGCATCGGAATAACCTCGAAGACATAAAGAAGAAGACGCTGAATACCATATGCCAAATTCAAGGGTGTGTTTGAGATACCTTAAAATGCGCTTTACCGCTTGGCGGTGCGAAGCTCGTGGTGAAGCCTGAAAACGAGTGCACAGACACACAGCGAAGTGTATGTCCGGCCTCGTGGCAGTCAAGTAGAGGAGGGAGCCGATCATGCTCCGGAACTCCTTCTAATCTACGGCTTCTCCATCTTCGTCAGGGTCCAATGCTACAGATGTAGCCATTGGAGTGGCGAGGGGCTTCGCATCGGACATGTCAAACTTCTTGAGCAGGTCCTTGGTGTACTTCGTCTGGTGGACGAAAGTACCTTGTTTGCTTTGCTTGATTTGCAACCCAAGGAAAAAGGTGAGTTCACCCATCATGTACATTTCAAATTCCCTGCTCATGGTATCTGCAAACTCGGCAACCAAAGCATGAGAAGAGCCACCAAAGATGATATCATCCACATAAATCTGAACTAGGAGGAAATCTTTGCCATGCTTGAGAGTAAACAAAGTTTTATCAACAGAGCCCATCAAATACCCTCGCTCAAGCAGAAAAGACTTAAGTCTATCATACCACGCCCGAGGGGCCTGCTTGAGTCCATAAAGAGCCTTATGAAGTTTAAGGACTTTATGTGGGTACTTGGTGTTTTCAAAACCAGGGGGTTGTTTTACATAAACGTCTTCACCTATGAAGCCATTAAGAAAAGCACTTTTGACATCCATTTGATAGAGTTTGAATCCCCGGGATGTCGCAAAGGCAAGCAAAATCCTAATAGCCTCAAGGCGAGCAACAGGTGCAAAAGTTTCAGTAAAATCAATCCCTTCTAGTTGAGAAAAGCCCTGAGCTACAAGTCTAGCCTTGTTTCTAACAATTGTCCCATCCTCTCCTTGTTTATTTTTGAAAATCCATTTTGTTCCTATGAAATGAACATTTGGAGGAGGATCTACTAATGTCCAGACTTGGTTTCTCTCAAAATTTTCAAGTTCCTCATGCATGGCATTGATCCAACTAGAATCAGAAAGTGCATGGCTAACATCTAAGGGCTCGAAAGAAGCAACAAAAGCAGCATTAGTGAAATGGGCATGAGAACGTGTTACCCTTTGATCAAGCTCACCAATGATCTGCTAGGGAGGGTGCATCCTTTGAACATGGTGTGGAGCCTCGCGGCGGGATGCAGTCTCCCCCTCAACTTGTGCGTTGGAGTGGTCCAAGATGACCGATGTTGAGGTAGTCGCTTCGGGACCTCGTGCCGAAGTGGTTGAAGCGGGGTCAGCTTCGGGGGTTGACGTCGAGGGTAGTAGGGGTTCATCCTCGAATTCTCCGGGATCTTCTTCTTCGAATAAGGTATGTTCCATGTCGTGTTCATTTGCCTGTTCAAAAGCAGAACTAACAGAGGGGGTTGATTCATCAAAAGTCACATCACATGACTCGATGACAGTGTTAGTTTCTAAATTATAAACACGATACGAATGACCATGAGTAGTGTAACCCAAAAAGATCCCGTCAGAAGATCGCGACTCAAATTTATCCAAATTTCCACGTTTTAGGATGAAGCAGCGACAGCCAAAAACTCGAAGATGAGTAACCTTGGGCTGTCTCCCAAAACGTAGCTCATAAGATGTCAAGTTTAAAATTGAGCGCAAGAAAATTTGGTTTGAGATGTAGCAAGCAGTGTTCATGGCCTCAGCCCAGAATTTTCTAGGAGTCCTATGCTCATCAAGCATCGTCCTAGCCATCTCAACCAACGTGCGGTTCTTCCTCTCAACAACACCGTTCTGTTGAGGAACCCGCGGAGCAGAGAATTGATGTTCTATGCCATGCTCCATGCAAAAGTCAACAAAGAGACTATTTTTGAACTCAGTGCCATTATCGCTTCGAATGAATTTTAATGCACCAGGGAGTTCAGTGAAAAGTCTCACAGCCAAGCTCCGAAAGTGTGAAAACACTTCATCCTTGCTGGCAAGAAAGAAGACCCAAGAGTAGCGAGAGAAATCGTCGACAATAACTAATACATACCACTTGCCGCCTAAAGAACTAACCCGAGAAGGACCTACAGTGTCCATATGGAGAAGTTCTCCGGGTTGTTCAGTCATCACTGTGGTGACTGGCGAATGCGAAGCGGCAATCATTTTTCCATGTCGACAAGGAGCGCAAACTAAATTCTTCTCAAACTTGAGCTTGGGCAATCCTCGGATCAGACTTAGGGCGCTCAGACGAGCGAGCAATTCAAAGCTCATATGCCCTAGTCTCCTATGCCACTTCCAAAGCTCAGAAGTCGAATGTGCAACAAGACAATGAGAAGAACCAGATGACTCTGAAAAATCAGCTCCAAAAACTCTCCCAACTCTAAAGATCTTACACACCACAACGCCATCAGAATTGAGCACTTGCGAAGTATCGCGATGAAATCGCACTTCGAAGCCCTCATCAAGCAACTGAGATACAGACAGCAAATTGTATCCCAGGTTTTCAACCAAAGCAACATCTTTGAGAGTGAAGTTCGAATTAATTCTTACCACACCTTTACCTTTCACTCTACTCCTTCGATTGTTTCCGAAGGTGATATGTTCCCTTTGCTTGGTTGTGGTGAGGCTGGAGAACCATGCTGCATCTCCGGTCATGTGGCGCGAACAACCAGAGTCCATGATCCACGTGCCCTCCAAGCCTCGACCTGTCGCCTACACAAGATAAGAACGTCTCGATCGCTCAGTGCTGGGGTGAGTAAAATAATGACGAGGCATCCAGCACTGAGTGACACGAGTAGTAGGCACAGTAAAAGCAGACGGTCTACGCACATAATAATCAGAATGATGCAAAGTGCGAGGTCTACCTACATGCTGTGAACGAACAACATGTCGAGGTCTCCTACTCTGATGAGGTACAAATCTGCTAGCCCGAGGTCTACCACCATATGGAACATAGTGAAGACCTCGAGGAGCAAAACCTCTCCGAGAAGCACGAGGAGCCTCAAAAGCAGGACGATAGTACATCTCAGACTCATGCATACCTAAAGATGGGTAATGCATGTTCTGATAACTCATCGCCTGAGAGCGTCGCTCATCCTTGATGCGACGAAAACAGAACCCAACCAAATGACCCGCCCGCTGACAGTAGGAACAATGAAACACTCTCCTGGGGGCACTCTCATGGGTCACAGGAGCAACTCTCACAGGCTCCTTGGGTTTTCTCTGTGTGGTTTTCTTGGGAGGATTTTTCTTGACAGGAGGAGTGGTTTTCTTTGGAGGATGGGTAGGCTTTTTGGCTGGTGGGGTGTCTAACAGAGCTCTCTCTTTCTCTAGGGTGGTGGGAGAGGTAAAAACAGTTTTGGTCTTACTGTCTGAAGGTATCCTCTCAAAACCCAAACCTAGAGCTACCCCGGCTCTGTCAGCACACAACTTGGTCTTGGCCAAGAGCAAATCCATCCTACCCTTTCCCTCAGTGCATTTGTTTACCACGGAAAGAAGGTATTCATTTTCTGACATGAGGTTCTCAGCACGCTCTCTAACAGTGCCTAGCTGGTCCTTAAGGGTAATGCATGTGTCACACACAGGCTGCACATCCTTAGAACTACCGGCCCTCTCCAATCTAGCCTCCAAATCATGAACATGCTTATCACGTAAATTAATGCTATCGCGTAATAAAGAGCAGTTCATGCAATCAATAACATCATGAGGTCTAGAATCCACCTCCAAAAGCTGCTTCTGTGCAGTCTCAAGCTCAGAAAGAGTTTGAGCATGAACAGAACGCAACTGAGCAAGCTCACTCATGACAACAGAACAGGATTCACATTCAGCATCATCAAATTTAGACTTAAGCATGGCATATTCAGTAGAAACATTTTCTAGCCTAAGTCTAAGGTCTTTTCTTTCTCTAGCGGCTTGCACAAGTAATCTATCCTGACCAAGCACTACTTCATTCAGCTCATCTAATTTAATTAGAAGCTGGTCAGATGATAGGTTTACCTCAGATGAGCCAAGCTCATCGCCGCTGTGATCGCTGTCGGCCATGAAGCAAAGGCCGGTGAAGTCTCGTCCCTTCCTGTCCTTCTTGTCCTCCTTCCTTGGGGACTCCTCCTCCTCAGAGCTCGACTCCTCAGTTGAGGAAGTGTCGATGTCGCTGAGAGCAGCAACAAAAGCTCTGGAAGCGGCCTTGGCTACTTTCTTAGCCATCTTGCCGCGCTTGCCCTTCACAAAGGGCTTCCTCTCCTTTTTGTGGTATTTAGGGCGGTCACTCTCATCTCTCTTCTTGATTTTGGGGCAATTGGCCTTAATATGAGAGGTGTCGCCACATTCGTAGCAACCACTAAAACCACTTCTCCTCTGATCCCGTCTCTCATGATGAAAGCGGGTGAACCTCCGGGCAATGAGAGCAAGCTCATCATCAGCTAGAGTATCCACCTGCTCCTTTGTGACGGAGACCAGGGAGGACAAAGCAAAACCATCTGCAAGAACACAAGTGCCTGATGTGCTTGGTTCTGCAGTGGTGCCACGGCTAGTGCTAGAAACCAATGCCAATGGCTATGGCAAAGAGCTTCTGTGCACAGCAAGAGATGCCTTGGCAATCTCTGTGGACTTTAGCTTGCTAAAGAGCTCATCACAGGTCAAAGTATCATAACCTGTGGACTCCTCAATGCTGGATATCTTTACTTCCCATATGCTACGGTCAAGAGCATAGAGAAGCTTGATAGCCCTATCATGATCACTGTAAGCAAGCGTCCCGTTGGATCGCAAGTTACTCACTATCGCGTCAAAGCGAGAAAACATGGCATCTATAGATTCACCAGGTGCCTGCACAAACAGCTGATACTGTTGGTTATATGTGCTTTGGCGCCTGGCCTTGATCTGAGCAGAGCCCTCATGAAAGACAGTGAGTGTTGTCCAAATCTCCCTAGCAGTCCTAAGGTGCTGCACCCTATCGAACTCACTTCTACTCAAACCGATGAACAGTATGTTTCTTGCCTTGGAATTGGCAATATACTGATCCTTCTCAGTCTTAGAGGTGCGAGTCTCAGGGATGGAGTATTGTGAGTCCACAATCTCCCAAATTGCATTTCCTTGGCTTAACAAGTAAGCCTCCATGCGCACCTTCCAGTATGCAAAGTCTGTCCCATCGAACAGAGGAATTTTACTGCCTCTATCCATGTCGCCAACAGATCACAAAACCGGTTAAGGTCAACTGGTGATCTTAACCTGCTCTGATACCAATTGTTGGACCGGAAACGGCGACCAGAGGGGGGGGTGAATGGGAGCTTTTAAAAAATTCGGGCTAAAAACTAGCCTTCAGATTCAGTTCTGTCTTCTACGGAACAGGCTTCGAACACCACCTTCGAAGGTCTGGTTCGGAGGTACTTCGACACCTTCGAACACAGGCTTCGGAGTAGCAAAAGTTCGAAGCCAAGAAGACTTCGCTCCACTTACAACCCTCAAAAATCTACTCTGCTAAGTCAGTGCAGGCTCCGCACACAGGGTGCTTCGAGCAGGCTTCGCACTTCACCCTTCGCAAGAGTGGACAACCCTCTGAGGACTTCGACCAAGTACTTGGCAGCAGCAACTGGTGCTGAGCTTCGTACACGAAGGTCTATACGCACACGCAAATGGACTACGCTAAGGGCTTCGACACAAGAAGCAAAACGGGCCTCGGTCAGGGCTACGCTAGTAAGCAGCGAGGTCTAGCCTCGTGTTACACAGAGCGAACGCCCACTGACAAAACACACCTCGCACGAAAAACAACCTTCGCCTCGACAGGCTTCGGTGCACAACCACAGGCGAGGTATGCAAAGCGAGCTCAAGCAAAAGCACAAGAAAACAGGGCTTCGCCGCTTGAACAAGGAACACAGAAAATGAACTCTCTGGATGTATTCAAACGAAGTGTGTGGCTACAGGAGCTCAACAGTAAATGCTCAAAGTGTTAAATGTTACCTACCGAGCCCCCATATTTATAGCCCACAGTTCACCCAAAGGAATTGACTACACTACCCCTAGGGTTTACATTCATTTTGTCCCTTCCGAACTAAGGGGTACAAAAGGTAGTCCACCTTTATTTTGGTGGCTTCTCTGTCAGCCTTGCAGAGGGGACAGCGTCAGCTTTTTGCAGAGCAGACAGTGTCAGCCTTTGCAGTCTTTGACTTTCTGCAGCCTCCCTTCGCACGCGAGGGGTGTGGTAGCTTCGGCGAGAAGCCTTGAGCCTGGTGGCCTTCGCCTCACCGAAGTCGGTCTCCGATACAGTGACGGTTTTGAGCCGAAGCCGTCAAAGCTCTTGAGCCTTCGCACCAACACCTCCGGAGTGGACCACCACGGCTTCGCAGCTACACCCAGCTCGAACTCCGTCAGTCCGTGTACCGAAGCCATGTAGGCCGAAGCACCACAAGACAACCTCACTCCGGAGCTAGCCTCGCTCCGAAGCCCTTCACACTCCGAAGCCCCACCTTCGGAGTACCACCCTTCGAAGTCCCTCCTTCGTCCAAGGCCTTCGCATGAAGCATTCCATGAGCACTTCGTCGCAGTGTCTCACTCCGAGCACACTCCTCGACGAGCCTCACCCGGACCATGCCTTCGATGCGCCTCGACTTCTGAGACCTTCGTCGGGCCACCTTCGAATGTCTCCCTCTGGAGCACACTTCGAACACTTTGCCTCCGCAGAGGACTTGATCCATCCAACTCCGAAGTCACTCCATTCGGAGTACCTTCGAAGTGCCTCACCTCCGAGGACTTTGTCTCGGAGTACCTTCAGCCGGAGCCACACTCCGCAATCTCTGCCTTCACCTGGCACGCCTCGACCCGAGGACCGACCCGGACCACCTTCGCAGCCACCGTGACGGAGCTCCCCGCTCCCCTGGCATCAAGCATCCCGCTTGACCCAGGTTCACCAGGCTCGAACCTTGTCCGTCGCCTCCGAAGTCCCTGCGCACCACAGACAAACAGACAAGTGTATCCAGTACTCCGGAGACCTCTCCGGGTTAGCAACCTTCGGTACACACTCCGGTGTACCGCTCAAAGTACCGAAGCCTTCAGTACGAACCCAATCATCGCGTACTGTCGGACCCCTCCGACGAGCACACTCCGCTGCACAGCTGCAGCAAGCAAACACCGAACACCCTTCGGTGAACCACCTCCGAACTACCTTCGGAGGTACCACCTCCGAAGCCCCTCCGGAGGTACCCTTCGAACAGAGGGTAAAAGTCTGTCAATCACTCATCACAACACCGAAACCACCCTTGGTTTCTCAGCGTCCCAGTTTGTCTTTTCTAAATATTTGGGGATGTGAGGCGTATGTCAAACGTATGACATCTGACAAACTCAATCCTAAGTATGACAAGTGCTTCTTTGTGGGGTATCCTAGGGAAACAAAAGAATATTATTTGTATAATAGAGAGGACGACAAAGTGTTTGTCGCTCGGAACGGTGTATTCATTGAGAAAGAGTTTCTCTCAAAAGGAGTTTGTGGGAGGACTGTGCATCTCGAAGAGGTTCGAGAGCCACTGGAAAGTGTTCCAGATCCCACTGAGCCAGAGCAGGAGGCACAAGATGTTGCTGGCCCTATTCTAGATGCACCAACCCCATAGAGGTCTAGGAGATTAGTCCATACGCTAGAGAGGTACATGTTCTTGACCACTGGGCATCGCAACATGTTGTTGTTGGACAAGGACGAGCCCAAGACCTATGCTGAAGCAGTGATGGGACCAGACTCTGAGAAATGGCTTAGAGCCATTGGATCCGAGTTGGAGTTCATGCGTGTTAATCAAGTTTGGAACATGGTTGATCCACCCGATGGTGTAAAAACTATTGAGTGTAAATGGATCTTCAAGAAAAAGATAGATGTTGATGGAAATGTTCAAATCTATAAGGAATGATTGGTGGCGAAAGGTTTCAGACAGATTCAAGGTGTTGATTATGATGAAACATTTTCGCCCGTCTCTATGTGTTGGCGTAACGGACTATGCTAACAAGTTCTATAAAACCAAGAACTAACAAACAAGGTGTTGGTGAATGCGAACTATCTTAAACCTCTGAAAAGGATAATAACTAAAATAGTTCGAAGTGTGTATTGAATATCGGAATATTCGATGCCTCTTATAGGGCGAGAAGGGGGGTATTTATAGGTAAAATCTCTAGTGAAAAGACCTTTTTACCCCTCAATTACAACCGACATAGTGGATACTATTTCGGTATCCCTTATAGGGTTAATATAGTAAAACATGCTCGAATGATGTTGATAAGGTAGACGTCCCATCCTTCTGGTTGTTTTCCACTCCGGAGGGGAAGTATCTCTGAGGGTCTCTTCGGACCGGAGCTTGGACAGACCCTTCAGCTTCGAGCCCTTCAATATGGAGGCAAGTCTTAAGCTCTGAAATTAAGACTTGCCTTTATCTTGGAGGATCATGAGATGAAGTATTTTCCCCCGACAGTAGCCCCTTGAATATGCTTATCCGGATAGCCTGTATAGCAAGGAGAGGAGTATATACAAGAAATATTTTCATGCTCAGAACCTTTAGAAAAAATACAAGGCATTATAACCGTTCGAAGCATCCTTGGCATCAGAGGTGTATTGAATCTAGGCTTCGAACATGAACCTCCGTATGATAGCTCCAAAGGAAAATGAACCGTTATAACAGCAGTGAATTGTAAAGAGCAATTACTTTTGTACCGTTACCTCTCAAATAGTCGTGAGACCTTTCGAGAAAGCAACAACCCCAAAATTTTTACCGTGGGTTCACATTATTTCACCTTTTAGCCCCACTTGTCATTGACGCGGGTTGGATTTGCAAGTGTGAAAACATACAGGAATCACACCGAACAAGAACAGAGCAGTTATAAAGAGGAAAGCGATCAGCGGTGAAAATTTTTATAGAGCTTTTGCACTTCGACATATACATGCTTTCAGACTTCAACCTTACTCTCCGAAACTTTCGAGCGCTCCTTCAATGGTGAGAAGCAGTGCAAGAGTGCCGGTGGTGGTGGCTACCTTAGCGCAACAGCAGGCTTGGGCCGCATCTGCGACGAGGGCGATAGCGGGAGCTCCGGGGGCTTTTGGCCCAAGGATCCATGGGAACTCCGCCCACCATCGAAGAAGCCACTAAAGCAGACGTTCATCCATGGGCGATCGACTTGTTCGGTGGAGTATGTCAAGGAAGCAATGAGCGGAAAGCTGGGGCCGGGGATGAGGACTCAGATCCTCGGAGAAGAAGTGACTCAGGCGCCGAGGAGTGGAGAAGTCGTCGTCTTCGAATCCTTCTTCGAAGCGGGACATGGACTTCCTTCAATAGACTTTTTGATAGAGGTGCTAGAGATGTTCCACGTCACTCTGCTGTAGCTATATCCAAATGCTATAGCCAGGCTGGCGATCTACGAGTGGGCCCTCAGATCTGAAGGGTGCGTGGGGAGGTCTGAAGTATTTGCAGTGACCCACGAGGCTTCGTGCTAGTCTAAGCCGCATGACGGGCCCAGGGACTCCAAGTTGCTGGTGGCCTTCGGGAGCGTCAACTTTCAGCTCCGAAAGGGGCACCTGAAGAATTTCCTGGTGAAGGCGATCAACGACCGGTGCTATTATGATTGGATACTCTAGTGGTTCTATGCCGAGGTCAGAGAAGACTCTAGCCTTGCAGGGCCCCTGCAAGAAATATGGTACAGGAGGGAGGCGGAGGTGACTCCGGACTCAAGTCTCCTCTCAACGCGACTTGGGTTGTTGTCTTCGATGGCCAAGCGCATGAGTATGCGAGACTTGGTGGAGGAGTTCATCGCTCTCCAGATACATCCGCTCAGGGCCAATTGGCCTATTGTTTTCCACAACACTTCGGAGGGGGAGCTTCGAGCTCTAGGTAACACTTCGAGATTTCCTCCACTCAAATTAGTCATATAGAATATCTATAGTTTTCTTAACATATTGTTACCTTATTTCAGCGGCTCTAAGTAGAGAAGCAGCGGAGGGTAGAGCTGGTTGGGAGCTGGGAACGGTCCAACCAAGTGTGGAGCACGCTCAGAATCGAAGCTCCTCCGCATCCAAGCTTCGACCCAGCGGGCCTAGACTCTCAAAAGAGGAAGGCTGCTGTTGGGACCTCCAAGACTGTGAGGACTCCGGTGAAGAAGGCGGCATGGAAACCTAACTCTCTTCACCTCCGGCGTCCCCTCCTTCATTAGACATTCAGAGTTCTTCTTCAGAGGAGTCCAAGGAGGAGGAAACTTCGGAGTATTGAATGGGAAGGGAGCTCAAAGCTCTTCTGATGGAAGTTGGCGAGGCGGATTCTTGGGCTGAAACTGAGGATCCTCCTCGAGAGGATGTCAGAGCGACACCGGCGGCCGTAGAGGAGGTGGAGGCCCAAACTGAGCCCATAAGGGTTCAGGGAGTGGAGCCAGAGAGCTCCGCTTCGCCAGTGACCGGGGTAGTAGTGACGGAGGTAAGGGCCTCAACGTATGCTACTCCGACCCACACTTCGGGGGAGGACATCGAGGAATACCTCAGAATGTACGAGTATCTGGGTGATCCCGTAATCCTCCCTCAAAATCTTGATGGAGGTAAGCCTTCGATCTTTACTTCTTGATATACCTGAAATAATTTCAATGTATTTACAATATCTTTTAGATAATTGACGAATACCTTATGTTTGTAGATGCTTCTGGGAGCAATATGGCTCTAGCCCAAGACGAAGCCTCAGGTTTAGATGGGGATGAGGCTCCGATAGAAGAGGTAGCTCCGGTGACGGAGGTTACTTCAGTTGGAGCTGCTTCAGCAGAGGGGGTCACCCTTGTAGATGGATCCACTCCTGTTGGCGTAAAAGATTACGCTAACAGGTTTCTGTAGAAGAGAAACTAACAAACGAAGTGTTTGCGAAGAGAACTGTTCTAAGCCTCCGGAAGGATAATAACTTAGAATAGTTCGAATGTGTGTATTGAATAACTTGTATTCGGTCCCTATTACAGGGTGAAATGGGGGGTATTTATAGGCCCAAACATTAAGGAAAAGACCTATTTACCCCTCTATTACAACCGACATAGTGGAAACTATTCGGTTCCCTTAATAGGGCTAAAATGGTAAAAGACTAATCTAATGAGAAAGAAGATAAGTCTTCCATCTTAGCTGGCAGAAAAGATCTTGAAAAGCCTTAGTTCGAAGATGTACTTCGAACCAATGCCTATCTTCGTACTTCGAACTGGGTTCCGAGTATCTTCGAAGATGATCATCTGGGAACCTTCGAATCCGCTGTCTGTCTTTATGTTGCTTCAGCAATAACCCCGAAGATGAGATATTTTCCCCAACAACTCCAATGGAGGAGGTGGCCCCGGTGGCTCCTGTACCGGGGAGAGGTGTAGGCAAAACTTGGCCTAGGCCTCTCCCTTCCTTGATGACGATGCCATCGACAAATGACCCTTCGGTGAATGCTTCGGAAAAAGACCCAGCCGAAGATTATCAGAGAGCCCTATCGTGGCTCCCACTATTGGCTCTGTTGTAGCAATTGTGTTAGCTACAGAACAGGTTTTGTATGTGTGTGTATGGTGTGTAAAATGAACCTCGAAGGGTTCTTTCAGAGGGAGAAAGGATTTATACTGGTTCGGACCTCCCCTAGGGGATAATAGCCCTACGTCCAGTTTATGGTGGATTTGGCATGGTATGCCTCGGTGTGGTGTAGTGAACTCCAGGGTTTCATGGCCCTGGAGAAGCTATCCTGTTACAAGGGCTTGGCCCTACTTTTATAGGCACGCAGGCCAAAGGAAAAGACCAAAATGCCCTCTATAAGTCCTAGGCTCATAGGGGCAAAAAGGGGAAAAGGAGCTAGCTACTGTACAAAAGTTCTTTATAGTTACAGACGTGTCAGACAACGTCACTTCTTGACCAGCTAAACGACATACTAGGGGTAGAGGGGCCCCTGGTATGACTTCTACACTGTAGCAAGGTGTAGATATTTTCTGGGTTCGGAGTAGGGGCTGGAGCTCTTCAGGCAGAGGCTGCAAGGGAGGCTTCGAAGTACACTCCGAAGTGGGCTTCAAAGTATACTCCGAACTGGACTCTGAATTGGGCTCCGAAATGGGCTCTGAACTAGGCCCCGAACTGGGCTCCGAACTAGGCTCCGAACTGGGTTCTCGGAGACTTAGCTCTGAATTGGCTGAAAAGGGCCCGGAGACTAGCTCTAAGGGGCTCCGAAGGGAGCTCGAAGGTTAACTCCGAACAGGGTTCGAGGGTTAACTCCGAAGAGAGTTCGAAGGCTAACTCCGAACAAGGCCGGGAGGCTAACTCCGAACAAGGCCCGGAGGCTAACTTCGAAGTTAGCCTGAGACTTAGCTTCTGGCAAACTTTAAGGGATCTTGCGGGCTTCGCTCCGGAGGGCTCTGAAGGGGTTCCTTGGGACTTGGAAACAACTTCTTCAGAAAGGAACAAGCTTCAACAGTGTTGGGCTTCGGGCCGAAGGCTGTCGGAGGCTAACGTCATTTGGCCCCTGTTCAAGGGAAAACTTATTCCCCCAATAGTAGCCCCTCTCTTGCAGGCCTTCGAGACGAAGGGGTGCGTGCGCCCTTGGGACAAATGACAGAAAAATGAAACTTCAGGGAAAACAGGCCTTCGGAGCTTGGACCGAAGATGGCTTCGAAATGCGCAGGTAATAATTGCCTGTGTCAGCTGTCAGAATGACCTCGGGGGGATCAACTGACACCGCAACGGGTATAAAATTGACCGTTACAGTGCGCCAGGCCACTTTGCCTTCGTTGGAGGCCCACCTGTCAGTGGCTTTGGCCCATGAACCGTCGGGATTTTTACCACCTATAAATAGGGGTTTACCGCACACGGCTTCGACACACTTCTCATTTGCTTTCTTCTCAGCGCCTTGCATCCTTTGCTCTCTTCTCCTCCTTAGCTTTGCGCAAAGCACCCCTCGCAAGCTTTAGCCCCTTTGTGCCGAAGCTCCACAAAATGCCGAAGAAGGTTGCTTCGAAGGCTTTCGCCTTCGGCTCGAGCTCGAGCTCCGCCCAAGAGCAGGCAGCTACAGCTGTGGCAGCGAAGCCTGCACCGAGGCGGTTGGGGCCGAGGGACCTTCGGTCACCATCCGATAAGTTCGAGCAAACACTGGAGATGAGAGCCTCGATCTCCACAGAGGAGTTCGTCCGAAGGGCCTGTGAGGGAAAGATTGCTTCGAAGATTCAACTTAGAGTGCGGGAGAAGTCGGAGGCTATACCGAGGCCTCGGGCTGACGAAGTGGTGCTGTTCAAAGCCTTCTTCGAAGTCGGCCTCGGACTGCCGGAGGTGGGGATGTTGAGCGAAGTCTTGAAGGCTTACAACCTCGAGCTTCCTCAACTTTCGCCCAACGCTGTGGCGAGTCTTGCTGTGTTTGAATGGGCCATGAGGGCCGAAGATTGCGAGGGCCGCGCAGACATCTTCGTCACCCTCCTTGACGCTAACTGCCAACTGAAGCCAAGGGAGGGTGCAGACCGTGTCAAGAGGGCTTTGGCCTTCGGAAGCGCCAACTTCCAGCTACAGAAGGAGTACCAAGATGCCCTCCCCGCAAGGGCCGCCAACAACAAATGGTACTCGAAGTGGGATCAAGAATGGTTCTATGCCTCCATCGGTGTGAACTCTCCCCTTCAGAGTACCAATGCACTTATCTATTACCGGCGCGAAGGCGTGGTGAAGACCAGCTCCGACACCCTTCGCTCGAGGATCTCGCTCCTTCAGAGGGTTGCCGCGAAGATGAGCATGAGGGACCTCGCGAAGGAGTTCATCACCCTCCGGCTTAGCCCCCTTGCACGCTCTTGGCCGGAGGGCCTTTTCTAAGCTTCGGGTCGAGGGGGCCTGAACGAGGTAGCATTTGAATGCTTCGGTAAGACTTCGAAGCCTTTCCACTTTTATACTTCGCCAAAAAACTTTACTCTGACTTTAAATCTTGATGAAGCCACTCTTGAAGTGTGGACTCTGGAGGAGGCCATCGCGGTGGCGGAGCGTGTTGTCGGGGCCCCGACACCGGAGGAGCATTCCCAACGGCGTTCTTTGGTGGGGACTTGGGAGCATTAGAACAGGGTGTGGATCCTGCTCGTCTTTGAGGAGGTCCAGGCTCTGCCAGACTTCTCCCACCTTGTACCTTCGACAACCGGCTCCAAGAGGAAAAGGGGGGACGATGACGAGCCTGAAACCTCGGAGGCTCGGTCAGAGGCCCTCGCGATCGAAGCCTCAACTCCGGAGGAGGCAACGGTTGCGAACCCTCAAACGGAAGCGGAGCCAGCAAGTGCTACGACAACGGCTACCAAGGTGGTAGTGAAGATCTCGACGGCGATGGCTTCAGGTGCGGAGGTCGACGTGCCAGCTTCGCAGCGAAGGGATTGGGGGGCACACATTGACCCCTCTACCTTCGAAGAAATCTCCGACGAAGGTAAACACTTCAAACATACTTGTCTTTTATATGTGGATTTTGACTTGAATTGTTTTGCAGAAGATGATGCCTATGCGAGGCCCACCGTTCTAAAGCCAACGGAGGTCTCCAGCAGCAGCAGCGATAGCTCAGAGTCCGACAGTTCATCGTCTAAAGAAGAAGGAGGCAACTATCACGATGAAGGGGACCCCCGAGGCGACGAGGATGTCGAGGTAGTGGATCGAAGCCCAACTCTACCGAAGACTTTGCAGGCGGTTGCGGCGGAGGAAATTGTCCGGCCTTTGCTTCCGAAGGGGTCCGTGATAGAGATCGCCATCCACGCCTTTTGGGAGGGCTGCGCAGCTGTGGAGGCAGAAGGCTTGGTGGCTCAACTCAGCCATTCGAACCCCATGGACCTCTTCATCAACGCAAACGAAGCCCTCATCCAGGTGAGCAAAGTCCTACACAGCCTTCGAGTTATACTTTGGTCTTTGATCAACACTTATGATTTTCTTGAATTCTTTCAGGCCTTCGCACTGAACGCAGCAGCATCAACTTTTGCGGATGGGCGGATGACGCGCTTGGCGGAGGAGAAGGAGGCCCTCCGACGCGATGTCTCGGTTGAAGCCGAGAAGCGAAGGAGGGCCGAAGCTTCAGGCGAGGCGGCGAGGGCCGAGGCCGACAAGGCTAGGGAAGCCTTGGCCTCAGAGACCGATAGGCTCTGAGTGGAGCTTCAAGTTTCGAAGGATGCCGAAGCCCAGCTGGCGAAGGAGAACTCCGAGCTTCGCCATGGAGCTCAGTGCCTTGAAAACTTTGTCGTTGGCAACATCGGCGAAGCCACTCTGAGCCTGACCGAGGTCCAACAACAAATAGGGACCGAGTGTCAGGCTCCAGACTTCAGCGGCCAGGATCCAATTGGGGACCGCGTCGCATTTTTGAAGGTGGTAGGTTCGACGGCGGAGCAATATTTGAAGGGCTTCGCCTTGATGGCCGGCCGAGTGGTGGGTCAAGGGGTGTTGCAAATGCTTCACGACGTGGGGTGCAACCACCTCGAAGCAGCAACCTCGGCGACTCCGGTGGCCAGCACTTGGTGACGCCTCTGGCCGATGTCCGCGGAGCCTGGCGGCGACTTCAGGAGCCTTGGAAGGACCAAGGTTGCGAAGCAGTCCTGGAGCTTCAGAAAGCCCTCTACCTTTGCAAAGCCAGGGCGCATGCCTCGCTAGCTCAGCCTTCGACGTCGGCACCTCCGCCTTCAAAGGTGTAGATCTCCTTAGGCTCCATTAATTCTTAGTCGTAGGCTTGTAAAAACTTATCAGTTTATTAATATAAATGCGGGGGTGCTTTATACCTGCCCAGGCTCAGTCTCCGAATGTTGACTTCGAAGAACTTGAGGACTCTGAAGAACTTCGCCAATTGTGGGCGGTCCTCGAGGTAGCTAGGTCCGAGGGCCCCCCTCGGTTTAAACTTCCGAGGGGCCTAACGGCGAAGCATTCCTCGAAGTTGTTCAGGATCTGCTGGCCATTGTGAAGACGGAGTCCCTTCAGAGTTCTTCATCCTTGCCTTCACAAATGGCCTTGGGAGGCGATGAAGCTTTAGACTTCTCTGCCTTTGACACGGCACCGCCTGCCTCGTAGACTTGGAGCGACCTGCAAAGTGGAAGACGAGGTCTGCGGGCTTCGGGACGTGGACGAACCGGCCATGGGAGAGCAGGCTCCGACGAGGCTTCGTCCAGCTGAGGGGGCCCTGGCCAAAAGAAGGGCAAGCAAGGGCGAGGGCCTCGAGCTCGCTTTTTCTTAGGCTTAGACACATACTACTCGTAGTTTTGTTTTCGAAGTATATTTGTAACATACTTCTCAATTATCTTTCAATGAATGAGATTTGTTGTATTTGCATACTTCGTCTGCATGCTTCACATAGTTTGATGACTTCGAACGTTTTAGCTTGTCACGCTCGTTCTGCGCATTACATTCGCACACTTCGCATAGATACTTCCCCCCTTGCTCGTGGCAGCTAGGGACTTAGTCATTGCTGGTGTGGGCAATAAAAAATGTGAAAGTGTGCGCCTTTTTGGTGGCTTCGGATTCTTATAACACATCGAGTGAAGGCCTCTTTTGGGCTTCGAATGCGTTAATTTGGAGCGAAACAAGGCTTCAGCGTAGCCAAATTAAGCGAAGCATGCTTCGACATGCTTGGATTTGGATGTTGTGCGTGTGTAAGGCTCCGAAACGCACTTAGATTTTAAGCGAAGCATGACTTCGAGATGCTTAGTTTTTAGATTAGATCACGTCACGCGAAGCGAGGCCTCGGTGCATGTTCAGATAGCGAAGCAAGGCTTCTTAAGCTTGGTCCTGTAGTGAAAAGGATATTTGGTGTGGATTCACCGAACCTGTGATTTTGAGCTGCCTTCGCTCTGAGCCACCTTTGACTCTGAATACCGAGAACGGATCTCGGGATTCTAGGATACGTTACACTGGTGGTGTTGGAACAATTGCGTTAGTTCCAGCAGGTTTTTCTGTGGTGGAGAGTAATGTGGAGAATGAACCTCGAAGGGTTCTAACAGAGGGAGAAAAAGGTTTATACTGGTTCGGGCCTCTCCTAGGAGATAATAGCCCTACGTCCAGTTGTGGTGGATTTGGCATGGTATGCCCTAGTATGGAGCAATAATTTCAAGGTCTCTTGGCCCCCTGGAGAAGGTCCCCTGTTACAAGGGCTTGGCCCTGCTTTTATGGGCACGCAGGCCTTAAGGAAAAGACCAAAATGCCCTCTACAAGCCCCTAGGCTCATAGGGGTAGACAGGGAAAGAGAGCTAGCTACTATCCAAAAGTACCCTACAGCTTTACAGCTTTACGGACGTGTCAGGCTACGCTAGGCTTTGACCAGCTAAACGACATACCAGGGGCGGAGGGGCCCCCGGCATGGCCTATATACTTAGATATTTCTTGAGCTTCGAAGTAGGGGCCGGAGCCCTTCCGGCAGAGGCTGCGAAGAGGGCTTTGAAGCGCGCCCCGAATGGGGGCTTCGAAGCATGCTCCGGGCAAGGCTCCGAACCAGGCTCTGAACAAGGCTTCGAACTAGGGTCTCGGAGCCTTGGCCTCGAACAGTCTTGACAGGGTCGGAAGGCTGGCTTTGTGGAGCCCCGAAAAGGGGGGTTCGAGGGCTAACTCCAGACATGGTCCGAAGGTTAACCTCGAACCGGACCCGGAGGCTGTCTTCGGGGCCAACCCGAGGCTTGGCTCCTTGCGGTTCAGGGGATCCCGCGGGTTTCGCACCAAAGGGCTCCGAAGTACCTCGCTCTGGAGGGCTTCGATGGGGCCCGGGGGCTTCGCCCCGGCAGGCTCCGGGACGAACCTTGAGACATGGGAACAGACCTAGGGCAGGATGCAGGCTTCGACAGTGTTGGGCTCCGGGTCGGAGGCCGTCGGAGGCTGACGTCATTTGGCCCCTGTTCAGGGGAAATATATTCCCCCAACAGTAGCCCCTCGCATGTAGGCCTTCAGGACGAAGGGGTGCATGCACCTTTAGGACAAATGACCTAAAAAATACAACTTCGGATAAAACATGCCTTAGGAGCTTGGACCGAAGGTGACCTCGAAAACTGCAGGTAATAAATGCCTGCACCAGTTGTTCAGAAAGACCTCGGGAGCCCAAACGGCTCCGCAACGGCTAGAAAGTTACCGTTACCCTGCGCTGGGCCGCTTTGCCTTCGCTGGAGGCCCACTCGGCAGTGGGTTCGGCCCACGACTGCTGGAATTCTTACCGTGCCTATAAATAGGGGTTTACCGCGTGCGGCTTCGGCACGCTCTCCTTTGCTTCCTTCTCATTGCCTTACAACATTCGCTCTCTTCTTTCTGGCTTCGCGCACAGCACCCTTCTCTAGTCTTTAGCACTTCGCTAGCTTCGCCCTTCACGTCGAAGCCCCACCAAGATGCCGAAGAAGGCAGTGGCGAAGTCCTTGGCTCTGGGTCCGAGCTCGAGCTCCGCCCAACTGCAAGCGGCAGCGGCGAAGCCTCTGCCTAGACGGCTGGGGCCGAGGGACCTTCGGACGCCCTCCGACAAGTTTGAGCAGACCTTGGAGATGAGGGCTTCGATCTCCACGGAGGAGTCGGTCCAGAGGGCCTGCGAAGGGAGGGTCACAGCGAAGATCCAGCTTCGGGTCCCAGAGAAGTCAGAGGTTGTGCCGAGGCCTCGGGCTGACGAAGTTGTGGTGTTCGAGGCCTTCTTCGAAGCCGGCCTCGGGCTGCCAGCAGTGGGGATGCTGAGCGAAGTCCTCAAGGCTTACAACCTCGAGATTCCTCAACTCTCGCCCAACGCAGTGGCGAGGTTGGCTGTCTTTGAATGGGCTATGAGGGCCGAGGGCTGCGAGGGCCGCGCGGATGTCTTTGTCGCCCTCCACGACGCCAACTGCCAGCCGAAGCCGAGGGAGGGGACAGACCGCGTCAAGAGGGCGCTGTCCTTCGGCAGCGCCAACTTCCAGCTCCAAAACGAGTTCCAGGACGCCTTCCCGGCGAGGGCTGTAAACAACAAGTGGTACTCGAAGTGGGACCAGGAGTGGTTCTATGCCTTCGTTGGCGTGAACTCTCCCCTTCGGAGTACCAACGCCCACATCTTATACCGACGCGAAGGGGTGGTGAAGACCAACGAGGACATCCTTCGCTCGAGGATCTTGCTTCTTCGGAGGGTGGCGGCGAAGATGAGCATGAGGGACCTCGCACAGGAGTTCATCACCGTCCGGCTCAGCCCCCTCGCACGCTCCTGGCCGGAGGGGCTCTTCCAGGCTTCGGGTCGAGGGGAACTCAGTGAGTTGGCCTTCGAACGCTTCTGTAAGGCTTCGCAATCTCTTCACCTTTTATACTTCGTAGATTTTCACTTCTGACTTAAACCTTTCATGAAGCCCACGTCGAAGTCAGGGCTCCGGAGGAGGCCATCGCGGCGGCGGATCGAGTCGTTGGGACACCAATCCCCGAGGAGCAGGCCAAGCGCCTAGCACTGGTGGGGTCCTGGGAGCGCTGGAACAGGGTGTGGACCGCGCTCGACCTCGAGGGGCTCCCCGCTCTGCCAGACTTCGCCCACCTTACTACCTCGTTGGCCGGAACCAAGAGGAAGAGGGGGGAAGACGATGAACCGGATGCTTCGAGGCCTCGGCTGTAGGTCCCTACGGCCGAAGTCCCTAACCCGGGAGACGTTGCGGCGAAGCCCGCAACTACTCCGACCCCCAAGAAGGCAGAGAAGCCCCTGGCGGTGAAGCCTTCGGCGGCGAAGGCCGACGCGCTTACTCCCGCCGCCAAGAAGGCCGCGGATGCTCTGGCGGCAACAACTTTGGGCGCAAAGGTTGATGCGCCAGCTTCACAGCGAAGGGATTGGAGGGCACACCTAGCCCCTCTTTCCTTCGAAGATATCTCTGATGAAGGTAAACTCTTTAATCGTGCTTTTACTCAATAAGCGGATCTTGACTTGGCTTTTCTACAGAGGATGAAGCCAATGCAAGGCCTACCGTGGCGAAGCCGGCCGGCGGAGCCGGATCGAAGCCCGCCGAGGCGAAGCCCACAGAAGCTTGGGGCAGCAGCGGTAGCAGTAGCGGCAGCAGCAGCGATTCGGAGTCCGAAAGTACTTCGTCCAAAGACGGAGGCAGCGAAGGCCGTGGCGGGGAGGCCCCTCAGAGCGACGAGGATGTCGACATGGTGGGCTTGAGCCCCGCCTTGCCGAAGCCTGCGTAGGCGACCGCGGCAGAGGAGGTGGTTCACCCCTTCAAGACGAGGGGGGCGTGACGGAGGCGGCGATCAACGGCTTCCGCGAGGCTTGTGCTGCTGCGGAGGCAGGGGACTTGGTGGCCCCACTTAGCCACCTGAACCCCACGGATCTCTTTATCAGTGCGAACGAAGTCCTCGTACGGGTGAGCGAAGCCCCCTGCAGCCTTCGAACCGTGCTTTAGTCTTTGGTTAATACTTGTGATATCTTGAATTCCTTCAGGCCTTCGCACTAAACGCAGCAGCTTCGACTTCTGCAGACAAGCGGATGGAGCGCCTCGCAGAGGAGAAGGAGGCCCTTCGCCGTGAAGTCTTGGTGGAAGCCGAGAAACGAAGGCGGGCCGAGGCTTCGGCTGGCGCAGCAGAGGCGGCAAAGGTTGAAGCCGACAAAGCTAAGGAAGCTTTGGCTTCAGAGATGGGCCGGCTCCGCGCGGAGCTCAAGGCTTCGAAGGATGCCGAGGCCCGGCAGGCGAAGGAGAACACTTCACTCCGTCGGCGGGCTCAGAAGCTTGAAGACTTCGTCGTGGACAACCTTAGCGAAGCCACCCAGAGCCTGACCGACGTCCTTGAGCAAATAGGGACCAAATGCCGGGTTCCGGACTTCGGCGACCAGGACCCAATTGGGGACCGCGTCGATTTCTTGAAGATGGTGGCTTCGACGGCGGAGCAATCACTGAAGGGCTTCGCTCTCATGGCCGGCCGAGTCGCGGGCCAAGGGGTGTTGCACATGCTTCATGAAGCGGGGTGCAACCACCTCCAGGCAGCAACCTCCGTGACCCCGGTGGCCTTCGGGGGCCAGCACTTGGTGACGCCTCCGGCCGATGTCCACGTAGCCTGGCGGCAGCTATAGGAACCCTGGAAGGAGCAAGGCTGCGAAGCAGTCCTCGACCTCCAGAAGGCCCTTCGACACCGCCGATCCAAAGCACCTGCCCCGTCGGACAGGCCTTCGACATCTACACCTCCGCCTCCGAAGGTGTAGATCTCCTTAGGCTCCTTTGTAATACTTAGCTGCAGGCCTTGTAAAAACTTTATCAGCTTATTAATATGAATGCGGGGGTTTTTTATACCTACCCAGGCTCAGCCTCCGAGTGTAGACCTCGAAGTGCTCGAGGACT
Source organism: Zizania palustris (assembly GCA_019279435.1). NCBI lineage: Eukaryota > Viridiplantae > Streptophyta > Magnoliopsida > Poales > Poaceae > Zizania > Zizania palustris. The sequence goes on from JAAALK010000079.1 coordinate 17,750,725, forward strand.
CCGAAGAACTTCGACAGTTGTGGGCGGTCCTCGAAGTAGCTAGGTCCGAAGGCCCCCCTCGGTTTAAGCTTCCGATGGGGGCTAGTGGCGAAGCCATCTCCGAAGTATTTCAGGATTTGCTAGCCGCTATGAAGACGGAGTCCCTTCAGAGTCCTTTGTCTTTGCCTTCGCGACGGCCTTAGCAGGCGACCAAGCCTTTGACTTCTCTGCCTTTGATACGGCACCGCCTGCTTCGCTAACTTGGAGCGACCTACAAAGTGGAAGACGAGGTCCGCGGGCTTTGGAGCCTGGACGAGCCGGATGAGGAGCCATGCTGAATAGCGTGGGCCTCATGGCTCCTGAAGTGATGAGTCATTGTCAACGATAGTCAAAGAGGACAGAAGAAGAAGAGATCTGTTGTTTCATAGGCCGCGTGTGACTCAGGTACACGGGCAGCGAGCGACTGTCGGGCAGAGGAGGCTGCGAAGTCGGGCTGGCCCAATCCGGGTACATGGGCCAGAAGCAGTAGAAGACCCACTGGGTTGTTGACTAGGGCTGACTCAGGTACACGGGCGGTGAGCGATTGCCGGGCTGAGAGAGCTGCGGAGTCAGGCCGGCCCAATCCGGGTACCTGGTGCAAAGTCGGTGGAGGCTTTGTCAGTTTCGGTGCAAAACTGACGACCGTCGATCTTGTATCCGACTGTCCAGAAGAGAAGCCGTAGTCGCTATGAAAACTTAGCTTCCGGATAAGTCATCTGTATCTCTAGGCCCACAGTCAGTCAGTCGTGTCTGTAAAAATTCCTAAGGGCAGTAGAGTCTTTTCCTTTATTCTTGCGTCTGTAAAAACCCTAAGGGGCAGGTGGAATGTTCCTAGTGTTGGGAGCCTATAAATAGGACCCCAATCACTAGGTTTTGGACTACCCTTTTTCTGAAATCAATACTACTCCTTTGGGTCACTTTTTGTCTCTTGGACTCTCTCTCCCTTCTCTGTTGTTTATGCGCTGCCAGACATTTTTCCCTGTTTGTTTGCCTTGCATTTATTTCATTCCTACAGTTGCCTTGAAGCTTCGATTCTCTATCCGTGCGCAGCAAAACTGCAGCAGTATTTGTTGTTTCGATTCACGTGCATAGGCATTGTATTGAGTTTTGGGCTTCGGCTGGCGTCGTTTTGCTTCTGTTCTTCACAAGCAGAGTACTAGTTCTTGCTGTTTGCAAGTAGTACTCCTCCACTGTAGCAACAGTACTCTTGTGCCAGCTTTTTGCTTTTACTGCTCAACTTTTTGATCGGGTTGACAGGATTGAAGTCTCTTTTCTGGGTGTTCTCTGGCGAAGCCCCTTCTCTGTTCGAAGCCCCTCAGCTCCGTGAGGCAGGCTTTGACCTAACATCTTCGAAGGCTTCGCAGAACACTTTGCACTCTGATAGCTTCACATACTTCGATAGTCCTTGCGAAGGTGTTCTCTGTCACTAGCGGTTCGAAGTCGATACTTCGTTAGGCTTCGGAGTTAGCCTCGAAGCTAATCTCACTGATAGACTTCGTTTTGGTCTCTCTGTCGCGTGTCAGCCTTCGATTCTCTTTTTGAAGCTCGCTCTTTTCGAAGGTAGAAATATAGGCTTCGAATTTGTTCTCTGTCGTGTGACAGGCTTCGCTTCTTTATTCGAAGGTCATTCGTCTGTGTGTTGCGTTCAAAGTTTTCTGTTCGAAGGTTTAGCTCCGAAGCACTCGGTTCGAAGTTGTTGTGTTCGAAGCCTTGCCTTCGAAGTACACACCTCCAAGCAGGCTCCGACTTTGTCACACTTCGCTTCGAAGCTTACTTCGCTTTCTGCTACTTCGAACTAGGCTAGACCAAAACATACCTTCGGCATCCTTTCAACAGCCTTCGACAGGCTTTGCAACTGACCTCCGAAGCAGGCTTCGTCACCAAGCAGGCTTCGATACTGCGAAGCAGCCTTCGTCCAGCGAAGCTGACTTCGATGAGTATCGAACAGGAGACAGATTTGAATAGGTAACCTCTCTTCTCTCACATAGTGCACTGAGATTGTTTTACTAAGAAGTTTTATCTTGCCTAGTCTTGCGTATATTGTTTATCTGTCTATTAGCACTGTTTTGAATAGTTCTCTGTGTGTCCTCAGCTGCTTCTAGGCTAGATACCTTTAGACTTAGGTTATCTATTTATTTTCTGCTGCTTAGTCTTTTGAGGTGCGTTGGGTATTGGGAGCAGGCCATAGATTCAAAAGAATTTTTAGGCGCCCATTCACCCCCCCCTCTGGTCGCTACTTTCGGTCCTACAAGTGGTATCAGAGCAAGGTTAGGGTTTTTCCATACCTTAACCGGTTCTAAACCCCTGTAGTGACCATGACGTCTCCTGGCAAGGTTCCGTCCTTGGAAGCCTATGGCTATAATTATTGGAAGACTCGCATGCGAGCCTATCTCATGAGCCAGGGCTCGGACATATGGGACATTTGCGTTCACACCACGTTTGTCATTTTGCCAGTCGCTGAGCATGGTACTGCTGGTATCATTGCTCAGCATCTGAGCAACAGTAAGGCTGTGAACATACTCTTTTCTAGTTTAGGTCCCACTGAATTTGAGCGTGTCAGCCATCTCTCCACTGCGAGAGAGATCTGGGCTACCCTCAAGGCACACCATGAGGGAATAGCTCAGGTCAAGGCTCGGCTCTATCAGACCTACCGGCGTGAATATGAAAATTTCACACAGAAGCAGGGTGAATCCGTTGAGGCTTTGTTTGGTCGTTTTCAGTCGATCATAAACAAGCTTCGGGACAACAAGGCTGAGGGTGCTCAGTTAGTCTCAGATCACGAGCAGGCGCTCAAGGTTCTCCATACCTTGGACCCAAAGATCTGGGAGATCAAGGTATCTTCTATTATTGAGAGTACTTCTTATGATACCTTGACCATTTCTGAGTTGTTTAGCAAGCTGAAGGCTACTGAGGTTGATCTCCAGCTGAGATCAAATCTCACTGGTTCTTGATCGAAATCTCTGGCCCTTGCTACACCTTCTGTTGATCCCTCTTCTTTGAGCTGTGCTGGGTTCTCTTTGATGCCTATCACTGAGGACCAGCTTGAGTTGTTGGGAGATGATGATTTGTGTCTTTTTAACAACCGGGTGCGTCGTGTCTATGACAAGAGAATGTTCAAAAGACGCGGCACAAAATCCGGGTGCTTTGAGTGTGGTGATCCAGGACACTTCATCGCCGACCGCCCCAAGCGCAATGGATACAAGAAGGGCACCGGTGGTGGCATCCATGACTCCGGCAAGCACGACAACTCCTCCTTCAACAAGGGCAAGCCGAAGACCATGTTCCTCAAGAAGGCCCTGAAGGACTACCGGCGAGAGAACAAGAAGCGCGACAAGGCCTTCTTCGCCGAGATGGAGAAGAGCTACTCCAAGCAGTCCACGTCTTCTTCCTCTTCATCAAGCTCAAGCGATGAGGAGATCGTCATCAGGAAAGGGAAGGACAAGGACGATCCGGCGGGCCTCTGCTTCATGGCCTTCGGAGACAAGCCGAAGAGCCGCTCACACCAGCGCCAAAGATCCCGCAAGAGCTTCTGTTCAATGGCTCTTGGGGATAAGGAAGAAAAGAGCTCCTCCGATGACTCTGACGACGACGATAACAAGGTATCATCCTACGAGCGCGAAATCGTTGATTTACTTGAGAGCAATCGTCAGGAGTTGAAATATCGGGAAAAACTGCTTAGAGGGGCTAAGAAGAGGATAGATGAGTTAGAAAGTGAGCTTGTCGTGGCCAACGACAGAATTGAGAGTCTATCTTCTTCCCCTTGCTTGGGTGATAGCAGTGAGTGCCCGAAGTGTGAGGTGCTTCTGTGTGACCTGTCGACTCTGAAGTCCAGGTACACAGAAAGGGTCGATGAGAGGGACGCTTTGGCCACTGAGCTTGAAAGCGCTCAGATGGAGCTGAGAGATGCTCAAGCCACTGTTGTCGCACCCTGTGCTCATTGCCCATCTCATCTAGCTTCCTTAGCATAGCTGAAATCCAAGGGCGATGAGCATTTGGGTGATTTGGAGAAGTTGAGAGCTGAGCTTGCCCAGACTAGGCTAGAGCTTGAGACACTATCAGTTCCACCCACTGTCTGTGAGAATTGTCTGTCTCTTAGAATGGAGTTGATCAAGCTGAAAGTCGAAAAGTCTGTCCAAGTAGAGAGTGAGTGTGAGACCTGCTTGTCTCAGGTGGAGGTTCTATCTTCCTTGAGAGAGGAGCTAGCATATTCTCAGAATGAGAACTTTTACCTCCGTTCTATCCTGAGTTGGATCAGTGCCAGAGAGCCACAGCTTGGCATGATGATCCAGCAGTTCAAGAGGCAGGATGGGTTTGGGGTAGGTTACACCTACACCAAGGCTGACTTTGAGAGTGCCATTAGCCGGGCAGTGGAGTGGAGCAAAATGACTCCAAAGCAGAAGTATCCCAAGACTCACTCCATTGAGATCTCTCAGGCTTGTCAGCCCAAGGATGGAGTGATTCATGAACCACCCAAAGCTCCACCGAAGAAGCCCATCTAGGTTCCTAAGCCCAAACACCTCCACTCTTCTCTAGACTCTCTTCCCGGACCCTCTCAACCCAAGAAGACCACACCAAACACTACCAAGCCCAAACATCCCAAGCCTCAACCACATCCCAAGAAGCCCACCTATCATTGTGAGTACTGTCCGAGAGACGGGCATCTTGCGGAGTTCTGCTTCAGAAGGAAGCGGGTTGAGAGAGTAGAGAGAGCTCGTGGTGAACAGGAGCAGTTCTACCAGCAGGGTGGTAGACTGCGTGTTTCTCGGCGCGGAGAGAGGCTGGAGGCCAGGCCGCGTCGTGTAGGTGGTGGTAGAGGAGACGGCTTTCTTGCCCATGCTCCAGTTGGTGGTGTCTGTTCCAGCAGAGTTCCAGACTGTGTTGGCTATGGTTCTGGACCTCGTGGCCACAGGGTTAGGCAGAACCGAGGACCGCGCTTTGAGCCGCGTTTTGGTCCAAACTCTTTTGATGGTTTTCACTTTCCATCTTTTGAGCAGATGGCTCGACACTAGTTTAGCTCTTTTGCTAAACCTGGTGCCGGACCATTTGCTCCCACTTACAGCCACTGATTGTGCAGGATCGGGGACTAGAGGACGTTTGGATCATGGACTCAGGATGCTCTCGCCACATGACGGGACATCGCAGATGGTTCTCCAGTCTCACTCCCCCGAGCTCCAAAGAGTACATCACATTCGGGAACAGTGGTCAAGGGAAAGTAAGTGGCATTGGCTCAATTCGCATTTCATATCATTTCTCTTTGAAGAATGTTGCTTTGGTTAAAAATTTCAACTTCAATTTGATTTCTGTTTCGCAACTTCTTGAGGATGGTTTGGAAGTGCGTTTTAAGAAGGGCAAATCTTCTGTGGTTGATTCTAGAGGGTCTTTGATTTGCCAGATCTTACCATTCGGTAAAGTTTTTTGAATTGACTTCTCTAGTTCTTTTGGCCCTTCTCGCTGTTTGATTGCTGGATCCTCCTCTGAGCTCTGGAAGTGGCATAGGAGGTTAGGTCATTTGAGTTTTGATCTGCTAGTCAGGTTGAGCTCTATGGACCTCATCCGAGGATTGCCCAAGCTTAAGATGGAGAAGGATCTAGTTTGTCATCCCTATCGTCATGGGAAAATGGTTGCTGCTTCTCACTCACCTGTGACTCAGGTAATGACTTCGTATCCAGGCGAGCTTTTACACTTGGACACTGTAGGTCCAGCTCGGGTACGTTCAGTCGGTGGGAAGTGGTATGCACTTGTGATTGTTGACGACTTTTCTCGATTCTCGTGGGTTTTCTTTTTGGAGTCTAAGGATGAAACTTTTCAGTTTGTTCATGACCTGATTTTGAAGCTGAAGAATGAGAACAATGATCGGATGCGAGCAATTCGCTCCGACAACGGCTCTGAGTTCAAGAACTCTCAGTTCATCAGCTTCTGTAGTGATCAGGGTCTGGACCATTAGTTTTCTTCTCCTTACACTCCCCCACAGAACGGCATTGTGGAACGAAAGAACCGCACGCTTGTCGAGATGGCCAGGACGATACTCGATGAGCAGAGGACTCCTAGGCGTTTTTGGGCTGAAGCCATGAACACGGCTTGCTATCTGGCCAACCGCATCTTTCTTAGAGCTTACCTTGGTAAGACATCATATGAACTGCGGTTTGGCAGACAGCCCAAGGTGAGCCACTTGCGAGCGTTTGGCTGCAAGTGCTTTGTGCTCAAGAAGGGAGGGCATTTGGACAAGTTTGAGTCTCGTTGCTGGGATGGTGTTTTTCTTGGTTATGCATTGCATTCTCGAGGCTTCCGTGTTTGGAACCTCGAATCCCAGCTGCTTGTCGAGACCTGTGAGGTTTCATTTGATGAGTCCTTGCCTTCTTTGACTCCTTCTTTTGAGCCTTCTGATGGTGAGCTCGGAGAGTCCATCTTCGAGGAAGATGATGACACTCCAGCCACTAATGAGGGTGGGCCTTCTGCACCCCCCGCCGAGCCCACACCTTCTGAGACTTCGACTGAGGATGAGGGCGGACCTCTGATAATTTCTTCCACTACGATCGAGCCCCCGCAGTCGAGTCCAGAGGTGCCAACTGCTGACTATGGTGAGGTGACTTCAGATCACCAGGGAACCCGAGCAGTTCAGCGTGACCATCCCTTAGAGCTCATCATAGGTGATCTGACTGAGAGAACGTTGCGTTCTTCTGCCTCTCTTGTTGTGTTTGCTGAATCTGCGTTTGTTGCATCTTTTGAGCCCAGAGATGTTTCTCATGCTCTTTCTGATTCTAATTGGATTAATGCTATGCAAGAAGAGCTTGAGAACTTTGTCCGCAATCGGGTTTGGACACTAGTTGAGCCGCCACCAGGATGCAACCCCATAGGCACCAAGTGGGTATTCAAGAACAAACAAGGTGAAGATGGGGTTGTGGTGCGCAACAAAGCTCGACTAGTTGCCCAGGGTTATTGCCAGAAGGAAGGTATTGACTTTGAAGAAACTTTCGCCCCTGTTGCCCGTCTTGAGTCCATTCGCATTCTTTTAGCTTTTGCAGCTTCGAAGGGTTTTAAGCTTTTTCAAATGGACGTTAAGAGTGCTTTTCTGAATGGGTTCATTGAGGAGGAAGTTTATGTTAGGCAGCCCCCCGGCTTTGAGAACCGTAAGTTTCCTCGACATGTTTTTAAGTTGCACAAAGCTTTATACGGGTTGAAGCAAGCCCCCAGGGCTTGGTATGACAGGTTAAAGCAATTTTTGTTGGGGAAGGGCTTTGTGATGGGTTCTGTGGACAAAACTCTCTTTTTGCTCAGAGTCTCTTCAGACTTCTTAGTTGCTCAGATTTATGTGGACGATATTATCTTTGGCGGTACTACTGATTCTCTCGTGTCCAAGTTTTCTGAGCAGATGCACAGCGAGTTTGAGATGAGCCTCATGGGTGAGCTCAAGTACTTCTTGGGGCTCCAGATCAAGCAGACCAAGGACGTCACCTTCATCCACCAAGGTAAGTACACTCGTGATATGTTAAAGAAATTTGACTTTGGTGGTGAATTGAAGCCGCAGATGACCCCGATGGGCACTTCTGGGGGTCTGGACAAGGATGAGAGCGGTGTCAAGGTCAATGAAAGGGAGTTTCGAGGGATGATCGGTTCGCTACTGTACTTGACGGCGACAAGACCGGACATACAGTTCGCCATGGGACTTTGCGCGCGTTTCCAGTCTTCACCACGCGCGTCTCATCGGCAGGTATCTCACTTATGCGCCCGATCTCGGTCTTTACTATTCAGCATCATCATCTCTTGATTTATCTGGCTTTTCGGATGCCGACTTTGGTGTGTGCCGGTTGGATCGCAAGTCGACTTCCGGTACTTTCTAGTTTCTTGGTTCTTCTCTTGTCTCTTGGTCTTCTCGAAAGCAATCTGGAGTTGCTATTTCGACCACAGAGGCTGAGTACGTAGCTGCTGCTAGCTGCTGCTCACAGTTGGTTTGGATGATTTCCACTCTACGAGATTTTGGGTTGTTCTTTCCTACCAGGGTTCCATTGTTTTGCGACAGCACTAGTGCAATTAGTGTAGGGAAAAACCCGTGTCTCCATTCAAAAACCAAACATATTGATGTGCGCTTTCACTTTCTGCGGGATCAATATGAGAAAGGTGTCATTGACCTTGTTCATGTTGATACCCATCATCAGTTGGCTGATATTTTCACCAAACCCCTAGATCAGTCTACATTTGAGCATTTACGAGGGGATTTGGGTGTTGTGTATCCTTTCTAGGATATTTTGCGTCAGTTTTCTTTCTTCTTTACTCTTTTCTTGAGTCTTTTTGTGTGTGTTCATATCATACATATTCACATATCAGACTATTGAGCCTGCTTCTGTTATATGATTGAACTGCTTTACTTATTCTAGCTGGTACATGCTTTTGATTACTTGTCGATGATCATGCTTTGTTTCAGTTCATTTGATATGTCTGATATCTGTCATATGCATGGCTTTTACACTTTAAAATTGAAAAATGATCACCATTGCTTCTGGTAACAAGCATGTGTAGGCTGAATGCTTTTGCTATCTGTTATATGCCTTGTAGCTAGTTCCTGACATAGATGCATATATGCAACTTGGATATCTTTATGCTTTAACATGGAAAATGTGCTATAAAAATGATAAAAATCAAAAAATGAATGAGAATTCCATGCCTTTTTATTCTTGACTTGAAAAGATCCAAGTGGGTTTGCTTTGTCGCATTGCATTGTTCTGGACTGCTTACAATAGCACTTTGGTATGAACTAGGACACTGTAGTGTATGCCAAGACCAATGTCTTAAGCTTCTGATGGTCCAGTTCTGGCCTAGGCTTCACTTGGTCGGTCGGCATAAGGTTTGACATGAAAATAACCCCTAGCAAAAATGAAAAAGGGAAAAAGGAAAAGCTTGAAAATTGAAATAATAACAAGTTTGTTGAAGCACTTTGTTTTGGACAATGCTTATCTTGTTAGATATCAGTTAGCTTTTGCATCTCATGCTTTACCTTGCTTGTTTATTGGAACATGTGGTGATGTTTTTGTTTGCAAAAACTGAAAAATGCGTGCAAATGACTTTCTTTAGATATCATCTGTTGCACTGATCATGCCATGTATCGTTACAGTATGTCTTTTGCTGTATCTGTTAGATGTTGTAATTGTAGTCAATCATATCTGAGAAGCATGCTTTCTACGCTCCTTATGCACTCCAGTTGAATTCACTGCATATTTTGAGGGGGAGTTGCATTTCAGGGGGAGTGTGTGTCTCTATTGAGTGCTTGATGAGTTCACTTGTCAACAAGGGGGAGAAAATTTGGGATCAGAGTTTAAGGGGGAGTTCTTACTCTGTTGATATCCTTGTTGTTCTGAAATCGCACTCATTTTGAGCTTTTACGTTTTGGTTAACCATAATGACCGCTTCTTGCTTTTGTTCGGCTTTTGGTCATTAGGGTTAAACTTTTTACCTTATTTTTCTTCTTCTTTGTTTTCTTGTGTTTTGTTTTCTTGTTTCCACATTTGCTCGCAGGTGCTGAAGAGCTGAAGAAGAGGAGTGTTGACAATGCACTCATCAAGGGGGAGATTGAGGAGCCATGCTGAATAGCGTGGGCCTCATGGCTCCAGAAGTGATGAGTCATTGTCAACGATAGTCAAAGAGGACAGAAGAAGAAGAGATCTGCTGTTTCATGGGCCGCGTGTGACTCAGGTACACGGGCAGCGAGCGACTGTCGGGCAGAGGAGGCTGCGAAGTCGGGCTGGCCCAATCCGGGTACATGGGCCAGAAGCAGTAGAAGACCCACTGTGCTGTTGACCAGGACTGACTCAGGTACACGGGCGATGAGCGATTGCCGGGCTGAGAGAGCTGCGGAGTCGGGCCGGCCCAATCCGGGTACCTGGTGCAAAGTCGGTGGAGGCTTTGTCAGTTTCGGTGCAAAACTGACGACCGTCGATCTTGTATCCGACTGTCTAGAAGAGAAGCCGTAGTCGCTACGAAAACTTAGCTTCCGGATAACTCATCTGTATCTCTAGGCCCACAGTCAGTCAGTCGTGTCTGTAAAAATTCCTAAGGGCAGTAGAGTCTTTTCCTTTATTCTTGCGTCTGTAAAAACCCTAAGGGGCAGGTGGAATGTTCCTAGTGTTGGGAGCCTATAAATAGGACCCCAATCACTAGGTTTTGGACTACCCTTTTTCTGAAATCAATACTACTCCTTTGGGTCACTTTTTGTCTCTTGGACTCTCTCTCCCTTCTCTGTTGTTTATGCGCCGCCAGACATTTTTCCCTGTTTGTTTGCCTTGCATTTATTTCATTCCTACAGTTGCCTTGAAGCTTCGATTCTCTATCCGTGCGCAGCAAAACTGCAGCAGTATTTGTTGTTTCGATTCACGTGCACAGGCATTGTATTGAGTTTTGGGCTTTGGCAGGCGTCGGTTTGCTTCTGTTCTTCACAAGCAGAGTACTAGTTCTTGCTGTTTGCAAGTAGTACTCCTCCACTGTAGCAACAGTACTCTTGTGCCAGCTTTTTGCTTTTACTGCTCAACTTTTTGATCGGGTTGACAGGATTGAAGTCTCTTTTCTGGGTGTTCTCTGGCGAAGCCCCTTCTCTGTTCGAAGACCCTCAGCTCCGTGAGGCAGGCTTCGACCTAACATCCTCGAAGGCTTCGCAGAACACTTTGCACTCTGACAGCTTCGCATACTTTGATAGTCCTTGCGAAGGTGTTCTCTGTCACTAGCTGTTTGAAGTAGATACTTCGTTAGGCTTCGGAGTTAGCCTCGAAGCTAATCTCACTGATAGACTTCATTTTGGTCTCTCTATCGCGTGTCAGCCTTCGATTCTCTTTTCGAAGCTCGCTCTTTTCGAAGGTAGAAATATAGGCTTCGAATTTGTTCTCTGTCGTGTGACAGGCTTCGCTTCTTTATTCGAAGGTCATTCGTCTGTGTGTTGCGTTCAAAGTTTTTTGTTCGAAGGTTTAGCTCCGAAGCACTCGGTTCGAAGTTGTTGTGTTCGAAGCCTTGCCTTCGAAGTATACACTTCGAAGCAAGCTCCGACTTTGTCACACTTCGCTTCGAAGCTTACTTCGCTTTCTGCTACTTCGAACTAGGCTAGACCAAAACATACCTTCGGCATCCTTTCAACAGCCTTCGACAGGCTTCGCAACTGACCTCTGAAGCAGGCTTCGTCACCAAGCAGGCTTCGATACTGCGAAGCAGCCTTCGTCCAATGAAGCTGGCTTTGACGAGTATCGAACAGGAGACAAATTTGAACAGGTAACCTCTCTTCTCTCACATAGTGCACCGAGATTGTTTTAGTAAGAAGTTTTATCTTGCCTAGTCTTGCGTATATTGTTTATCTGTCTATTAGCACTGTTTTGAATAGTTCTCTGTGTGTCCTCAGCTGCTTCTATGCTAGATACCTTTAGACTTAGGTTATCTGTTTATTTTCTGATGCTTAGTTTTTTGAGGTGCGTTGGGTATTGGGAGCAGGCCATAGATTCAAAAGAATTTTTAGGCGCCCATTCACCCCCCCTCTGGTCGCTACTTTCGGTCCTACACCGGACATGGTAGAGCGGGCTCTAACGAGGCTTCATCCAGTCGAGGGGGCCCTGGCCGAAAGAGAGGCAAGCGAGGGTTGGGGCCTCGCACACGATTCTTCTTAGGCTTAGACATAGACTACTCGTAGTTTGCTCTCGAAGTATATTTGTAACACACTTCTCAATTGTCATACAATGAATGGAGTTTATTGTATTTGCATACTTCGTCTGTATGCTTCGCATTGTTTGGCTTCGAACATCCTAGCTTGTCACGCTCGTACTGCGTATTACATTCGCACACCTCGCATACATGCTTCCCCCCTTTGCTCATGGCAGCTAGGGACTTAGCCGTTGCTGGTGCGGGCAAAAAATAAAAGATGCGAAGGGTGCGCCTTTCGGCGGCTTCGACGCATGAAATCTTATTTGAGCTAAGGCCTCTTTTGGGCTTTGAATGCTTTAATTTGGTGCGAAGCAAGGCTTTCGCATAACCAAATTGAGCGAAGCATGCTTCGGCATGCTGGAATTTGGATGCTGTGCGTGAGCGAGGCTCTGAAACGCACTTAGATTTTAGCGAAGTATGACTTCGAGACGCTTAGGCGTATATTATATTAACACGCGAAGCAAGGCTTCAGAGCGTGTTTGGATAATGAAGCAAGGCTTCGGAACTTGGTCCTGTAATGAGAAGGATATTTGGTGTGGATTCACCGAACATGTGATAATGTGAGCCACCTTCGACTCTGAGCCACCTTCGACTCTGGGCCACCTACGACCCTGGGCCACCTTCGACCCGGGGATGCATCAGGCCGGAACATGGAATCCCGAACTTGCCGAGCCGTCGCTCGGAAGTCTCAAAGCCCACTGCTACGGGCCCGGAGGCGCTGTGTAGCCTTCGGAGGGGTGCTTCGGATTTTGTAAAGCGAAGCGAGGCTTCGGATTTTAAATAAGGCGAAGCAAGGCTTCGGGTTTTTGATAAGGCGAAGCATGGCTTCGGTTTTTCAATAAGATGGAGCAAAAGTTTGCATTCAAAGGCGAAGCGGGGCTTCGGCTTCAAGGCGAAGCGGGGCTTCGGCTTTAAGGCGAAGCGGGGCTTCGAATTTATATTAATGTAATTGCAGATTGGTACATCGAAGTAAGGCTTCGGACTGTACATACCTTGTAGCCCTTGGGGCTTTGACAGCCTTCGAAACGTGGAGCGGAGCCCCTTGCCGGAGAGTGAGCTCCGAAAGGCGAAGGGTGGAGGAAGGTGAAGATGACCTTCGAACTGCACCCGAAGCCCCTTGCCGAAAGGTGCGTGAAGCAAAAGAAGCTTCGAAGCTCCCCCCTCAAGCATACTTCGGGTTGCAGACAGTGGCAGAGAACTTAGCCTTTTGTACTAATTTCCCCACGGACGACGCCAACTGTTGGAACAATTGCGTTAGTTCCAGCAGGTTTTTCTGTGGTGGAGTGTGATGTGGAGAATGAACCTCTAAGGGTTCTAACAGAGGGAGAAAAAGGTTTATACTGGTTCGGGCCTCTCCTAGGAGATAATAGCCCTACGTCCAGTTGTGGTAGATTTGGCATGGTATGCCCTAGTATAGAGCAATAATTTTAGGGTCTCTTGGTCCCCTGGAGAAGGTCCCCTGTTACAAGGGCTTGGCCCTGCTTTTATAGGCACGCAGGCCTTAAGGAAAAGACCAAAATGCCCTCTACAAGCCCCTAGGCTCATAGGGGTAGACAGGGAAAGAGAGCTAGCTACTGTCCAAAAGTACCCTACAGCTTTACAGCTTTACAGACGTGTCAGGCTACGCCAGGCTTTGACCAGCTAAACGACATACCAGGGGCAGAGGGGCCCCCGGTATGGCCTATATACTTAGATATTTCTTGAGCTTCGAAGTAGGGGCCGGAGCCCTTCCGGCAGAGGCTGCGAAGAGAGCTTCGAAGCGCGCCCCGAAGGGGGGCTTCGAAGCATGCTCCGGGCAAGGCTCCGAACCAGGCTCCGAACAAGGCTCCGAACTGGGGTCTCGGAGCCTTGGCCTCGAACAGTCTTGACAGGGTCCAAAGGCTGGCTTTGTGGAGCCCTGAAAAGGGGGGTTCGAGGGCTAACTCCGAACATGGTCTGAAGGTTAACCTCGAACTGGGCCCGGAGGCTGGCTTCGGGGCCAGCCCGAGGCTTGGCTCCTTGTGGTTCAGGGGATCCCGCGGGCTTCGCACCGAAGGGCTCCAAAGTACCTCGCTCTGGAGTCCTTCGATGGGGCCTAGGGGCTTTGCCCCGACAGGCTCCGGGACGAACGTTGAGACATGGGAACAGACCTGGGGGAGGATGCAGGCTTCGACAGTGTTGGGCTCCGGGCCGGAGGCCGTCGGAGGCTGACATCATTTGGCCCCTGTTCAGGGGAAATATATTCCCCCAACAGGTGGCCTTCGTATCCCGGACGCATCAGGTCGATGACCTGCAGTCCTTGGACGCATCGGGCCAGTGGCCTGGAGTCTTTTAGCCCACTGCTACGGGCAAGGAAGCACTGTGTAGCCTTTGGAGGGGTACTCCAGATTTTGTAAAGTGAAGCAAGGCTTCGAGTTTTAAATAAGGCGAAGCAAAGCTTCGGGTTTTTAATAAGGCGAAGCAAGGCTTTGAATTTTAGAAAGGAAACAAGGCTTCGATTTCAAAACGTGAAGCATAGCTTCGGTTTTAAAACGCGAAGCGAGGCTTCAACTTTTAACGAGATGGAGCAAAAGTTTGCTTTAAAGGCAAAGCAGGGCTTCGATTTATACTAAAGTAATTGCAAAATTGTACATCGAAGTGGTACTTCGGACAGTGTACATACCTCGTAAAGTGGGTGAAAGCTTGCCTCGTAGCACCTGGGGCTTTGACGGCCTTCGACACATGAAGCGGAGCCCCTTGCTGGAGGGTGAGCTCCGAAATGCAAAGGATGGGGGAAGGCGAAGATGACCTTCGAACAGCACCCGAAGCCCCTTGCCGAAGGGTGCGAGAAGCAAGAAAGCTTCGAAGCTCCCCCCTCAAGTGCACTTCGAATTGCAGGCAGTGGCATAGAACTTAGCTTTTAGGACTAAGGTCCCCACAGACGGCGCCAATTGTTGTAGCAATTGTGTTAGCTATAGCACAGGTTTCTATGTGTGTGTATGGTGTGTAAAATGAAACTTGGAGGGTTCTGTCAGAGGGAGAAAGGATTTATACTGGTTCGGACCTCCCCTAGGGGATAATAGCCCTACGTCCAGTTTGTGGTGGATTTGGCATGGTATGCCTCGGTGTGGTGTAGTGAACTCCAGGGTTTCATGGCCCTGGAGAAACTATCCTGTTACAAGGGCTTGGCCCTGCTTTTATAGGCACACAGGCCAAAGGAAAAGACCAAAATGCCCTCTATAAGTCCTAGGCTCATAGGGGCAAAAAGGGGAAAAGGAGCTAGCTATTGTACAAAAGTGCTTTATAGCTTACAGATGTGTCAGACAACGCCACTTCTTGACTAGCTAAACGACATACTAGGGGCAGAGGGGCCCTGGTATGACTTATACACTGTAGCAGGGTGCAGATATTTTCTAGGTTCGGAGTAGGGGCTGGAGCTCTTCAGGCGGAGGCTGCAAGGGAGGCTTCGAAGTACACTCTGAAGTGGGCTTCAAAGTATACTCCGAACTGGAGTCTGAACTGGGCTCTGAACTAGGCTCCGAACTTGGCTCCGAACTAGGCTCCGAACTGGGTTCTCGGAGACTTAGCTCTGAATTGGTTGAAAAGGGCCCGGAGACTGGCTCTGAGGGGCTCCGAAGGGAGCTCGAAGGTTAACTCCGAACAGGGTTCGAGGGTTAACTCCGAACAGAGCTCGAAGGCTAACTCCGAACAAGGCCCGGAGGCTAACTCCGAACAAGGCCCGGAGGCTAACTTCAAAGTTAGCCTGAGACTTAGCTTTTGGCAAACTTTAAGGGATCTTGCGGGCTTCGCTCCGGAGTGCTCCGAAGGGGTTCCTTGGGACTTGGAAACAGCTTCTTCAGAAAGGATCAGGCTTCGACAATGTTGGGCTCCGGGCCGAAGGCTGTCGGAGGCTGACGTCATTTGGCCCTTGTTCAAGGGAAAACTTATTCCCCCAACAGGCTCTGTTCTTGGAGCAGTGGACAGGGCTCCAGTCTCTCCTGCACCCCTTGGCTAAAAAGAGCCAAGAGGTTGGCAACTCCGAGCTAGTCTCCGCATTGAGCGAGGCTAGTGGAATGGAGCTAGACCTAGCCCTCAAAAGGGCTACCCTCCAGGTATGCAATAAACATAGAATACATTTAATTTATTGAAATTACATCATACATACTTTGCTTTTTGCTGCAATTTGTTCTTCCTATAGTGGCAGCGACTTCCAATGAGCTCGAATTTAATCGGCTCAAAACCAAGGTTACAGCGCTCTAGAGGGCCCTTAAGAACTCCGAAGATAAGTCCCTGTGATTGGAGGAAGAACTCCTTGAAGAGCAGAGGACGAAGGCCATAGCGGAGGAAGCGCTCTGAACAGAGCAGTATGCTCATGCTGGCGTAGCATCTTCGATTAAGGAGCTCCAAGCAAAGCGAATGGTGTGGAGAGTTGAAGTTGATAAGCTTCGAGCAGGGGAGGCATCTTCCGGGGCTGAACTCTTGTGGCTCCGAGAGGCGCTTCAGCAAGCACTGTCTCGAAAGAATTACTTAATGACAAATACAATTGAAATCTCCGCCATCGCTACCGAGAGGACAAGGGCCGAGACAAGGCACAACGAGGTGGCTGATCAAACCATGGACACCCTCCGGGGTGTTCTGGAATATTTTGGAACTGTGTGCCCATCTTCCTCAGCTGTGACAAAGGGTTCGACGTCAACAAGCTTTGCTGACGAAGGCTTGCTCCGACCATCTCTGTATGTGGCTTCAGCTTGGGAAGCCTTCCGGGTGACCTAGAAAGCAGATAACGAAGCTGCGACCAAGGTGTGGATCGATGAAGCCCGTTGGTAGAGGCAAGCTCAGATGAGGCCTCCGGCTCCACCTTCGTCGACTGCTCCGCCTCCGGACCCAAAGGTCTAGCTTCTAGGGCCCTTTATTATGTAAAAAAGACTTTTAAATGTTCTCTTGTTTCAATGAATGAAAAGTTTATAAATGAAAAGTCTTTGTTTGGATTTTTGTTTTAAGGTTTTGCCACATGCTTCGGATCTTGATGTCATAGTATTAAAGCTTCATGAAGGGCTTCACCAACAATGAGCTATTCTTGAAAGCATAAGGCCTTATAGGCGCTCATGATTTTCTGTTCCTCGAGGGGAGCATGGAGAAATAGCACCCAACTTTTGTAGCGAAGTCGTTTCTTATATTAAGGAAGAGGATAAAGTAGTAACATCTTCGTCTTCAAAATATGTAGATTGGTCTGACTCGGAGTGTCAAGTTGAAGACCCAATGGAGGCTAGCTCCGAACGGCTTCTAACTTCGACCGAACTTCAAGAAGAGCAAAAAACTTGGAGGGCTTCGAAGAAGAAGGGTAATTGAACTAAAAGAAAGGTTTTGAGAACTCCAGGCTCCGAAGATCGAACTGGTCCTAGAGGTAGCTCTAGAGGTCGGAGAGGTCTCCGTTTCTATTTAGGCTTAGATAATAATTTTTCGTGATTATGATGTGATTTAACCAAGCAATAAAATTTGTTTGAGAAGCATCGTTTGATTGTGCCTTATTCCCCTGCCCCTCTTTGTGGGTGGGGGGCGTATGCAATGCAATAGGGCCCATCGCGCAAAAGGCTCGGCATAATAAATCCGAGGCTTCACAAACAGTACTTGATAACCACAAACTCGACTTTTTCGTAGAGTTCTTCGGATTGTATGTTCATATCATGATATCTTACCTATTAGAGGTAGGGTAGTTGACGCATCGAACTAATGGTTTGATGCCTGCAAACTTAGAAAAGAGCTTCAAATTTATAAATTAAAGCTCCGAAATTGGTCACTTAGGACTCTTAATGGGTTTCATTTGGCCGGGGCCTTGAAACCTTATAATTTGGTCACCTTCGACTCTTTTATAGATGGTTTGAACCTAGATGATCGGAATCTGTTCTTTTAAAGTCCTTAGACTCTTCTACGGATGCTATCAAGCCAATGTCTTGGAATCCGTAGGCTTTGGCCACCTTCGACTCTTTTACAGATGCTTCGAAACCGAAGGATCGAAATCTGTTCTTTTAAAGTCCTTAGACTCTTCTACGGATGCTATCAAGCCAATCGCTTGGAATCTGTATGATTTGGCCACCTTCGGCTCGTCTACGAATGCTCCGAACTCGGAGGTTCGAGTTTCGTTATTTTATAGTCCTTAGACTCTTCTACGGATGCTATCAAGCCAATGGCTTGGAATCTGTAGGATTTGGCCACCTTCAGCTCTTTTACGAATGCTCCATATCCGGAGGTTTGAACTTTGTTATTTTATAGTCCTTATACTCTTCTATAGATGCTATCAAGCCGATGGCTTGGAATCCATAGGATTTTGCCACCTTCGGCTCTTTTACGGAATCTTCGAACCAGTGGTTCGAAAGCCGTTTATTGGGTTCTGATGAAAGATGCTTACCTCTGCAAGCATCTTCGTTCCTCTGATGCATCCACGAGGGGTACGCAATATTGAGGGGTAAGAATAATTCGAACCACAATCTTTATTCATTTAGAAAGGTACTTTACAATTCTTTACAAGGAGCCCATAAGCATAATAACGTTTAAGGTGCTCTGCATGCCATGCATTCTTTAACTCTTCCCCTTCTAAATTTGCTAATTTAAAAGATCCAGGTCGCCCTGAGCATAGGATAATATATGGTCCTTCCCATTTGTTTCCTAATTTCCTCAGAGCAATTACACTTTGCAGTACCAAATGACCTGGTCTAAGTTAATTATCTTTTACTTTCGGGTCATACCACGCCTTCATCTAGTCTTGGTACTTTGTCAAATTGGTGACAACTCGAAGCCTTGTTTCTTTCGACAAGTCAAGCAAAGTGCTTCTTTCGTCTTTATCTTATAGCTCCGTTGCGCGGAGAGATCCACCTTTTAGCTCCGTTGGAGTCATGGCTTCGTCTCCGAACAACAACCTAAATAGGGTAAAACCTGTAGACCTAGCTTGATAAACCAATTAATCAGGGTATGGCTTTTGATAAACCCTACCCCGTCCTCTAGGTGTCCAACCCGCGACCTCTCTAAATAGTGTGTGAATCCGCTCGTCAAGGTCATCTAAGCCTCCTGCCTATGCTCGTCTCTCGTGTGGGGGGGGGGGTGACACGCGGTGGTATATCATGGTGTCGGCCATTAGGTTCATCCTCTCGTGGTGGATCACGATACGGGATGTGATTGGGCCTATGCGGGTGTTCGGGAGCAGGAGGTGCGGGCAGCGCGAGGAGAGGTAGCATAGGCATAGGTGGTGGAGGTGCATGAAATGCGATAGGAGCATTCGGAATGGCCATAGGGCCAGTCGGACTGAATGCATAATGACTGGTCAGACCTTCCTGATGGCCAGTCTGACCGACCGTTGTCGTTTGAGTAATATGGCACATGTCGGTCTAATCGACCCAAGGGTCGGTCTAACTGATAGGGTCATGTAGGACCTCGGACATGGATGGCATGGCCGAGGATGCGACAACTTTTCCGGTACTCCCATTGGTTCTACTGTATACGCGGTGAATAGGGGGTACACTAGCTTTTGGAGTGGGGGAAACGGTATCGGAAAAGCTGAATCTCCTAAACATCGCCTCCATCTTCGTGTCCAATTTCATGTCCAATTTCGAGTCAACCATGGCCACTACGCGGTTTGCAATGGTAGCACTAATGGCCTGATCAACGGTGTTGGCTATCCTTTACTTGAGGTCCTCGGAGGACATTCGAGGATACAATGGTGTTACATTAGCCCCGGAGAGGTCGGGGATGTCACCGTCGCGCTTGATGAAGCCCCCGCGGGTCTTGGTGAAGCGACCAACAAAAAGAGTGTGAAGCTCCCTTGTCCTGGCCTCAAGTTCTTCCCTATCCTTCTCAGAGAGCACGTCAATGGTGGGTACGATGATGTTGCTATCGTAAATCTCTGAGCTTCCCACCGAATCCATCGGCATCGAGGGTCCCATTGATGTAAAGGTAGTAGGTGTACCCATCACCGATGTAGAGGTGCTTGGCATGTCTTTCCCCAGCAGAGTCACTAAAAAGTGTGTTGACACGAAAATGCGCCAAATGCACTAACGCTGATTCGATGATCCAAAAGCGTGCGTATACTTTGGAGTAAACTTGTTGACATGAAAACGTGCCCCCGCACTTGGGTCAGTTCGACGCTCCAAAAGTATGTGGATACTAAGGGACAAGCCTAAGCGTAACACAACACTGACGTCGCGTTCTGACTACCCTTAACAGTGGCAAGGGGGTGGAGTCGCAAGGTAATCAGATCACACAGAAATAATTCAATTAGCCAAAAAGAAATATATTAGACAAAATAAACCAGTAAGTTGAACAGAGCCTGACTGATTCGAAGGGTACTGTTAGAAGGCTATTGCTGAAGGGTACATTCAGCATCTGATGCGAAGGCTATCGCCGACGGGTACATTCAGCGTCTGATGCGAAGTGTCTCGCCGAAGGGTACCTTCGGCGTTCGGACTAATCTGGCTGAAGGTGGGCTCCGAATAGAGCTCGACATGACAATCACCTCTGAACAATGGGGTTCAACGTGAAGTCTCTGACACGACCAAAATATTCCAATGCAACACACTAGCGTGACTTCTTCTGGCACGAGGTGCAAAAGTGGCGAAGCCTGAGTTGACGAAGTCTACTGCGTAGCAAGTTGGCGCGCGGGACTCGGTCAGACCGACAACAACATGACGGTCCCGCACGAGTAGTCGAAGTAGTGTTCCTGTTGAAGGGTGTTCTGGCAGCCTCCGAAACTAGTCTCCTGGCTCCGGACACCTCCAGTGAAGTGGCTTCGAGCGTGAAAACCTGCAATAGAACAGAGATCAAGTGCCAATTCGGCACGGTGACCGAATCTGCTAAGTGTTGCAGTAGAAGAACGAAGGTAGCAATCTGTTATGTAGATTAACGAGTACGTCATAGGCAAAGTAACAAGGCGATAGCAATCTGTTACGTAGATTAACAGGTACTTCACATGCGAAGTAACAAGGATTACCACTGTTTCAACGTGGCTGGTGGAGGGCTTCCAGGTAAACCCACGAAGGTTGCAAAAAAGTAAAGATAAAAGTAAAGGTACGGTTCAAAGCTAGGGCTTTGTGATTGATTTATGTTGGGGGGTTAATGAACCGGCCTCACCCTGATATTTATAGGGGCTAGTCTTCTAATCTCCAGGATTAATCTGTTAAGATTCGGCCTAATCATGCGTAGGGATAAAATTAACTAGAATCAGACTCAAACCCTGTCTCTAGAAATCATCCTGAAGTGGGCCTTCTGCAAGGCCCGCCGAAGCTTCGATGAGGCAGGCCTCTGAAGGCCTTCGGGTCGAAGCTAGCAGGCCTGGTGGAAAGGCTTCTAAAGCCTAGAGCTCAATGGGCCTTCGACACTATAGGGCTTCGGCCCGATCCAGGACATGTGTATTTTTGGCCCAAATTACCAAAATTAATATTTTGACAACCTTAACCATTTAATGCCATTTTTTGCTATAAACACATGCCCCCCTTCCTTTTAGTGAACTAAGTGAACTAAAAGCACAATGGGCTAAGGACGATACCTCCCATATCGGCCTTTTGACACTTTCAAGCCGTTTGCCACACACTCGGGAAATACTTTTTCAAGTACCTGCCATTAAAAGCTCATAGAAACCGCTCTCCTTGTAGAGATTCTAGCACATATGCATTACCTGGAGCGATTTCAACTATTTTGAAAGGGTCTTCCCAACTATGTGACCACTTACCAAATTTT
The DNA here is from genome assembly GCA_019279435.1 of Zizania palustris. Taxonomy (NCBI): domain Eukaryota; kingdom Viridiplantae; phylum Streptophyta; class Magnoliopsida; order Poales; family Poaceae; genus Zizania; species Zizania palustris. Next base: position 17,772,091 of record JAAALK010000079.1, read on the forward strand.
GGGCTCTTAGTGCCTAATGGCAAAATCGTCTTCCAATCCGAGTCACCAACTTGAAACGATTTTGGTTTAACCTTCTTATTGTAGGCTCTAGCTACTCTCCTCTTGTCTATCTCTATAGCTTCTAAAGCCCTCAACCTCTTATCAGTCACTTCTTCTAAATTGTCCTTCAAAATAGTTTCATACTCATCGACCGATAAGCCATTTTGTTTTAGAACTCTTAAAGAGCCAAGATCCACTTCTATAGGTAGAACGACCTCTTGTCCATATACTAGCTCATATGGACTAACTTTGGTAGTACCATGCTTTGCAACTCTACAAGCTCATAATGCCTCGGAAAGCACTTCATGCCACCTCTTAGGGAACTCTTCGATTTTCCTCTTAATGATCTTAATCATGGTTTTATTACTAGGCTCGGCCTGACCATTGGCCTGAGCATAATATGGTGAAGAGTTTATTAACTTAATACCATAAAGTTCGGCAAAGTCTCTCACTTCCTTAGTAACAAATGAAGTACCCTGGTCTGTGGTGAGAGTTTGGGGAATACCGAACCTATGTATAATGTGTTTCAAGATAAAATCAAGTACCTCATTGTGAGTCATATTCTTGAGAGGCACGACTTTGATCCATTTGGTGAAGTAGTCCATCACGATCAACACGAACCGATGCCATTTTGAAGAAGGAGGGTAAATCTGGCCGATGAAGTCTAAACCCCAACTTCGGAACGACCATGGCTTCATAATAGGGTTAAGCAATGAAGTAGGAGCTAGCTGAATGTTTCCAAACTTTTGGCATGCTTCACACCCTCTATAATATCTAAAAAAATCCTCAGTCATAGTCGGCTAGTAGAAACCTGTTCTTTTGAGCATCCAACTCATTTTATGGGCCAACTCATGAGTGCCACAAATCCCTTCATGGACTTCTCCTATAGCTACTTGGGACTATTCATTGTCTAAACAACTTAAGAGTACTCCATCAACAGATCGGCGATATAGTATATCATCTAGCAACACAAATTTAAACACTTGTCGCCGAACTTTCCAATCAACCATTTGACTAGGGTTTCTCAAATACTCGACGATTGGAACTCTCCAATCGCTCTTATGGGCTTTCCGGACGGTTTGCTAGATCATTCCCTAGAGTGACGACTAAACTACTGATTTTATAGTGTCCCCGAGCCTTTTCCGCTTCTGCCGAAGCCTGGCCGGTTTGGCCGTGCGGAGCCGGTCAGTCCGAAGGCTCCTACCAGAGGGTTCGGGTTCCCGAAGACCCTCACTGTCCAGCGGGCTTCGGTGTAGGGGCTCCGTCGCACTAGGCCCATCGGCAGACGGAGTGTTCCAGCCTAGGGGCTCTAGTGCGCGGCACTCTCTGGTGGCCGGAGGGGTCTGTCCCAGAGGGTTTGGCAGCCCTCGCGCCTGTCTGAAGATCCTGGCTTCAGTAGTGAGACCAAGCATTGGCTTTTCCTGTATAGAAAATTCACCTCTCTTGATTTGATATCCAGATGCTTGCTGAGCCAAATCATTTGCAATGGAATTAGCCTCTCTTGACACGTGAGAAATTTTGAAGTCATCAAAAGTAGCATCTATATCTAAGAATTTATTCAAGTAGCTATTTAGCAAGCCGCTAAGACATTGAGCACTCTTAGCTACCTGTTGTACTACTAACAGGGAATCACCGAGCACATGAACATGTTTAGCACCTATAGATTCTAGCAATTCCAGTCCTAGCAACAAGGCCTCATATTCAGCCTAGTTATTGGTAGAGGGAAATTCTAAACGGGCAGAGGTTGCAAAGTGCATCCCATTGGGTGATATGAGAACCACTCCAATACCTTGGCCACTTTTGCAAGCTGAACCATCAAAATAAAGTTTCCATAGTACTACTTCAATTAGAGCAACATTGTCACGCCAACGGACATCTATGTGGTGATCAACTATAAAATTAGCGACAATTTAACCTTTCATAGATCTTAGGGGTTCATAGGCCAAATCATATTCAATCAAAGCATAAGCCCACTTTCCAATTATTCCACATAGAATCAGCTTTTGCAACATGTATTTTATGACATCGGTTTGGCAAGCGACAATACATGTAGTAGGGAGAAGATAGTGATGTAATTTGGTACATCCGTAGTAAAGTGATAGACATAAGCATTCCACAAACGCGTACCAGGTTTCGGCGTCCAAGAGGCGGCGGCTCAAGAACGTGATTATGTATTCTTTTCCCTCCACCTCCTGGGTTAGCACTGCCCCAATCACGTTGTCTTCTGCTGCAATGTATAGCCAAAATGGAATCCCAGCTTTTGGTGCTCTCACCATAGGTGGCGATGATAAGCACTATTTATTCTTTTCAAAGGCGCTTTGCTGACTTGCCTCCCAAGTGAACTCGACTTCATTCTTTAACCGGAGTATGGGGACAAAGGCATCAATCTTGCTAGACAAGTTAGATATAAAGCGACGGAAATAATTCATCTTGCTTAGCAACTTCTGCACATCTTTATTGCATGTCAGCACTTCAAAGTTTCTAATCTTCTCAAGTGAGGAACCTAGTGAGGGTCGTCACTATGGTTCGAGGTTATGATGAGTGATTGACGGGATATTTGTCATCAGTTTGTGTCTGGATGTATGGATATGTGTGTGTCTATGTTTGTCTCGTGTGTGTAGGCTTGAGTTATTCATCAATTGTCGATGGCAAGGGATCAGGGTTAGACGGGGAGTCTAATGCCAGATGGTCGAGGGTGTCAGTCAAAGTCGAGAGTGTACTCAGATGTACGCATGGAGATTGAACAGGACGTGAGTTGAAGGTTGATCAAAACGAAGTGTCGATCGAGTTAGTGAAAGGGAAGCCAGTTCAAGTGACAAGGCGGCTCGAGAGATCAAGAGCGGGAGAGACTTGCTGCCAATCGAGTTCGTGGACTGACGACGGTCATCTTCGATCAAGGGATGTTTTGTCGGTTTTTGCTGAAAACCGTCGATTCATTAAATGTTTCCTTTTAATACAATAATTAGGAGTTTAGTTTTAGTTGAGTAATTTAGTTTTATATTGTAAACTTTTGGTATATTTTTAGAATTGCAAAGTTCTGAAAATATATTAAAAAGTGGTGTCAATTAAGTTGTATTTCTTTTTGAGTCAAGTAGGAGAGTTATTTCCAGTTTTCCTTTTTCTGAAATTGTGTCTTGACCTTATGTATAAATCTGGAAAGTAGGTGGACTTATGTGTAAAGTTGGCTCTTAGGGTATGGCTATATAATGGACCTTATACCTAAAGAGTTGGCTTCCCTTTTGATGAAAAAAATCTGAAAACACTATGTGCTGAGATCTTTCTATTCTGAAATTTGATCTTCATCTCCTTTAATCTGTGTTTTTGCTGTTCTTTTGTTCTTTACCCTCGTGCTGGTACTGTTGTTCATCCGAAATTCCTGTAGCTCGTCCAGTTCTTCAGTTGTGTCTCTACTGCGCCGCCAAGATTATTTTGATGAGGATTGCTTCATGAGTTCTAGCTTCTGTACAAAATTTTTGGAGTGTTTGGAGGACATGTTATGGTTGAGTTTTCTGTGATTCTTGTGGTGTTTTAACAACTATTTCATCATCTAAAAGAAGCTTTGAAGAAAACCTGTTGTTGTATACTCAGAAACATGCTGTGATGAAAACTGATTGGTAGAACTTGTGATCAATTTTCTCTTGGTTTCGGGTACTGATTTTGAGTGTGGTTCTTCAATCCAGTCATTCTATCAAGGATTCATCTAAGGAAGAGAAGGTTCTAATCAGGACAAGTATTAGAGAACAAGGAAGTAGTGCTGAAGTTTCATCAGGTATTCTTCTATTCATAATCAGTTTTGTTTACTCTGAATAGAGGTGTTCCCCTTTAGGTTGTTTGAACAAAAAGCTGGTCTATTCTTGTGATTGTACTTTTTTAGAATGAAGAGAATCTTATCTAGGAATTCATGTCTGCTGTTGATTTTTTAGATCTGGAAATATTGTTTAGTCTGTTTGAGTGTTGATAAATTTCTCAGTAAAGTGTGATCTGAATACTAGTCTGTTCTAAGTTTTTAAGTGAATCTCATCTTTAGCAATTCTGTCTTATTCAGTTTCTAGGAATCAATTTTGTGTCAAGAATTTACATAACTTTGTTTGATTGTTTGGTACTAATTAAATCAATTTAAATGAAGTATTCTAAACCTGTTTGAAGATTTTTACTTCCTTTGCTTGGTTTGGTTGATGTGTTATAATTAAGTGTTGAACTTTTGAATGTGTGAACTTTTGAACTTTTGAATTCTGTTTAGAAATTCAGAATGTGTGAACTTTTGAACTAGTTTGAAAACTATTGGCGTAAAAGATTATGCTAACAGGTTCTCTAAGATTAAGAACTAACAAATAAGGAGTTTGTGAAGTGAACTATCTCAAGCCTCCGAATAGGATAATAGCTCAAAGTAGTTCAAAGTTGTGTATTGAATATCTGAATATTCGATGCCTATTACAGGGTGAGAAAGGGGGTATTTATAGGTAAAAACTGGAAGGAAAAGACCTTTTTACCCCTCAATTACAACCTATATAGTGGAAACTATTCGGCACCCCGAATAGGGCTAAAATAGTGAAATATGTCCGAAGAGGACATATAAGGAAGACGTCCCATCAGTATTGCTGTCTCCCACTATAGAGACGGAGCCTTCGGAGGGTATCTTCGAACTGGGGTTCAGAGGACCCTTCGGCTTAGAAACTTCATCAACTTGGGGACAAGCTTCTGTCTTAGAACTTCATGAGTTTTCCTTGTCTCTTGATCTTGAAGATCCTGAGGATGAAGTATTTCCCCCTAACAGTAGCCCCTCAAATACGCTTCTCCAACATAACCTGTATAGCAGGAGAGTAGTATACGCAAGAAATATTTTCATGCTCGGGGACTTAGAAAAAATTGAAGGCATTGTAACCATTCGAGGTGTCTTCAGCGTCGGAGGTATGTCTGATGGAAGCTTCGAACTTGGACTCCCGTGTGAAAGATTTGCAAGGAAACGAACCATTGCGGAGGCGAAGCATCACAGAGAGCCGTTAATTTTGAGCCGTTACCCTTCAAGTGGCCGTTAGGCTTCCAGGAAAAAGTAACGGACAAATTTTAACTGCGAGTTCACACCTTTTTCTTTTTGGCTCCACCCATCAGAGATAGAAGTCGAACATGCAATGTGAATGCATACTGTTGCGAGAAAATATCTCATCTTCGGGGTTATTGCCGAAGCAACATAAAGGAAGATAGCGGATTCGAAGGTTCCCAGACGATCATCTTCGAAAATACCCGGAACCAAGTTCGAAGTACGAAGATAGGCATTGGTTCGGAGTACATCTTCGAACTAAGGCCCTCCAAGATCTTTTCTGCCAGCTAAGATGGAAGACTTATCTTCTTTCTCATTAGATTAGTCGTTTACCATTTTAGCCCTATTAAGGGAACCGAATAGTTTCCACTATGTCGGTTGTAATAGAGGGGTAAATAGGTCTTTTCCTTAATGTTTGGGCCTATAAATACCCCCCATTTCACCCAGTAATAGGGACCGAATACAAGTTATTCAATACACACATTCGAACTATTCTAAGTTATTATCCTTTCGGAGGCTTAGAACAGTTTGCTTCACAAACACTTCGTTTGTTAGTTTCTTTTCCACAGAAACCTGTTAGCGTAATCTTTTACGCCAATAGTTGGCGCCGTCCGTGGGGAACCTAGTCCGAAAAACTTCGTTCTCTACCAACCTTTTACATCATGCCTCCTAAGCGGAGCGCACCCCGCAATCCCACTCGGAGGTCCTCTCGGATCTCCGGAGAGATACCCTTCGACACAGTTGAAGTCGGAGGGTCTTCGGCTTTCCCTCCACAAACTCCGGAAGGAGCTTCTATCCCTCGAGCATACGAAGCTTCTCCGCCAACCCCTTCCATACTCCGACAGTCCGGAGTCCCTTCTCCACCCTCCATCCCAATTCGAACTGATCCTGTCAGTTCTCAAGACCCGGAAGATCCTTCCGGAGGAAATGAAAACAATCTTAGAGATATGGCCAGCCAAATGGCCAACCTTCAAGCTGAAGTGGTAAGGTGGCGACAGGAAGCTGCGAACAGGCTCCGCTCTCAAGCCACCCCAACCATCCCAGAAGTGCCCGAAGACGACGATCTTAATTATCCCGAAGCCCCGGAGAATGCCTCCTTCGACAATGAATCTCCGCTGCATCCTGAGCTGCAGAAGGTTCGCTTTGATCCAAAGTTCAATACTTCGAAGCTCTGTAAGTATGCCGGAGATGAAGATCCCGGAGAGTTCGTTCGGTCTTATGCCCTGGCAATTGAGGCTAGCGGAGGTGTTCGAGACACCATGGCGAAGTGCTTCCCTTTGGCTCTTGAAGGAGTGGCATTGAGATGGTTCTGGTCCTTAAAGCCAGGATCAATCAATTCATGGTCGCAGCTGAAGAAGAAGTTTATAAGCAACTTTCAGGGTACCTTCGTGCCTCCTATGTCAACAGGAAGCCTTTTCCAGGTGAAACAACTCCCCGGAGAAACATTGAGGCAGTACTTTAAGCGCTTCTCTCATACGAAGTCGCAAATTCGGGGGCTGTCCACATCTTCAGTGGTTGATGCAGCTCGGGAAGGCGTCAGTCATCAAGGCCTTCTGGATAAACTGCATCGGAAGAGCATCTCCTCAGTCTCTCAGTTGATGTCATACTTCGAGGAGTATGCGAGGTCAGAAGAGGGTTGGCTTCGGAGGACTGCTGCTACTTCGTCCATATTGCAAGAAGTCAAAGTAGAAGTGAAAACTTCGGCACAGCCGCAGGAACCAGTCTTCGAAGTGCAACATGATCGGAGAAGAGGGCAAAAGCACCCTCGTTCTGAAGTTATGAATATTGCACCCCCACAGAAGTTTACACCAAGAGCTCCACAGTCTATGGGGAACAAGGCCAGCGGCTGGAGGCCGCCAGGGAAAACGGCTGGCAAGGGCCAGACCCTTTTCTGCTGCATTCACGGAGAAAATCGAAGCCATGCAACTGACACTTGCAAGGCTATACTTACCCTAAGGGGAGAGTACTTAGAGAGAACTTCAGGTCGAGGTAGTACCGACCGAGTTCCAGCTGCAGCGCGCCCATAGCCGGTCCAGGCTGTGGCACGAATAGAAAATTTTGATGCTGCAAGGCACCCTCCGGTGGCCAATGTTATGCCACCTCCGAAACAAGAGGAAGGGCAAGATAGAGGAAAAAGAGTAGTTATCCCTATCTCCGGAGGAGGTACCCTCGGAAGCATGTCCAAGAGACAGCGAAGAGAGTACGTTCGGGAAGTAGGTCATATTGGGACTTCGTCATCTGCAGCTGCAATGCCGTAGTGGTCTCACGTTCCGATATCTTTCTCTGCGGAGGATGCAGCTGGTATTAAGTTCCCGCACGTAGATCCATTGGTTATCACTGCTGATATTGCGGGCACTGAAGTCCGAAGGGTGTTAATTGACGGAGGTAGCTCGGCAGATATCATTTTTGTTCAAGCCTTCGATCAGTTATGCATTTCCAGGAAGCATCTTCTTCCAGCGGCTCGTCCTTTGCAAGGCTTCTCAGGACCCCCGCTTGATGCACTTGGTCAGATAGGCCTGGAAGTTACCTTCGGAGAAGGTTTATTAGCCCGGACTGAAGAAGTAATTTTCGATGTGATAGATGCCCCGTATGCTTATAACGTCATCTTCGAAAGGGGCATGCTGAACCAGTTTGGAGCTGTGGCGCATCACAATTACTTGTGCATGAAGATGCCCACACAAGCAAGAGTCCTTACAATCTTCGGAGATTAAGCCATTGCTCGGAGGGCGGAATATGGTCATGGTCCCCCGCTTGATCCGAGGCAAGTAAACAGTGTGCAAAATAATGAAGAAATTTTTTCAGCCTCCTCCGAAGCTTCGAAGAAGTCTTTTCCGAGACCAAGTCCTGAAGGAGAGATTGCAACGAAGGTCATTGTTAAAGATGGTAAAGAGTACACTTTTCAGTTTGGTAAAGATTTACCTCCTGAAGTTGCAACCTCCTTGGAAAAGGTGGTGGAAGAAAATTTGGATGTCTTCGCTTGGTCTGACGAAGATATCACCGGAGTCGATCGGGATATCATTGAACACAGTTTACTTGTAAACCCGAAGGCCCGGCCTGTTCGGCAAGGACTCCGGAAGATGTCCGCAGAGAGAGCTGCTCTGGCTAAGGACGAAGTTGAAAAACTATTGAAGGCTGGGATTATCAGAGAAGTGGCTCACACAGAATGGTTAGCCAACCCAGTCTTTGTCAGAAAGAAGTCTTCCGGAAAGTGGCGCATGTGCATTGATTTCACATCCTTGAATAAAGCATGCCCACGTGACCCCTACCCCATGCCCCGAATTGATCAACTGGTTGACTCCACTGCAGGTTCGGAGTTATTAAGCTTCCTTGACGCGTATTCTGGTTACCATCAAATTTTGTTGAAGCGCGAAGATGAAATCAAGAAAAGCTTCGTAACTCCTTCGGTAGTCTTCTGCTATGTAAGAATGCCCTTTGGCCTAAGAAATGCCGGGGCTACTTTTTCAAGATTAGTTGCTAAGGCTCTAGGTCATCAACTAGGTCGCAATGTGGAGGCCTATATGGATGATATTGTAATAAAGAGTGCTTTAAAGCACCAACATAGCCTAGACTTAGCAGAAACATTCAATAGCCTTCGGGCATGTGGGATCCGTCTTAACCCCGAAAAATGTATATTCGGAGCTAAGGCTGGAAAATTGTTAGGGTATTTAGTTTCAAGCAGGGGAATTGAAGCTAGCCCTACTCAAATAACTGCGCTGCAGAAGATGGCTTCTCCGGAGAATTTAAAGCAAGTGCAAAAGCTGACTGGGCGTCTGGCCGCACTTAGCAGGTTTTTATCAAGGTCTACGGAGAGGAGCTTGCCAATATTCAAAGCTTTGAAAGGGTCCGAAGATTTTGCATGGACACCGGAGTGTCAGAGAAGCTTCGAAGATATTAAAGATTATCTCAGTAATCTGGCTACACTCACGGTGCCTACTGCGGATGAAACCCTACTCCTGTACCTTGCAGCTACAGGTTCAGCTGTCAGCGCAGTCCTTGTCAGAGAAGTGGATTTCAATGGGAAGTTGGTCCAAAATCCTGTTTATTTTGTATCCGAAGCATTATCAGGAGCGAAGACAAGATACTCCGAACTTGAGAAGTTCGTTTATGCTCTGATAATGGCTTCGAGGAAGCTAAGACATTATTTTTTGGCTCATAATGTAATTGTACCAACTTCGTATCCCTTAGGAGATATGCTCTGAAGCAAAGATTCCACTGGAAGGATTGGAAAGTGGGCAGTCGAGCTAGCACCCTTCGGCATATCTTTCTTGGCAAGGACAGCTATCAAATCCCAAGTCCTAGCAGACTTCGTAGCAGAGTGGACTCCACCTGCGAATTTGACTCTGGAGAAATCAAGTGACGGAGTTTGGACTGTTTACTCCGATGGGGCTTTCCAAGCATCCGGAGCAGGCATTGGGGCAGTGTTGATTTCACCGTCAGGGCAAAGAGCAATGTACTCTGCAAGACTCAACTTTAAGTCTACCAATAATATAGCGGAGTACGAAGGGATTTTATTGGGACTCCAGAAAGCACGTGCTCTAGGGGCTACAAGAATAATTATAAAGACAGATTCTCAGATAGTAGCAGGGCACGTAGACAAAAGTTTTCATGTTCGGCATCCACAGCTTGCAAAGTACTTAGAAGAAATCCGCAAAATCGAAGCACACTTCAAGAGTATTTCCATTCGGAGTATACCAAGAGCGGAAAACGTGCAAGCGGACATTTTAGCGAAGGCTGCAGCCGGAGCTGTGGATGTGCCTGAAGAAGCTTTCTATGAGGAGCTCAATATACCTTCGGTGCCACAAATTGCCTCTGCGGAGATTCTTTGCATTCCTAGTGCAGATTGGAAAGATTCGATCATAGAACTCTTGCAAGGAGGAACAAATTTGCCCGAAGAGCCCCAGTTGTCAAGATTAAAGCTCAGAGCCAGAAACTATCAGTTAATCAACGGTATATTATACAAGGCCGAAGTGTGTTCCCTTCTACTCCGATGTATATCTCAAGCCGAAGGCCAAGAAATTCTTCGAGAAATTCATGAAGGCCTTTGTGGAAGCCATTTAGCCCCTAGAGCTCTGGCAGGAAAAACACTTCGCCAGGGGCTTTATTGGCCCACAATAACAGCTGATGCGGAGAGCTTGGTCCGCACTTGTCAAGGATGCCAGTGGATGGGTCGACGGAGTCATCGCCCACCAACAGCTCTTCAAGTCATTGCTCCTGTATGGCCTATGGCCAGATGGGGTATGGATTTAATTGGTCCCTTTCCGTTAGCAAAGGGAAATCTGAAGTTCGCAGTGGTAGCTATTGAATATTTTTCTAAATGGGTAGAAGCAGAACCCTTAACAGCTATCACTTCGAACAATGTACAGAAATTCTTCTGGAAGAACATTATTTGCCGGTTCGGAGTGCCTAGATACCTCACAGTTGATAATGGAACACAGTTCGACGCAGAACCCTTCAGGAAGTTTTGCGAAGACCTAGGCATTCAGCTATGTTTTGCGGCAGTGAGGCATCCCCAGTCGAATGGAGCCGTAGAGCGAGCCAATGGAAATATTTTATCAGGGCTAAATCGAAGAATAGTAGGATTAGCAAAGGGACTGTGGACCAAAGAGCTTCCAAAGATTCTATGGTCCATTCGGACTACGCAAACAAGGTCCACAGGTTTTACTCCATTCAGACTACTATTCGGAGATGAAGCTATGACTCCAACGGAGCTCAAAGGGGGATCATTTCGCAGCACTGAACCGGACATTGAAGAAGAAAGACAAGCTTCGTTAGATTTATCAGAAGAAACAAGACTTCGGGCTGTAGCTAATTTATCAAAGTATCATCAGCAGACGAAGGCTTGGTATGACCCGAAGGTTAAGCTCAATGAACTAAGACCTGGTCATCTTGTTCTACGAAGCATTATAGCACCAGGGAAGTTAGGCAATAAATGGGAAGGTCCATATTTAATTGTCCGCTCAGGGTGCCCTGGTTCGTTTAACTTAGCTAATTTAGAAGGTGAAGAGTTAGCACACACTTGGCATGCGGAGCACCTAAAGCGATACTTCGCATAAGGGCTCCTTGTAATTCGCTTGTAATCATCTCCTAAATTAATAAAGCATATGATCCTGATAGTGCCTTCCCCTCATAGACTTCCAGCTTCCGAGTGGACGCACTGGAACCGCGGGGTCGACCGAGAGGGAAGTGTCATGAAGCTGGGTTGTATTTTCGGACTTCGAACCCATAAAGTTCGAAGCTTCCGACGTGGGGGCTGGCATAATCCGAAGCCCAGGCCATCGGCTTGTAGGCATCCGTAAAAGAGCCCAAAACCACACCCTACGGAGTCCAAGCCATTCGCTGGTAGACTTCTGTAAAAAGAGCCGAAGGTGGCCAAATCCTGCGAAGTCCAAGCCATTGGCTGGTAGACTTCTGCAAAAAGAGCCGAAGGTGGCCAAAATATACAGAGTCCAAGACATTGGCTGGTAGACATCCGTAAAAAGAGTCCAAAGAGACCATTGCAAACTCCGAACCATTGGTTCGTCAGAGATCGCAAAAATAAGCCGAAGGTGGCTAAAGCAAAACAGCATTTGAACCATGAGCTTCGAATGTCTGTTAACATAGTCCAAAGTGACAAATTTTTTAAGACACTAAAGTGTCCTGAAAGTTATCTCAACTGATTTCTTTCATAAAACAAAGGTACTAAATTACCATTCTTCTGACTACAAATAGTCGAAGACATTTCATAAGATTTTAAAAGATCTTTAAATGATAGATGGGCTCCGAACCCCCAAAAAATTGTACTCCGAAGTTTTTTCTTTGCGCATAACCATCTTTGAATACATTTCGAAGTTGCTTATACCCAAAGAGGGGCTAGTAAATATGGAGACAATTTTAAATCGGCATTCATTATTGAAATAAATGTGTTTACAGATTACACTATGAAAAATTGGTATCTATACCAAGAAGGAATCGGAGACATCTTCGGTCCCGAAAGCTAGGGGTGGAACGACTAGTTCCAACATCGGAAGTTCTAAGAACTTTACGTTTAACTCTCTTCCTCCCCCTCGAAGCTCTAAAATCCTTCCGCTCTTGTTGAAGCTCGGCCCAAGTTCGAAGCCGTTGGGGGCTTCTTTCCCAGCTTCTAAGATCTTCAGATCTTTTATTTCGAGCTTCACTTTCGTCTTTAGACCAAATAGTGTCTTCAGAAGACGAGGTGTTTGCGTCAACCTCTTTCTCTTCCTCTTTAATATAAGACAACACATCTTTGATTACTTCGGGCGCAATTACGCCGGAGTCATCTCGAGGAATTAGAAATCGAGGACGCTTGTAAGTCTTTAGAAGTTCGAAGGTATTCCATAATGAACGAAGTTCGTCGTTAAGTTCTAACACTTCGATATCTTCCATAAGAGGCAAAGCCTAAAAATATAACAAACAAGATTTTCATTGATAAAATGTTTACAAGCATAAAGCTTTACATAATCAAAAATCCTAAATGATTCCTAAATCCGCGGGTTCGGAGGAGGCTGACTGCTCGAAGCTTGGTTCCGAACTTGCTTCTGGCGTTGCCCTTCATCGATCCAAGCCTTGATCGCGGAACGACCTTCGGCTCTCCATGAGGTTTGAAAGGCTCGCCAGGCGGCAGTCACGCCTTCGGAAGGATTCAAAAGCTGCTCGTCGTCGAAGGTAATGGAGCCCTCTGCGCTCGGAGTGATTGTTCGGCCCAAATCCTCGTAGTAACGAAGTAGTCCGAGGGCAGACACTTGTCCGGAGAGTTCTCCATAACGAATGCCTGCCATCTTCATTTGCTTCGCTGCTCCTTGGATCCTTTTTAACCGGCGCAGCAGAGTCACGTTATCATCCGAAGGAAGTGATCCAGTAGTACCGAAGTACTCTAGAACACCTAACATCTGTTCGATGACCTCCGTAGCTACCTTCTCCGACTTAAGCTTTTCTTCAATTAGTACATCCTTGCTCGAAGTCGTTTCTGCCAAAACTCCAGAAATCCTAGCATTCTCCGTAGTTAAAATATTCTTCTGGTTTAGGAGTTGGCTAGCTTCCTCTTGGAGCCTTACAAGTTCGGACCCAGCACTAGCATGCTCCAACCGCACCTTTTCAATTTCAGCCCGAAGCACGATTCTTTCTGCTTCGAGCTCCTTATTAGCAGCCTCCAAGCCCTGTCTGGCCCTACGCTCCGTTGAAATCACATTATCCATTTGAAGTACTCTAGCTTCGGAGAAAGATAAGTTGCGTTTAAGAGCTTCATTTTCTTCCCGAAGCTGAGCAATTTCATTCTCGCTTGATAAAGTTGCAGCGCGGGCCAAGACTGCTTGCTGAGAAAAGAAAAAACTAAAGTAAGAAATTATTCATGTATAATTTGCTACTGGTTCGAAGATGTACTCCGAACCCAATATAATTCGCTAAAGATATTGGCTCGAAGGTGCTCCGTACCTGCTAGGCCGCTCGTTCCAGGGCAACGTTAAGCTCCGAACTCTTCGCCCTGCTTAATTTTGCTACCAGCTCTGTCTCCCCGACTTCGCAACTCACTCGACCTAAAGGTTTGAGCAGAGTCCGAAGCCCAGTTTGCTCCAAGAAAGGAGTTAAGAGAGGGAGCATTGCCGAAGCCTCTTGGTCATCCCTGCTTGGCGAAGGTCCGGAGCGTTCTCCTGAGGTCCTTGGAACTTCGAAAGATGGCCGCCCCTCAGTTGATTCACTTTCATCTGTTGACTCAGACGAAGTTGATCCTTGAGTAGGGAGAGGCTCTATGTGTCTTTTACCCCTTCCAGGCCCCTGTTGAGTGACCTCTGGGTGTAGCTCCGAAGTTGTCGAAGGCCTTTGAATTGTGTCTTCGTGATGTACTTCGTCCGAAGGGGGCTCTGCAAAAGCAAAGATATTATACAATTTTGCAGAAAATAATAAAAGAATTATGCGAAGTTTACCTTCGACATTTTGGGGTCATTCGAGCACCGGACTGCTCGGAGGATCGAAGGTGAGGTCTTCGTCTGAATCCACAGTTAAAATTTCAGCTGCCGGAGTATCTCCGTGAGCAGTCCTCCCTTCATCCACAACTGAAGTTGTAACTTCAACTTCATCTTCGCCCATAGGGGCTTCGATTTGCTCTTCTTCTTGAGCATCCGGAGCTCTCACTTCTTCAATATTAGCTTGAGGCTCCGGCATACCTGCAGTATCTTCAATGTGAATATTTTGTTGAGCTGCATCTTCATCAATCAATCTCACTAATAATATACCTTCATCTTCTTTAGAACCGGAGATTGAGGTTCTTGAGCTCGAAGGCGCAGGATTCGAAGGTGCGAGATTTTTCGGCTTCCGAGCCACCTTCTTCACCGGAGTCTTTGCGGAGCTCGAAGCTCCGGCTTCAGCTATCCTCTTCTTGGGTCCTTTCTCCGAAGGCACCCAGTCCATCAGAGGGGGCGGAGTCAACTCCAACATTCCCCATACTCTGTTAAACCTCTCCCAACTCCCGACCAATTTAACTCTCCATTCTTTTTCAGTCGGAGTTGGGGCACCCAAAATCTTCTCCGAAGCCCTTACAATTTGCTCTGAAGTAATAGGGGCTGAAGAAGCTAAAAATAAATCAAATTAGTCTTTCTTCGAAGTAAATATGTATAATGCATGTTGGTTTCGAAGTTACCTGTAGGGCTCGAAGTCAAGTTGATCTTGCGGAGACCGCCTTCCGAGTCATCTTCGAAGACGATAGGCCAGTTGGCCATCAACGGAGAAATTTGCAAGCCAAGAAATTCTTCGGCCAAGTCTCGCATACTTAACCTTCGGCTAATCTTTTGAAGCAGGTTAAGACGAGCTTCGAGCTGACCTTCGTTGGGCTGCACCAAAGCTTCCTTCCGGAATTGAATTTCTTTGAGGGGCCCGGCCAGAGGACTGCTTGCCCCAACTTCGGCATAGAACCATCTTAGAATCCAATCAGTATACCATCTGGCATTGATGGCCTTGGCAGGAAATTGAAGAGCATACTCATCTCGAAGCCTAAAGTTAATACTGCCGAAGGATACTAATACTTTTTCACCTCCGGGGCCTACGAAGGTCTTTGGTTGGCATGTAGCCCTATGCAATGCGGCGAAGATTTCTGCCCTTCCTTCGCACCCTTCGGCTCTCAAGGCCCATTCGAAGATAGCCAATCTAGCTACCGCATTCGGAGATAATTGAGGGAGGGTTACATGGAACAGATCCAGTACCTCTGCCAGGAAGTCCACTGCAGGGAGGCCCAAGCCAGCTTCGAAGAAGGCTTCGAATACCACTACTTCTCCGGGTCTTGGCGTTGGAATCATCTCTTTGCCTGGCTTCCGAATCATAACTCCATTACTGATTTTTCCTCCCGCTGCGATTGCTAGTGACTCTCTTTTGCAGGTAGAAGACCCCAACTGGAAAGACTGATCCAAATACTTTGTCGATGGTGGGCACAGACCTTGGTCATCGGCGATTTGGGGATTTCTCCCTCCTGCCGCCATTGATGTCGCCGCCGGTACCGAAGGTACCGCCGCCAATGCTGCCGCCGCTGCTGCTGCTGCCGCCTGCTGCCGAGCCAAAGCCGACGGAGGTGCAGATCCCTTAGTCTTCACCATCGCGATCGCCCGATTGCTTTGAAGAAATGGAGGCTAGGGCTCAAGAACTCAAAGGGCTAAAAAGTTTTTGATTGCGAGAATGCGGTGAAAAGGTAACCGGTTAACTTCTAGGCCTTCTATTTATAGCCTAGATTTCACTTTTTTACCGTTAATCCATGTCGTTTCGCATTCCTGCCGTTACTTTTCCCCGAGATTAACGCTTACTACAGTTTCCGTTGGAAACAGAAACTTAACGGCTATTTTCTCTAAGTCTAAAAGACTTTCGAACTTCTTGAGTCGGTTCTAAGATAGTTCGAAAAACAATTACCTTAAGACCGATTCAGAGTTCATATCTTCATGCATTTCGAAGATAAAATAAAAACCAATAACCCCTATGTTTGGTTATCTTTTCCTTCCGTATACTGCTCTCCTAACGTTACAGGTCAAACGGAGAAGCGTATTCGAGGGGCTACTGTTGGGAGAAAATATCTCATCTTCGGGGTTATTGCCGAAGCAACATAAAGGCAGACAGCGGATTCGAAGGTTCCCAGACGATCATCTTCGAAGATACCCGGAACCAAGTTCGAAGTACGAAGATAGGCATTGGTTCGGAGTACATCATCGAACTAAGGCCCTCCAAGATCTTTTCTGCCAGCTAAGATGGAAGACTTATCTTCTTTCTCATTAGATTAGTCGTTTACCATTTTAGCCCTATTAAGGGAACCGAATAGTTTCCACTATGTCAGTTGTAATAGAGGGGTAAATAGGTATTTTCCTTAATGTTTGGGCCTATAAATACCCCCCATTTCACCCTGTAATAGGGACCGAATACAAGTTATTCAATACACACATTCGAACTATTCTAAGTTATTATCCTTTCGGAGGCTTAGAACAGTTTGCTTCACAAACACTTCGTTTGTTAGTTTCTTTTCCACAGAAACCTGTTAGCGTAATCTTTTACGCCAACACATACCCGAACCACAGTAACTGGAGGCGGAAGGGTTATAAAAGGGGGACTCGAACCTCAGCAGAATTTGTTATAGAGCCTTAGTTCTAAGCCCTCTTTCTTCAACCTTCAAGCTTTCCCCAATCTCCTGAGCAATCAACTGATGGTGATAACTAGTGCGACGGTGCCGGCTGCGACAAGAACCTTGGTGCACAAGCAAGCTTGGGCGGCATCAGTAGCGGTTGCAATGGCAGGAGCCCCGGGGGGTTCTTGGCCCAAGAACCCACGGGAACTCCGCCCACCGTCCAAGAAGCCATTGAGGCAAAGCTTCCTCCTCAGGCAGTCGGCGAGTACAACGGACTCCATCGAAGAAGCGGTGAATGGGAAGTTGGGCCCAGGGATGAGAACTCAGGTCCCTAGGACGGAAGTGACCCCAACACCTCAGAGCAGATAAGTAGTGGTCTTCGAGGCCTTCTTCGAGGTTGGGCTGGGGCTGCCTGCAATCAATTTCCTATCCGAGGTATTAGACATGTTTCATATCACTTCGGGCGGAGGGGTGCGAAGGGAGATCTGAAGTCTTCGTAGCCACCCACGAGGCCTCCTACCAACCGAAGCCGCAAGACGGACCAAGAGACTCCAAGGTACTGGTAGCCTTCGGAAGTGTGAACTTCCAACTTCAGAAGGAGTACTCGCATCACTTCCCGGCGAAGGCCATCAACGATCAGTGGTACACCAACTGGATACTCCAATGGTTCTACGCCGAAGTCGGAGAAGGTTCCAGCCTCGCGGGGCCCCTACAAGAAATTTGGTACCGGAAGGAAGCCGAAGCCACTCCGGACCCTAGCCTGCTTTCGACGCGGCTGGGGTTGCTTTCTTCGGTGGCCAGCCGCATGAGTATGCGGGACCTCGCGGAGGAATTCTTCTCCTTCTGAATCCCTCCTCTCGGAGCGGAGTGGCCGATAGCATTTCAAAATTCTTCGGAAGGAGAGCTTTGAAGGTTGGGTAAGCCTTCGCACTTCTGCATTAACATTGATTAGAAAATAGATAACATACTCAATAGAATGCTACCTTTTTCAGCGGCTCCTTTAGCGCTAGCTCAAGAGCAGATTGCCAGAGCCATAGAACGGGTGCTCAAAGCCCCTACAGTGGCAGAGAAGCAACGAAGGATAGTGTTGGGGGAAAATATTTCATCCTCAGGGTCTCTAAAGTAATAAGACAAAGGCAATCTACTAAACCAAAGTTCTAGTTTTAACTCTGGTTCAGTACGTGATTAAGTTCGAAGCATCAGTGAAGACCCCCGTTCGGAGTATAACTTCGAACGTAAAATCTTCAGAGAGCTTATCTGCAAGCAAGGATGGAATACTTATCTTCTTTCTCATTAGAGATTAGTATTTTACCATTTTAACCCTATTAGGGGTACCAAATAGTTTCCACTATGTCGGTTGTAATTGAGGGGTAAAAAGGTCTTTTCCTTAAGATTTTTACATATAAATACCCCCCATTCTACCGTGTAAGGAGAGAGGAATACTCAGTTATTCAATACACTACTTCGAATTACTTCAAGCTATTATCAAATTCGGAGGCTTGAAATAGTTCACTTCACAAACACTTTGTTTGTTAGTTTCCAATCTCTGAAAACCTGTTAGCGTAATCTTTTACGCCAACAGTTGGCGCCGTCCGTGGGGAACCTAGTCCAAAAAACTTTGTTCTCTACCAAGTTCTCAAACCATGCCTCCCAAGCGGAGTTCAGGTGGTAGTCATACTCGGAGGTCCCCTCAAACCTCTAGAGAAAGATCTCCGAACACAGTCGAGGTCGGAGGACCTTCGGTAATTCCTCTACCTCAGATTCCCGAAGGGATTCCCCTTCCTCGAGCATACAGAGTTCCTGCTCCAACTCCATCTATACTTCGGCCAGCCGGAGTCCCTTCTCCAGCTCCGATTCCGCTTCGAACTGACACATACAGTTCTAAAGACCCAGAAGATCCTTCCGGAAGAAATGAAGGTCTTGGCGACATGGCAACCCAGATGGCCAGTCTCTAAGCTGAAGTGGCGAGGTGCAGACAAGAGGCCGCAGATAGGCTTCGTTCTCAGGCCACCCCGGTCATTTCCGAAGTGCCTCAAGACGATGATCTTCCTTATCCCGAAGCCCCAGAGAACACGTCCTTCGATAGCGAGTCTCCGTTGCATCCCGAGCTATAGAAAGTGCGCTTCGACCCTAAGTTTAAAACTTCAAAGCTCTGTAAGTATTCCGGAGACGAGGACCCCGGGGAGTTCTCCTGTTCTTATGCTTTGGCAATTGAGGCCAGTGGAGGAGTGCGAGACACCATGGCCAAGTGTTTCCCTCTTGCTCTCGAAGGGGTGGCTTTGCGTTGGTTTTGCTCTCTGAAGCCGGGATCAATTAGAACGTGGGAGCAATTAAGGAAGAAGTTCATAAGTAACTTTCACGGTACCTTCGTACCCCCAATGTCTACGGGAAGTCTTTTCCAGGTGAAGCAGCTGCCTGGAGAGACTTTAAGACAATTTTTCAAGTGCTTCGCCCATACGAAGTCACAAATACGAGGGCTGACTACATCCTCCATAGTTGATGCAGCTCGAGAGGGAGTTACCCATGCGGGCCTCCTTGATAAACTCCATCGGAAACAGATATCCTCTATAGCTCAGCTGATGGCTTATTTTGAAGAATATGCTAGGTCAAAAGAAGGGTAGCTCTAAAGAACTGCTTCAACTTCGTCAATCCTGCAAGAAGTCATGTTCGAAGTAAAGACTTCAACACCTTCGCAGGGGCCTAATATCGAAGACCAGCATGACAGACGTCGGGGCCAAAAGCATCCTCATTCCGAAGTCCTAAACATTGCCCCTCCGCTAAAATTTTCCACTAAAACTTCGCAAGCCTCGGGAAGCAAGACCAGAGGCTGGAGGACGCCAGGGAAGCCGGCTGGCAAAGCCCAGGCCTTCTTTTGCTGCGTCCATGGTGAGAATCGAAGTCACACTACTGATGCGTGCAAGTCTATACTCGCTTTAAGAGGCGAGAACCTGAAAGGACCTCGGGTCGAGGCACTACTGACCGAGTTCCTTCTGAGGTATGTCCGGAGCATGTCCAGGCTGTGGCACGTATAGACAACTTCGACCCTACAAGACAACCTCCGGTGGTCAATATAATGCCACCTCCGAAGCAGGAAGATGGTCAAGATCGGGGTAAAAGAGTAGTCCTCCCCATTTCTGGAGGAGGGACCCTCTGTAGTATGTCGAAGAGACAGCGAAGAGAATATGTCCGGGAAGTCGGCGATATTGGAACCTCTTCGTCCGCAGCTACCATGCCCGAGTGGTCCCATGTGCAAATATCTTTCTCTGCAGATGATGTAGCTGGCATAAAGTTTTCGCATGCAGATCCCCTTGTTATTACTACTGATATAGCAGGGACTAAAGTCTGGAGAGTGCTGATTGACGGAGGGAGTTTAGCAGATATCATCTTTGTTCAAGCCTTCGATTAGCTCTGTATCTCCAGGAAACATCTCATCCCTGCAGCTCATCCCTTGCAAGGCTTCGCATGACCCCCTCTTGATGCCCTCGGCCAGATAGGTCTGGAGGTTGCTTTTGGAGAGGGGCTACTGGCAAGGACGGAGGAGGTGATTTTTGATGTTGTAGATGCCCCTTATGCATATAATGTTATCTTCGGGAGGGGCATGTTAAATCAGTTCGGAGCCGTGGCGCATCATAACTATTTATGTATGAAGATGCCCACGCAAGCGGGAGTACTCACTGTCTTCGGAGATCAAGCTACTGCGTGAAGAGCAGAATATGGTCATGGCCCCCCCTCTCGACCCGAGACAAGTGAACATTGTACAAGGAAATCCAGAGGATATCTCTAGTTCAGGTGAACCTTCGAAGAAGTCCTTCCCAAGACCCAGCCCCGATGGAGAAATTGTAACGAATGTTATTGTCAAAGACGACAAAGCCTATTCATTTCAGTTCAGCAAAGATTTCCCTCCATAAATCACTACTTCGTTAGAAAAAGTAGTCGAAGAAAATTTGGATGTCTTTGCATGGTGTGATGAAGACTGTTGGGGGAAAATATCTCATCTTCGGGGTTATTGCCGAAACAGCATAAAGGCAGATAGTGGATTCGAAGGTTCCCAGATGTTCATCTTCGAAGATACCCAAAGTCAAGCTCGAAGTACGAAGATA
Source organism: Zizania palustris (assembly GCA_019279435.1). NCBI lineage: Eukaryota > Viridiplantae > Streptophyta > Magnoliopsida > Poales > Poaceae > Zizania > Zizania palustris. The sequence continues at coordinate 17,792,852 of JAAALK010000079.1, forward strand.
GGCATTGGTTCGGAGTACATCTTCGAACTAAGGCTTTTCAAGATCTTTTCTGCCAGCTAAGATGGAAGACTTATCTTCTTTCTCATTAGATTAGTCTTTTATCATTTTAGCCCTATTAAGGGAGCCGAATAGTTTCCACTATGTCGGTTGTAATAGAGGGGTAAATAGGTCTTTTCCTTAATATTTGGGCCTATAAATACCCCCCATTTTACCCTGTAATAGGGACCGAATACAAGTTATTCAATACACACATTTGAACTATTCTAAGTTGTTATCCTTTCGGAGGCTTAGAACAGTTCTCTTCGCAAACACTTCGTTTGTTAGTTTCTTTTCTACAGAAACCTGTTAGCGTAATCTTTTACGCCAACAGTTGGCGCCGTCCGTGGGGAACCTAGTCCGAAAAACTTCGTTCTCTACCTTCTTACATCATGCCTCCTAAGCGGAGCGCACCCTGCAATCCCGTTCGGAGGTCTTCTCAGATCTCCGGAGAGATACCATTTGACACGGTTGAAGTCAGAGGCCCTTCGACATTCCCTCCGCAAACTCCGGAAGGGGCTTCTATCCCTCGAACATACGAAGCTTCTCCGCCAACCCCTTCCATACTTCGACCACCCGGAGTCCCTCCTCCACCTTCCATCCCAATTCGAACTGATCCTACTAGTTCTCAAGACCCGGAAGATCCTTCCGGAGGAGATGAAGATAATCTTGGAGATATGGCCACTCAAATGGCCAACCTTCAAGCTGAGGTAGCAAGGTGGCGACAGGAAGCTGCGAATAGGCTTCGCTCTCAAGCCATCCCAACTATCCCAGAAGTGCCCGAAGACGACGATCTCGATTATCCCGAAGCCCCGGAGAATGCCTCCTTCGATAATGAATCTCTGCTGCATCCTGAGCTGCAGAAAGTTTGCTTTGATCCAAAGTTCAAAACTTCGAAGCTCTGTAAGTATGCCGGAGATGAAGATCTCGGAGAGTTCATTCGTTCTTATGCCCTAGCAATTGAAGCTAGCGGAGGAGTTCGAGACACCATGGCGAAGTGCTTCCCCTTAGCTCTTCAAGGAGTGGCATTAAGGTGGTTCTGGTCCTTGAAGCCAGGATCAATTAATTCATGGTCGCAGCTGAAGAAGAAGTTCATAAGCAATTTTCAAGGCACCTTCGTGCCTCCCATGTCAACAGGAAGCCTCTTCTAGGTGAAACAGCTCCCCGGAGAAACATTGAGGCAATATTTTAAGCACTTCGCTCATACGAAGTCGCAAATCCGGGGGTTGTCTGCATCTTCGGTAGTTGATGCAGCTCGGGAAGGTGTCGCTCATCAAGGCCTCCTGGATAACTTCATCGGAAAAGCATCTCCTCGGTCTCTCAGTTGATGTCATACTTCAAGGAGTATGCGAGGTCAGAAGAAGGTTGGCTCCGAAGGACTGCCGCTACTTCGTCCATATTGCAAGAAGTTAAAGTAGAAGAGAAAACTTCGGCACAGCCGCAAGAATCAGTCTTCGAAGTTCAACATGATCGGAGAAGAGGGCAAAAGCACCCTCGTTCTGAAGTCATGAATATTGCACCCCCACAGAAGTTTACACAGAGAGCTCCACAGTTTTCGAGGAACAAGGCCAGCGGCTGGAGGCCGCCAGGGAAAACGGCTGGCAAGGGCCAGACCCTTTTCTGCTGCATCCATGGAGAAAATCGAAGCCATGCAACTGATACTTGCAACGCTATACTTACCATAAGGGGAGAGTACCTAGAGAGAACTTCGGGTCGAGGTACTACCGACCGAGTTCCAGCTGCAACGCGCCCCAAGCCGGTTCAGGCTGTGGCGCGGATAGAAAACTTTGATGCTGCAAGACACCCTCCAGTGGCCAATGTTATGCCACCTCCGAAGCAAGAGGAAGGCCAAGACCGAGGGAAAAGAGTAGTCCTCCCCATCTCCGGAGGAGGTACCCTCAGAAGCATGTCGAAGAGACAGCGAAGAGACTACGTCAGAGAAGTAGGCCATATTGGGACTTCGTCGTCTGCAGCTGCAATGCCGGAGTGGTCTCATGTGCCGATATCCTTTTCTGCGAAGGATGCAGCTGACATTAAGTTCCCGCATGCAGATCCACTTGTTATCACTGCTGATATTGCGGGCACTGAAGTTCGAAGGGTGTTGATTGACGGAGGTAGTTCGGCAGATATCATTTTTGTTCAAGCCTTCGATCAATTGTGCATCTCCAGGAAGCATCTCCTTCCAGCAGCTCGTCCTTTGCAAGGCTTCGCAGGACCTCCGCTTGATGCACTTGGCCAGATAGGCCTGGAAGTCACCTTCGGAGAAGGTTTGTTGGCTCGAACTGAAGAAGTAATCTTCGATGTTGTAGATGCCCCGTATGCCTATAATGTTATCTTCGGAAGAGGCATGCTAAACCAGTTCGGAGCTGTGGCGCATCACAATTATTTGTGCATGAAGATGCCCACACAAGCAGGAGTCCTTACAGTCTTCGGAGATCAAGCCATCGCTCGGAGGGCGGAATATGGTCATGGTCCCCCTCTTGATCCAAGACAAGTAAACAATGTGCAAGATAATGAGGAAATTTTTTCAGCCTCCTCCGAAGCTTCGAAGAAGTCCTTTCCTAGACCAAGTCCTGAAGGAGAGATTGCAGCGAAGGTCATTGTTAAAGATGGTAAAGAGTATACATTTCAATTTGGTAAAGATTTACCTCCAGAAGTTGCAACCTCCCTAGAAAAGGTGGTAGAAGAGAATTTGGATGTCTTCGCTTGGTTTGACGAAGATATCACCGGAGTCGATCGGGATATCATTGAACATAGTTTACTTGTAAACCCGAAGGCCCGGCCTGTCCGGCAAGGACTCCGGAAAATGTCTGCAGAAAGAGCTGCTCTAGCAAAGGACGAAGTTGAGAAATTGTTGAAGGCTGGGATTATCAGAGAAGTGGCTCACACAGAATGGTTAGCCAACCCAGTCTTCGTCAGAAAGAAGTCTTCCGGGAAGTGGCCCATGTGCATTGATTTCACATCCTTGAATAAAGCATGCCCTCGTGACCCCTACCCCATGCCCCGAATTGATCAATTGGTTGACTCCACCGCAGGTTCGGAGTTATTAAGCTTCCTTGACACGTATTCTGGTTATCATCAAATATGGTTGAAGCGCGAAGATGAGATCAAGACAAGCTTCGTAACTCCATCGGGAGTCTTCTGTTATGTAAGAATGCCCTTCGGCTTAAGAAATGCAGGGGCTACTTTTTCGAGGTTAGTTGCTAAGGCTCTAGGTCATCAATTAGGTCGCAATGTGGAGGCCTATATGGATGATATTGTAATAAAGAGTGCTTTAAAGCACCAACATAGCCTAGACTTAGCAGAAACATTCAATAGCCTTCGGGCATGTGGGATCCGTCTTAACCCCAAAAAATGTATATTCGGAGCTAAGGCTGGAAAGCTGTTAGGGTATTTAGTTTCAAGCAGGGGAATTGAAGCTAGCCCTACTCAAATAACTGCGCTACAAAAATGGCTCCTCCGGAAAATTTAAAGCAAGTGCAAAAGCTGACTGGGCGTCTAGCAGCACTTAGCAGGTTTTTATCAAGGTCTGCGGAGAGAAGCTTGCCTATATTTAAAGCATTGAAAGGGTCCGAAGATTTTGCATGGACACCGGAGTGTCAGAAAAGCTTCGAAGGTATTAAAGAGTATCTCAGTAATCTTGCTACACTCACGGTGCCTACTGCGGACGAAACCCTACTCCTTTACCTTGCAGCTACAGGTTCTGCCGTCAGTGCAGTCCTTGTTAGAGAAGTGGATTTCAATGGGAAGTTGGTCCAAAATCCTGTTTATTTTGTATCCGAAGCGTTATCAGGAGCGAAGACAAGATACTCCGAACTTGAGAAGTTCGTTTATGCTCTGATAATGGCATCGAGGAAATTAAGACATTATTTTTTGGCACACAATGTAATTGTACCAATTTCGTATCCTTTAGGAGATATGCTTCGAAGTAAGGATTCCACTGGAAGGATTGGGAAGTCGGCAGTTGAGCTAGCACCCTTCGGCATATCTTTCTTGGCAAGGACAGCAATCAAATCGCAAGTCCTAGCAGATTTTGTAGCAGAATGGACTCCACCTGCAAATTTAGTTCCGGAGAAGTCAAGTGACGTAGTTTGGACTGTTTATTCCGATGGGGCTTTCCAAGCATCCGGAGCAGGCATTGGAGCAGTGTTGATTTCACCTTCAGGGCAAAGAGCAATGTACTCCGCAAGACTCAACTTTAAGTCTACCAATAATATAGCGGAGTATGAAGGGATTTTATTGGGACTCCGAAATGCACGTGCTCTAGGGGCTACAAGGATTATTATAAAGACAGATTCTCAGATAGTAGCAGGGCACGTAGATAAAAGTTTCCAAGTTCGGCATCCACAGCTTGCAAAGTACTTAGAAGAAATCCGTAAAATCGAAGCACACTTCAAGGGTATTTCCATTCGGAGTATACCAAGAGCAGAAAATGTGCAAGCGGACATCTTAGCAAAAGCTGCAGCCGGAGTTGTGGATGTGCCAGAAGAAGCTTTCTATGAGGAGCTCAGTATACCTTCGGTGCCACAAATTCCCTATGCAGAGATTCTTTGCATTCCTAGTGCAGATTGGAAAAATTCAATCATGGAACTTTTACAGGGAGGAACAAATTTGCCCAAAGAGCCACAGTTGTCAAGATTAAAGCTTAGAGCCAGAAATTATCAAATAATCAACGGTATTTTATACATGGCCGGAGTATGTTCCCCTCTACTCCGATGTATATCTCAAGCCGAAGGTCAAGAAATTCTTCGAGAAATTCATGAAGGCCTTTGTGGTAGCCATTTAGCCCCGAGAGCCTTGGCAGGAAAAACACTTCGCCAGGGGCTTTATTGGCCTACAATAACAGCTGATGCGGAGAGCTTAGTCCGCACTTGTCAAGGATGCCAGTGGATGGGTCGACGGAGTCATCGCCCACCAACAGCTCTTCAAGTCATTGCTCCGGTATGGCCCATGGCCAGATGGGGTATGGATTTAATTGGCCCCTTTCCAGTAGCCAAGGGAAATCTGAAGTTCGCAGTGGTAGCTATTGAATATTTTTCTAAGTGGGTGGAAGCAGAACCCTTAACAGCTATCACTTCGAACAATGTACAGAAATTCTTCTGGAAGAACATAATTTGCCGGTTCGGAGTGCCTAGATACCTCACAGTTGATAATGGAACACAGTTCGACGCAGAGCCCTTCAGGAAGTTTTGCGAAGATCTAGGCATTCAGTTATGTTTTGCTGCAGTGAGGCATCCTCAGTCTAATGGAGCCGTAGAGCGAGCCAATGGAAATATTTTATCAGGGCTAAATCGAAGGATAGTAGGATTAGCAAAGGGACTGTGGACCGAAGAGCTTCCGAAGATTTTGTGGTCCATTCGGACTACGCAAACAAGGTCCACAGGTTTTACTCCATTCAGACTACTATTCGGAGATGAAGCTATGACTCCAACGGAGCTCAAAGGAGGATCATTTCGCAGCACCGAACCGGACATTGAAGAAGAAAGACAAGCTTCGCTAGATTTATCAGAAGAAACAAGACTTCGAGCTGTGGCAAATTTATCAAAGTATCATCAGCAAACGAAGGCTTGGTTTGACCCGAAGGTTAAGCTCAATGAACTAAGACCGGGTCATCTTGTTCTCCGAAGCATTATAGCACCAGGGAAGTTAGGGAATAAATGGGAAGGTCCATACCTAATTGTCCGTTCAGGGCGCCCTGGCTCCTTTAAGTTAGCTAATTTAGAAGGTGAAGAGTTAGCACATACTTGGCATGCGGAGCACCTAAAGCGATACTTCGCATAAGGGCTCCTTGTAATTCGCTTGTAATCATCTTCTAAATTAATAAAGCATATGATCAATAGTGCCTTCCCCTCATAGACTTCCAGCTTCCGAGTGGACGCACTGGAACCGCGGGGTCGACCGAGAGGGAAGTGTCATGAAGCTGGGTTGTATTTTGGACTTCGAACCATTGGTTCGAAGCTTCCGACGTGGGGGCTGACATAATCCGGAGCCCAAGCCACCGGCTTGTAGGCATCCGTAAAAGAGCCCAAAACCACATCATACGGAGTCCAAGCCATCGGCTGGTAGACTTTCGTAAAAAGAGCCAAAGGTGGCCAAAACCTGCGGAGTCCAAGCCATTGGCTGGTAGACTTCCGTAAAAAGAGCCGAAGGTGGCCAAAATCTGCCAAGTCCAAGCCATTGGCTGGTAGACTTCCGCAAAAAGAGCCGAAGGTGGCCAAAATATACGGAGTCCAAGCCATTGGCTGGTAGACATCCGTAAAAAGAGTCCAAAGAGACCATTGCAAACTCCGAACCATTGGTTCGACAGAGATCGCAAAAATAAGCCGAAGGTGGCTAAAGCAAAACAGAATTTGAGCCATGAGCTTCGAATGTCTGTTAACACAGTCCAAAGTGACAAATTATCTAAGATACTAAAGTATCTTGAAAGTTATCTCAAGTGATTTCTTTCATAAAACAAAGGTACTAAATTGCCATTCTTCCGACTGCAAATAGTCAAAGACATTTTATAAGATTTTAAAAGATCTTTAAATTACAGAGGGGCTCCGAACCACCAAAAAATTGTGCTCCGAAGTTTTTTCTTTGCGCATAACCATCTTTGAATAAAGTTCGAAGTTGCTTATACCCAAAGAGGGGCTAGTAAATATGGAGACAATTTTAAATCGGTATTCATTATTCAAACAAATGTGTTTACAGATTACATTATGAAAAATCGGTATCTGTACCAAGAAGGAATCGAAGACCTCTTCGGTCTCTAGAGCTAGGGGTGGAACGACTAGTTCCAGCGCCGGGAGTTCTAATAACTTTGCGTTTAACTCTCTTGCTCCCCTTTGAAGCTCTAAAATCCTTCTGTTCTTGTTGAAGCTTGGCCCAAGTTCGAAGTCGTTCGGGGCTTCTTTCCCAGCTTCTAAGATCTTCAGATCTTTTATTTTGAACTTCATCTTCGTTTTCAGACCAAGTAGCGTCTTCAGAAGATGAAGTGTTCAAGCTAACCTCTTTTTCTTCCTCTTTAATATAAGACAGTATATCTTTGATTACTTCGGGCGCAGTTACACCGGAGCTATCTCGAGGAATTAAAAATCAAGGACTCTTGTAAGTCTTTAGATGTTCGAAGGTGTTCCATAATGAGCGAAGTTCGTCGTTAATATCTAACACTTCGATATCTTCCGTATGAGACAAAGCCTAAAAATATGATAAACAAATTTTCATTGATAAATGTTCATAAGCATGAAGCTTTACATAGTCAAAAATCCTAAATTATTCCTAAACCTGCGGGTTTGGAGGAGGCTGACTACTTGAAGCTTGGTTCCGAACTTGCTTCTGGCGTTGACCTTCAGTCGATCCAAGCCTTGATCGCAGTGCGACCTTCGGCTCTCCATGAAGCTTGGAAGGCCTGCCAGGCAGCGGTCACGCCTTCGGAAGGAGTTAGAAGCCGCTCGTCGTCGAAGGTAATAGGGCCCTCTGCGCTCGGAGTGATTGTTCGGCCCAAATCCTCGTAGTAACGAAGTAGTCCGATGGCAGACACTTGTCCGGAGAGTTCTCCGTAACGAATGCCTGTCGTCTTCATTTGCTTCGCTGCTCCTTGGATCCTTTTTAACCGGCACAGCAGAGTGACGTTGTCATCTGAAGGAAGTGATCAAGTAGTACCGAAGTACTCCAGAACACCTAGCATCTGTTCTATGACCTCCGTAGCTACCTTCTCGGACTTAAGCTTTTCTTCAATTAATGCATCCTTGCTCGAAGTCATTTCTTCTAGAACTCCGGAAAGCCTAGCATTCTCCGTAGTTAAAGTATTCTTCTGATTTAGGAGTTGGCTAGCTTCCTCTTGGAGCTTGACAAGCTCGGACCCCGCATTAGCATGCTCCAACCGCACCTTTTCGATTTCCGCTCGAAGCACGATCATTTCTGCTTCGAGCTCCTTATTTGCAGCCTCCAAACCCTGTCTGGCCCTGCGTTCTGCCGAAATCATATTATTCATTTGAACCACTCTAGCTTCGGAGAAAGATAAGTTGCGCTGAAGAGCTTCGTTTTCTTCCCGAAGCTGAGCAATTTCATGTTTGCCTGATAAAGTTGCAGCGCGGGCCAAGACCGCTTGCTAAGAAAAGAAAAAACCGAAGTAAGAAATTATTCATGTATAATTTGTTATTGGTTCGAAGGTGTTCCGTACCTGGTAGGCTGCTCGTTCCATGGCAACATTTAGCTCCGAACTCTTCGCCTTGCTTAAAATAGCTACCAGCTCCGTCTCCCCGACTTCGCGACTAACTCGACCTAAAGGTTTGAGCAGAGTCCGAAGCCCGGTTCTTTGCTCCAAAAAAGGAGTTAAAAGAGGGAGCATTGCCGAAGCTTCTTGGTCATCCCAGCTTGGCAAAGCTCCGGAGTGTTCTGCTGAGGTCCTTGGAGCTTCAGTAGATGGCCCCCCCTCAGTAGATTGACTCTCGTCTGTTGATTCAGACGAAGTTGATCCTTGAGCAGGGAGAGGTTCTATATGTCTTTTACCCCTTCCAGGCCCCTGTTGAGCGACTTCCGGGTGCGGCTCCGAAGTTGTCGAAGGCCCTTGAATTGGATCTTCGCGGCGTACTTCTACAGAAGAGGGCTCTGCAAAAGCAAAGGTATTATACATTGTATAATTTTGCAGAAAAGAACAAGAGAATTATGCGAAGTTTACCTTCGACATTTTGGTGGTGAGCGAGCATCGGACTGCTCGGAGGATCGAAGGTGAGGTCTTCGTCTGAATCCAGAGTCAAAACTTCAACTGCCGGAGTATCTCTCTGAACATTCTTTCCTTTATCTAAGGCCGAAGTCGCAGTAACTTTGACTTCACCTTCAGTCGTAGGGGCTTCGATTTGCTCTTCCTCTTGAGCATCTGGAGTTCTCACTTCTTCAATGTTAGCCTGAGACTCCGTCATACCTGCAGTATCTTCAATGTGAATATCTTTTTGAGCTGCATCTTCATCAATCAACCTCACTAATAGTTTACCTTCATCTTCTTTAGAACCGGAGGTTGAGGTTCTTGGGCTCGGAGATGCAAGGTTTTCTGGGCTTCCGAGCCACCTTCTTACCGGAGTCTTTGCGGAGCTCGAAGCCCCAGCTTCGGTTTTCCTTTTCTTGGGTCCTTTCTCCGAAGGCACCCAATCCATCAGAGGGGGTGGAGTGATTCCTAACATTCCCCATACTCTGTTAAGTCTCTCCCAACTTCCGACTAACTTGACTCTCCATTCTTTTTCGGTCGGAGTTGGAGCGCCCAAAATCTTCTCCGAAGCCCTTATGATTTGTTCCGAAGTAACAGGGGCTGAAGAAGCTAAAAAAGAAAAATAAATCAAGTTAATTTTTCTTCGAATGAATATGCATAATACATATTGTCTTCGAAGTTACTTGCAGGGCTCGAAGTTGAACCAATTTTTCGAAGACCGCCTTCCGAATCCTCTTCGAAGATGATAGGCCAGATGGCCATCAGAGGAGAAATTTGCAGACCGAGGAATTCTTCGGGTAAGTCTCGCATGCTTAACCTTCGGCTAATCTTTTGAAGCAGGTTGAGGCGGGCTTCGAGCTGACCTTCGTTGGGATGCACTAAGGCTTCCTTCCGGAATTGGATTTCTTTAAGGGGTCCGGCCAGAGGACTGCTTGCCCCAACTTCGGCATAGAACCATCTCAGAACCCAATCAGTATACCATCTTGCATTGATGGCCTTAGCAGGGAACTAAAGGGCATACTCATCTCGAAGCCTAAAGTTGATACTACCGAAGGCTACTACTACTTTTTCACCTCCGGGGCCTACGAAGGTCTTTGGTTGGCATGTTGCTCTATGTAGTGCAGCGAAGATCTCTGCCCTCCCCTCACAACCTTCGGCTCTCAGCGCCCATTCAAAGATAGCCAAACAAGCTACTACATTCGGAGAGAGCTGAGGAAGGGTAACGTGAAATAGATCAAGTACCTCCGCCAGGAAGTCTACTGCTGGAAGGCCCAAGCCGGCTTCGAAGAAGGCTTCGAAAACAACTACTTCTCCGGGTCTTTGCGACGGAATCATTTCTTTGCCTGGCTTCCGGATCATGACTCCGGTACTAATTTTCCCTTCTACTGCGATTGCCAATGACTCTCTCTTGCAGGTAGAAGGCCCCAATTGGAAAGATTGATCCAAGTATTTTGTTGATGGCGGGCAGAGACCTTGATCATCGACATTTTGGGAGTTTCCCCTCTTTTGTCGCCATGGATGTCGTTGCAGATGTCGGAGCTAATGTCGCCATTGCCGCTGCCGCTGCTGCAGCTGCGGCCTGGTGCCTAGCCAAAGCTGAAGGCCCCGAACCTTTGGTCTTCACCATTGCAGTCACTGGGTTGCTTTGGGGAAAATGGAGGCTAGGGCTCAAGAACTCAAAGGGCTCAAATGGTGTTTGATTGCGAGAAAGCGGTGAAAAGGTAACCGGGTAAGTTCTAGGCCTTCTATTTATAGCCTAGATTTTACTTTTTTACCGTTAGTCCATGCCGTTTCACATTCCTGCCGTTACTTTTCTCTGAAATTAACGCGTTCTACAGTTTCCGTTAGAAACAGAAAGCTAACGGCTATTTTCTCTAAGTCTAAAAGACTTTCGAACTTCCTGAGTCGGTTCTAAGATAGTTCGAAAAGCAATTATCCTAAGATTGATTCGGAGTTTATATCTTCATACATTTCGGAGATGAATTAAAATCCAATAACCCCTATGTTTGGTTATCTTTTCCTTCCGTATACTGCTCTCCTAACATTACAGGTTAAACGAAGAAGCGTATTCGAGGGGCTACTGTTGGGGGAAAATATCTCATCTTCGGGGTTATTGCCAAAACAGCATAAAGGCAGATAGTGGATTCGAAGGTTCCCAGACGTTCATCTTCGAAGATACCCGAAGTCAAGCTCGAAGTACGAAGATAGGCATTGGTTCGGAGTACATCTTCGAACTAAGGCTTTTCAAGATCTTTTCTGCCAGCTAAGATGGAAGACTTATCTTCTTTCTCATTAGATTAGTCTTTTATCATTTTAGCCCTATTAAGGGAGCCGAATAGTTTCCACTATGTCGGTTGTAATAGAGGGGTAAATAGGTCTTTTCCTTAATATTTGGGCCTATAAATACCCCCCATTTTACCCTGTAATAGGGACCGAATACAAGTTATTCAATACACACATTTGAACTATTCTAAGTTGTTATCCTTTCGGAGGCTTAGAACAGTTCTCTTCGCAAACACTTCGTTTGTTAGTTTCTTTTCTACAGAAACCTGTTAGCGTAATCTTTTACGCCAACAAAGACATTCCCGGAGTCAATCGAGATATCATTGAGCATAGCTTGCTTGTGAACCCGGGGGTTTGACCTGTCCGACAAGTACTTCGGAAATTATCAGCGGAGAGGGCCATCCTTGCTAAAGCAGAAGTGGAGAAGTTGCTGAAGGCTGGGATTATCAGAGAAGTAGCTCATACGGAGTGGTTAGCCAACCCAGTCTTTGTCAGAAATAAATCCTCCGGGAAGTGGCGTATGTCTATTGATTTTACATCCTTGAATAAAACATGCCCTCGCGACCCCTATCCCATGCCCCGAATTGATCAATTAGTTGATTCCACTACTGGTTTAAAGTTATTAAGCTTCCTCGACGTGTATTCTGGCTATCATAAAATTTGGTTAAAGCGCGAAGATGAAATCAAAACAAGCTTTGTAACTCCTTCGGGAGTCTTCTTCTATGTAAGAATGCCTTTCGGTTTAAGAAATGCTGGGGAAACTTTTTCGAGGTTAATTGCTAAAGCTCTAGGTCATCAAATAGGCCGCAATGTAGAAGCCTATATGGATGATATTGTAATAAAGAGTGCTTTAAAGCACCAACATATCCTAGACTTAGTAGAAACATTCGATAGCCTTCGGATATGTGGAGTTCATCTCAACCTCGAAAAATGTATCTTTGGTGCTCAGGCTGGAAAGTTGTTAGGGTATCTAGTTTCGAGTAGAGGGATCGAAGCTAGCCCTACTCAAATAACTGCATTACAAATGATGGCTCCTCCGGAAAATTTAAAGCAGGTGCAAAAGCTAACTGGCGGCCTAGCAGCACTTAGCAAGTTTCTAGCAAGGTCTGCGGAGAGAAGCTTTCCCATTTTCAAAGCATTGAAAGCGTCCGAGGATTTTGCATGGACACCTGAGTGTCAAAAGAGTTTTGACGATTGTTGGCGTAAAAGATTACGCTAACAGGTTTCTGAAGATTAGAAACTAACAAACGAAGTGTTTGCGAAGTAAACTATTCTAAGCCTCCAAAAGGATAATAACTTAGAATAGTTCGAATGTGTGTATAGAATAACTTGTATTCGGTCCCTATTACAGGGTAAAACGGGGGGTATTTATAGGCCCAAACATTAAGGAAAAGACCTTTTTACCCCTATATTACAACCGACATAGTGGAAACTATTCGGTACTCTTAATAGGGCTAAAATGGTAAAAGACTAATCTAATGAGAAAAAAGTTAAGTCTTCCATCTTAGCTGGCAAAGAAGCTCTCAGAAGAGTCCATGTTCGAAGATATACTCCGAACCAGAGCCCGTCTTCATACTTCAAACTTGACTTGATGTATCTCCGAAATTATATGTTGGAAGTCTTCGTCTTAATCACCAGTCTTTATCTCGTCACTGCAATAACCCTGAAGATGGAATATTTTCCACCAACAGTAGCCCCTCTAATACGCTTCTCCGCTAAATCTGTAATGTTAGGAGAGCAGTATACGCAAGAAAAATAATCATGCGTAGGGGTTAGCAGATTTAAACCATCTCCGACCTACGTGGAGATGTAAACTTTGAATCAGTTTTTAATAAAATTACTTTCGAAGTAACTTAGAACTAACTCGAAAAGTCTGAAAGTCTTTTTAGACTTAGAAGAAATAGCCGTTAGCTTCTTTCTTCTAACGGAAGTTACGGAATGCTTTAATTTCGGAGCAAAGTAACGATTGGGAATGTGAAACGACACAAACAAACGGTAAAAAATCAGGGTCTGGGCTATAAATAGAGGGCTCAAACACTTCTTGAGTACCTTTTCACTGCTTTCGTGCAAACAAGCAATCACCCGAGCCCTAGCCGCTGTTTTTCCTCTGAAACAATCCACAAAATCCAATGGCGAAAACTAGTTTCAAGGGTCCTGGAGTGACTTCGGCCTTGGCCCGGCAGCAAGCTGTTGTGGCGGCAGCGGCTGCATCATCGGCGACGGCAACTCCAAATCCCTTAGTGGCGACAATGGCGCCGGTGGGAGGAAATCTCCAAAATGTTGGCCCCCAAGACCTCTTTCCAGCGTCGACGAAGTATACAGACCAGTCTTATCAACTAGGGCCGTCAACCTGCAGAAGGGAATCGCTTGTGGCTGCAGTAGAAGGCAAGATTTGTTCGGGGGTTATGATTCGCAAACTTGGGAAGGAAATCATTCCGTCACCAAGACCCGGAGAAGTGGTCGTCTTCGAAGCCTTCTTTGAAGCTGGTTTGGGGCTTCCGGCGGTAGTCTTCTTGGCGGAAGTATTAGACTTGTTCCACGTCACCCTCCGCCAACTCTCTCCGAGTGCGGTAGCACGCCTTGCCATCTTCGAATGGGCGTTGCGATCCGAATGTTGTGAAGGAAGGGCGGAGATCTTCGCAGCACTGCATAGAGCTTCATGCCAACCGAAGACCTTCGCAGGCCCCGAAGGTGAAAAGATGGTAGTAGCCTTCGAAAGCATCAACTTCAGACTCCGAGACGAGTATGCTCTTTGGTTTCCCGCTAAGGCCATCAATGCTAGATGGTACACCGATTGGATCCTGAAGTGGTTTTACGCCGAAGTTGGGGCGAGCAACCGTCTAGCCGGACCTTTGCAAGACATCAACTTCCGAAAGGAAGCCCTTGTGCATCCAGATCCGGGTCAGCTCGAAGCTCGCCTCAGCTTACTTCAAAAAACCAGTCATCGGTTGAGCATGCGAGACTTAGCCAAAGAATTCCTGGGGCTTCAAATCCCTCCCCTGATGGCCAACTGGCTAATCACCTTCGAAGAAGATTAGGAGGGCGGTCTTCGCAAAATTTCTTCAACTTCGAGTCCTGCAGGTAACTTCGAAAACAACATACTCTATGTATATTTATTCGAAGAATTAACAAACTTAACTCATTTTTCAGCCTCTTCAGCCCCTATAACTTCGGAGCAAATCGTACGAGCTTCGGAGAAGATTTTGGGCGTCCCAACTCCGACCGAGGAAGAATGGAGAATCAAATTGGTTGGTAGTTGGGAGCGATCCAACCGAGTATGGGGGCTACTCGAAGTGGTTCCACCCCCTTTGGTGGATTGGGTGCCTTCGGAGAAAGGGCCTAAGAAGAGGAAAGCCGAAGCTGGATCTTTGAGCTCTGCCAAGACTCTGGTCAAGAAGGTAGATCGAAAGCCAAGAATTCCTGCGCCTTCGAGTCCAAGAGCTTCAATCTCCGATTCTCAAGAGGATGAAGGCAGGTTGCTCGTGAGGCTGATTGACGAGGATGCAGCCCAACAAGAAGCACATATTGAAGATGCTGCGAGCGTGCCGGAGTCTCAAGTTAACCTCGAACAAGTGATGACTCCGGCTGCTCAAGAAAATTTACCTCAGGAGGGAGTCCGAGACGGAGCCCCTATGGATGAGAGCGGAGACGAAGTTACTGCAGCTTCGATTCCGGGTGAAGCAACAACGGCTGTTCAGGAAAATGCTCCGACAGTCGAAGATTTGACTGCTGACTCCGACGAAGACCTTGCCTTCGACCCGCCAAGCAGCCCAATGCTTACCCGCTGCCAAAATGTCGAAGGTAAACTTCGCATAATTTTTTGTTCTTTTTTTCAGCGAAATTATACAATGTATAATACCTTTGTTTTCCAGAGTCCACTTCCATGGAAGAGGTCCGTCCCGAAGATACAATTCCTGGACCTTCGACAACTTCGGAGCCAATTCCAGGAGCCACTCAGATGGGGCCTGGAAAAGGCAAAGGGAAGATGGACCCCCTCCCTGCTCCGAGCTCAGGATCAACTCCGTCTGAGTCAACGGACGAGAGCCAATCTACTGAGGGGGGGCAGTCTACTGGGGCTCCGAAGATCATAGCTCAGCACTCCGGGCCTTCGCCAAGCGAAGATGACCAGCAAGCCTTAAGCATGCTCCCCTTTCTAGCTCCTTTCTTGGAGCGAAGAACTGGGCTTCGGACTTTGCTCGAGCCTTTGGATCGAGCTAGTCGCGAAGTCGGGGAGACGGACTTGGTAGCTATCTTGAGCGAGGCGGAGAGTTCGGAGCTTAACGCTGCCATGGAACGCGCAGCATACCAGGTACGAAGTATCTGCAAAACAACATCAAATTTATATACAAATAATTTCTCACCTTGGTTTTTTCTTTTCGCAGCAAACAGTCTTGGCCCGAGCTGCGAACATCTCCAATGAATGTGGAAGTGTTCGCCTTCGAGAGGAAAATGCAACTCTTCAATGAAATCGTACTATGTCCGAAGGTCGAGTGGCCCACATGGACAACATGGTTTCAACGGAGCACAGGGCCAGACAAAGCTTGGAGGCTGCGAACAAGGAGCTCGAAGCAGAAAAAATTGTGATTCGAGCAGAAATTGAAAAGATGCGGGCGGAGCATGCTACTGTGGGGGCCGAGCTTGTTAGGCTCCGAGAAGAATCTAGCCAGCTACTGAATAAAAAGAATTCTTTGGCTACGGAGGCTGCTAGGCTCTCTGGAGTAATAGAAGAGCTAACTTCGACAAAGGATGCATTAACTGAAGATAAGCTAAAGTCAGAGAAGGTAGCTTCGGTGGTCATGGACCAATTGCTAGGCATTCTGGAGTACTTTGGTACTACTGGGACGCTTCCTTCGGATGACAACATCTCTCTGCTGCGCTGGCTAAAGAGGATCCAAGGAGCAGCGAAGCAAATGAAGACAGCAGGCATTCGGTACGGAGAAATCTCTGGACAAGTGGCTGCTGTCGGCATACTTCGTTACTACGAAGATTTGGGCCGATCAATAACTCCGAGCGCAGGAGAGGGCCCCATTACCTTCGATGACGACCAGCTTCTCACTCCCTCCGAAGGTGTGGCCACTGCTTGGCAAGCCTTTCAAACTTCATGGAGAGCCGAAGGTCGTTCTACGATCAAGGCCTGGATTGACGAAGGACAACGCCAGAAGCAGGCTCGGTCCCAAGCTTCGAGCAGTCAGCCTCCTCCAAACCCGCAGGTTTAGAATTACCTTAGGATCTTCAGCTATGTAAAGCACTACGCTTTTGTACATTTATGAATGAAGATTTGTTTATCATGTTTTTATGCTTTGCCTCATATGGAAGATGTCGAAGTGTTAGATGTTAACGATGAACTTCGCTTATTATGGGCTACCTTCGAAATCTTAAAACTTCACAAGCACCCTCGATTTCTAGTTCCTCGAGATAGTTCCGGAATGATTACGTCCGAAATAAGCAAAGATATATTATCTTGCATTAAAGAGGAAGAAAAAGAAGTTAACTTGGAAACTTCATCTTCTGAAGACATTATATGGTCCAAAGACGAAGATGAAGCTCAAGGTAAAAAGCCTGAAGAACTTGGAAGCTGGGAAAGGAGCCCCGAACGGCTTCGAACTTGGGCCGAGCTTCAGCAAGAACAAAAAGACTTTAGAGCTTCGAAGGGAGGTAGGAAAGTTAAACGCAAAGTTGTTAGGACTCCCGGCACTAGAACTAGTCGTTCCAACCCTAGCTCTAGAGATCGAAGAGGTCTTTGATTCCTTCTAGTTCCAATTTTTCATGATGTAATCATATTTGTTCGAATAATAAATATCGATTTAAATTTGTCTCCCTATTTATTAGCCCCTCTTTGGGCGTAAGCTACTTCGAATTGTATTCAAATATGGTTAGGCACAAAGAAAACTTAGGAGTACAATTTTGGGGGTTCGGAGCCCCTCAGTAATTTATAGATCGACTAAAATCTTATAAAATGTCTTCGACTATTTGTAGTCTGAAGATTGGCAACTTAGTACCTTATGTTTTTGAAAGAAATCACTTGAGATAACTTTCCGGACACTTTAGTGTCTTAGATAATTTGTCACTTTGGACTTTCTTAACAGACATTCGAAGCTCATGGCTCAAACTCTGTTTTGTTTTGGCCTCCTTCAGCTCTTTTTTGTGAATTATATCAAACCAATGGTTTGGAGTTCGCAGTGGTCTCTTTGGACTCTTTTTACGGATACCTACAAGCCGGTGGCTTGGGCTCCGCATTATTTGGTCTCTTTGGACTATTTTTACGGATGTCTTCGAGCCGGTGGCTTGGACTCCGCATTCTGTGGTTTTTGGGCTCTTTTACGGATGTCTTCAAGCCGGTGGCTTGGACTCCGGATTATGTCAGCCCACCACCTTGGAAAATATGATTCAAATTAATGACACTTCCCTCTCGGTCAACTCCGCGGTTCCAGTGCGTCCACTCGGAAGCTGGAAGTTTATGAGGGGTAGGCACTATCTGAACCATATGCTTTATTGATTCGAAAAGTGATTACACATGATTACAAGGAGCCCTTATGCGAAGTATCACTTTAGGTGCTCCGCATGCCAAGTATGTACTAACTCTTCACCTTCCAAATTAGCTAATTTAAAAGAACCAGGACGCCCGGAGCGAACAATTAAGTATGGACCTTCCCATTTATTTCCTAATTTTCCTGGCGCTATGATGCTTCGTAAAACGAGATCACCCGGTCTAATCTCATTGATCTTAACCTTCGGGTCAAACCAAGCCTTCGTCTGCTGATGATACTTTGATAAATTGGCTACAGCTCGAAGTCTTGTCGCCTCTGTTAAATCCAGCGAAGCTTGTCTTTCTCCTTCAATCTCCGGTTCGGTGCTGCGAAGTGATCCTCCTTTGAGCTCCGTTGGAGTCATAGCTTCATCTCCGAATAGCAATCTGAATGGAGTGAAACATGTGGACCTTGTTTGCGTAGTCCGAATGGACCATAAAATTTTCAGAAGTTCTTCGGTCCACAGTCCTTTTGCTAATCCTACTATCCTTCAATTTAGCCCTGACAAAATATTTCCATTGGCTCTTTCTACAGCTCCATTAGACTGAGGATGCCTCACTGCAGCAAAACATAACTGGATTCCTAGATCTTCGCAGAACTTTCTGAAAGGTTCTGCATCGAACTGTGTTCCATTATCAACTGTGAGTTGTCTAGGCACTCCGAACCGGCAAATGATATTTTTCCAAAAGAATTTCTGTACATTGTTCGAAGTGATAGCTGTTAAGGGTTCTGCTTCTACCCACATAGAAAAATATTCAATAGCTACCACTGCGAACTTTAAATTTCCCTTAGCTACTGGAAAGGGACCAATCAAATCCATACCCCATCTGGCCATGGGCCATACCGGAGCAATAACTTGAAGAGCTGTTGGTGGGCGATGACTCTGTCGACCCATCCACTGACATCCTTGGCATGTGCGGACTAAGTTCTCCGCATCTGCTACTATCGTAGGCTAATAAAGCCCCTGGCGAAGTGTTTTCCCTGCCAAAGCTCGAGGGGCCAGATGGCTACCGCAAAGCCCTTCATGAATATCTCGAAGAATATCTTGGCCTTCGATTTGGGATATACATCGGAGTAAAGGGGAACATACTCCGGCCTTGTATAAAATACCATTGATTATTTGATAATTCCTAGCCCTGAGTTTCAATCTTGAAAAATGTGGCTCTTCAAACTAATTTGCTCCTCCTTGCAAAAGTTCCATGATCGAATTTCTCCAATCTGTACTTGGAATGCAAAGAATCTCTGCGGAGGGAATTTGTGGCACCGAAGGTGTACTGAGCTCCTCATAGAAAGCTTCTTCTGGTATATCCATAGCTCCGGCTGCAGCTTTTGCTAAGATGTCCGCTTGCACATTTTCTACTCTTGGTATACTCTGAATTGAAATACCCTTGAATTGTGCTTCGATCTTACGGATTTCTTCTAAGTACTTTGCAAGCTGTGGATGCCGAACTTGAAAGCTTTTATCTACGTGCCCTGCTACTATTTGAGAATCTGTCTTTATAACTACTCTTGTAGCCCCTAGAGCACGTGCTTTTCGGAGTCCCAGTAAAATCCCTTCATACTCCGCTATATTATTGGTAGACTTAAAGTTGAGTCTTGCGGAGTACATTGCTCTTTGCCCTGAAGGCGAAATTAAAACTCTCCAACACCTGCTCCGGATGCTTGGAAAGCCCCATCAGAAAAAACAGTCCAAATTCCTTCACTTGACTTCTCCGGAACTCACGTTGCAGGGGGAGTCCATTCTGCTACAAAATCTGCTAAGACTTGCGATTTGATTGTTGTCCTTGCCAGAAAGGATATGCCGAAGGGTGCTAGTTCAACTGCCCACTTTCCAATTCTTCTAGTGGAATCTTTACTTCGGAGCATATCTCCCAAAGGATACGAAGTTGGTACAATTACATTATGAGCTAAAAAATAATGTCTCAACTTCCTCGAAGCCATTATCAGAGCATAAGTGAACTTTTCGAGCTCGGAATACCTTGTCTTCGCTCCTGATAATGCTTCGGACACAAAATAAACTGGATTTTGTACCAACTTCCCATTGAAATCCATTTCTCTGACAAGGACTGCGCTGACAGCAGAGCCTGTAGCTGCAAGGTAAAGGAGTAGGGTTTCGTCCGCAGTAGGCACCGTGAGTGTAGCAAGATTACTGAGATACTCTTTAATATCTTCGAAGCTTTTCTGACACTCCGGTGTCCATGCAAAATCTTCGGACCCTTTCAATGCTTTAAAGATGGGCAAACTTCTCTCCGCAGACCTTGCTAAAAATCTGCTAAGTGCTGCCAGACGACCAGTCAGCTTTTGCACTTGCTTTAAATTTTCTGGAGGAGCCATCTTCTGTAGGGCAGTTATTTGAGTAGGGCTAGCTTCAATCCCTCTGCTCGAAACTAAATACCCTAACAACTTCCCAGCCTTAGCTCCAAAGATACATTTCTCGGGGTTAAGACGAATCCCACATGCCCGAAGGCTATTAAATGTTTCTGCTAAGTTCGGCTATGTTGGTGCTTTAAAGCACTCTTTATTACAATATCATCCATATAGGCCTCCACATTGCGACCTAATTGATGACCTAGAGCCTTAGCAACTAACCTCAAAAAAGTAGCCCCGGCATTTCTTAAGCCAAAAGGCATTCTTACATAACAGACGACTCCCAAGGGAGTTACGAAGCTTGTCTTGATCTCATCTTCGCGTTTCAACCATATTTGATGATAACCGGAGTACGCGTCAAGGAAGCTTAATAACTCCGAACCTGCGGTGGAGTCGACCAATTATTCAATTCGGGGCATGGGGTAGGGGTCACGAGGGCATGCTTTATTCAAGGATGTGAAATCAATGCACATGCGCCACTTCCCGGAGGATTTCTTCTTGACGAAGACTGGGTTGTCTAACCATTCTGTGTGAGCCACTTCTCTGATAATCCCAGCCTTCAACAATTTTTCAACTTCGTCTTTTGAAAGAACAGCTCTTTCTGCAGACATTTTTTGGAGTCCTTGCCGAACAGCCCGGGCCTTCGGGTTCACAAGTAAACTATGTTCAATAATATCCTGATTGACTCCGGTGATGTCTTCGTCAGACCTGGCAAAGACATCTAAATTCTCCTCAACTACTTTTTCTAAGGAGGTAGCAACTTCTGGAGGTAAATCTTTACCAAATTGAAATGAATATTCTTTACCATCTTTAACAATAACCTTCGTTGCAATCTCTCCTTCAGGACTTGGTCTTGGGAAGGATTTTTTCGAAGATTCGCTAGAAGCAGAAAAATTTTCTTGATTATTTTGCACACTATTCACTTGTCTTGGATCAAGAGGGGGGCCGTGACCATACTCTGCTCTTCGGGCGGTAGCTTGATCTCCGAAGATAGTGAGCACTCCCACTTGCGTGGGCATCTTCATGCACAAGTAATTGTGGTGTGCCGTAGCTCCGAACTGATTTAACATGGCTCTTCCAAAGATGACGTTGTAGGCATATGGAGCATCTACGACGTCGAAGATTACTTCCTCTGTCCTGGCTAACAATCCTTCTCTGAAGGTAACTTCCAGGCCAATTTGACCGAGTGCATCAAGCGGAGGTCCTGCGAAGCCTTGCAAAGGACGAGCCGCTGAAAGAAGGTGCTTTCTGGAGATGCACAATTGATCGAAGGCTTGAACAAAAATAATGTCTGCTAAACTCCCTCCGTCAATTAACACTCTTCGAACCTCAGTTCCTACAATGTCGGCAGTAATGTCAAGTGGGTGTGCATGCGGAAATTTAATGCCAACTGCATCCTCTGCAGAAAAAGATATTGGCACATGGGACCATTCAGGCATAGCAGCTGCAGATGACGAAGTTCCAATGTGCCCCACTTCTCTGACATACTCTCTTCTCTGCCTTTTTATCATGCTTCCGAGAGTACCTCCTCCGGAGATAGGGAGGACTACTCTTTTTTCTCGGTCTTGCCCCTCTTCTTGCTTCGGAGGTGGCATAATATTGACCACCAGAGGGCGTCTTGCAGCTTCGAAGTTTTCTATCCGCGCCACAGTTTGGATAGGCTCCGGACGCACTTCAGCTGGAACTCGGTCAGTAGTACCTCGACCCGAAGTTCTCTCTAGATATTCTCCTCTTAGGGCAAGTATAGCTTTGCACGCATCAGTTGCGTGACTTTGGTTTTCACCATGAATACAGTAGAAAAGGGTCTGGCCTTTGCCAGCCGGTTTCCCTGGCGGCCTCCAGCCGCTGACCTTGTTTCCCGAAGGTTGTGGAGCTCTTTGGGCAAACTTCTGCGGGGGTGCAATGTTCAGAACTTCTAAACGAGGATGCTTTTTCCCCCTTCTCCTATCATGTTGAACTTCGAAGACAGGTTCCCGCGGCTGTGCCAAAGTTTTCACTTCCAATTTTACTTCCTGCAGTATGGACGGAGAAGCTGCAGTTCTCCGAAGCCAGCCCTCTTCTGACCTTGCATATTCTTCAAAATAGGACATCAGCTGAGAAACAGAAGATATGCTTTTCCGGTGGAGTTTATCAAGGAGGCCTGGATGAATGACTCCTTCCCGAGCTGCATCAACTACTGAAGACGTAGTTAACCCTCAGATCTGCGACTTCGTATGAGCGAAGCGCTTGAAGTATTGTCTTAAGGTTTCTCCAGCGATCTGCTTCACCTGGAAAAGACTTCCCATTGACATTGGACGCACGAAGGTGCCTTGGAAGTTACTCATGAACTTTTTCTTCAATTGTCCCCACGAACTGATTGATCCTAGTTTTAAAGACCAGAACCATCGCAAAGCTACTCCCTAAAGAGCTAGGGGGAAACATTTTGCCATGGTGTCCCGCACTCCTCCACTGGCTTCAATCGCCAAAGCATAAGATCGGACAAATTCTCCAGGATCTTCAATTCCGGCATACTTGCAAAGCTTCGAAGTCTTAAACTTCGGGTCGAAGCGAACTTTTTGCAGTTCAGGATGTAGCGGAGATTCGGTATCAAAGGAGGCGTTCTCCGGGGCTTCAAGATAGATAGGTTCGTAGTCTTCAGGCACTTCCGAAATAACTGGGATGGCTTGAGAGCGAAGCCTATTTGCAGCTTCTTGCCGCCATCTCGCTACTTCAGCTTGGAGACTGGCCATTTGAGCGGCCATATCACCAAGATTGTCTTCATCTCCTCCGGAAGGATCTTCCGGGTCTTGAGAACTGTAAGGATCAGTTCGGAGTGGAACTTGAGGTGGAAGAGGAACTCCGGGTGGTCGAAGTATAGATGGAGTTGGCGGAGGAACTCCGTATGCTCGAGGAATGGGAATCCCTTCTGGAGTTTGAGGTGGAGGAAACGTCGAAGGTCCTCCAACCTCAACTGAGTCTGGAGATGTCACTCCGGAGGTCCGAGGGGACCTCCGAACAGGCTTACCAGTTGCGCTCCGCTTAGGAGGCATGGTGTAAGAAGTTGGTAGAGAGCGAAGTTTCTTGGACTAAGTTCCTCACGGACGGCGCCAACTGTTGGCGTAAAAGATTACGCTAATAAGTTTCTGAAGATTAGAAACTAACAAACGAAGTGTTTGCGAAGTAAACTATTCTAAGCCTCCGAAAGGATAATAACTTAGAATAGTTCAAATGTGTGTATTGAATAACTTGTATTCGGTCACTATTACAGGGTAAAACGGGGGTATTTATAGGCCCAAACATTAAGGAAAAGGCCTTTTTACCCCTCTATTACAACCGACATAGTGGAAACTATTCGGTACTCTTAATAGGGCTAAAATGGTAAAAGACTAATCTAATGAGAAAAAAGATAAGTCTTCCATCATAGCTGGCAAAGAAGCTCTCGGAAGAGTCCACGTTCGAAGATATACTCCGAACCAGAGCCCGTCTTCATACTTCGAACTTGACTTGATGTATCTCCGAAATTATATGTTGGAAGTCTTCGTCTTAATCACCAGTCTTTATCTCATCACTGCAATAACCCTGAAGATGGAATATTTTCCCCCAACAACGATATTAAAAATTATCTTAGTAATCTTGCTACACTCACAGTGCCCGTTGCGGACAAAACCCTGCTCCTCTACCTTGCAGCTAATGGCTCCGTTGTCAGTGCCGTCCTTGTCAGAGAAGTTGATTTCAATGGGAAGTTGGTACAGAATCCAGTCTATTTTGTATCCGAAGCATTGTCTGGAGCAAAAACAAGATATTCTGAGCTTGAAAAGTTCACCTATTCTCTGATAATGGCTTCGAGGACATTGAGACATTACTTTCTAGCACATAATGTGATTGTACCAACTTTGTATACCTTGGGAGATATGCTCCGAAGCAAAGATTCTACAGGAAGAATTGGAAAATGGGATGTTGAACTAGCACCCTTCAGCATCTCCTTCGTGGCAAGGACAGCGATCAAGCCACAGGTGGTGTCATATTTTGTGGCAGAATGGACTCCATCCGCAGTATGGGATCTGGAGAAGTCAAGTGAAGGATTTGGACTATATATTCCGACGGAGCTTACCAAGCGTCTAGAGCAGGCATCAGAGCAGTAATAATTTCACCTTCAGGGCAAAGAGCAATGTACTTCGCAAGGATCAACTTTAAGTCCACCAATAATACATCGGAGTACGAAGGAATTTTGTTAGGACTTCGAAAGGCGCGTGCTTTGGGTGCTACGAGAGTTTTTATTAAAACATATTATCAAATTGTAGCAGGGCACGTTGATAAAAGTTTTCAAGTTCATCACCCCCAGCTTGCAAAATATTTGGAAGAGATCCGTAAGATTGAAGCAGCATTTAAAGGGATTTCCATCTGAAGTATACCAAGAGCTGAAAATATGCAAGCCGATACCTTAGCAAAAGTTGCAGCCGGAGCTATGAACATTCCGAAAGGAGCCTTTTACGAAGAACTTACTTCACCTTTGGTGCCACAGATCCCTTCTGTGGATGTTCTTTGCATCCCAAGCACTGATTGGCGAAGTTCAAATATGGGGTTGTTGCAAGGTGAAGCAAATTTGCCTGAAGGGCCACAACTTTAGAGGTTGAAGCTCATAGTTCGAAATTATCATATAATCAACGGTATTCTCCACTCTGCTCTGATGTATATCGCAAGCTGAAGGTCAAGAGATGCTCCGAGAAATTCATGAAGACCTTTGTGGTAGCCATCTGGCCCCTCGGGCTTTGGCAGGAAAAACACTTCGCCAGGGGCTTTATTGTCCTACAATAGTAGTTGATGCGGAGAGCTTAGTTCGCACATACCAATGTTGTTAATGGATGGGAAGAAGAAGTCATCGTCTGCCAACAACTCTTCAAGTCATTGCTCTAGTTTGGCCCATGGCCAGATGGGGTATGGACCTTATTGGCCCCTTCCCAGTAGCAAAAGGAAATTTGAAATTCGTAGTGGTAGCAATTGAGTATTTTTCCAAGTGGGTCGAAGCAGAACCCTTCATAGCTATCACTTCGAATAATGTACAAAAATTTTTCTGGAAAAGTATTATATGTAGGTTCGGAGTGCCTCGGCAGCTAACCATTGACAACGGGACACAGTTTGATGCAGAGCCCTTCAGGAAGTTTTGCGAAGATCTTGGCATACAAATATGCTTTGCTGTTGTGCGCCATCCTCAGTCTAATGGAGCTGTCAAAATGGCCAATGGTAATATCTTGTCAGGGCTGAATCGAAGAATAGTGGGGTTGGCAAAGGGGCTGTGGACCGAAGAGCTCCCGAAGATTTTATGGTCCATTCGGACCACTCAAAGAAGGTCCACAGGTTTTACTCCTTTCAGACTATTATTCGGAGATGAAGCTATGACGCCAACGGAGCTTAAAGGAGGATCTCTTCGTAGCACTGAACCTGAAATAGAAGGAGAACAGCAAGCTTCGCTCGATTTAACAGAAGAAACAAGACTTCAAGCTGTCGCCAATCTGTCGAAATATCAGTAGCAAACAAAGACTTGGTTTGACCCGAAGGTTAAGCTTAACGAACTTAAGCCAGGTCATCTAGTTTTGCGAAGCATTATAGCAACAGGAAATTAGGAAATAAGTGGGAAGGTCCATATATTATTCTCCGTTCAGGGCGCCCTGATTCTTTTAAGCTAGCTAATTTAGAAGGCGAAGAGTTGAAGCATGCCTGACATGCGGAGCACTTAAAGCGATATTTCGCATAGGGCTCCTTGTAATCATTTGTAAACACCTTCTGAATTAATAAAGTTCACAGTTCAGATAATGCCTACCTTTAAAACACTTCTTACTTCTAGTGGACGCACTGGAAGAACGAAGTTGGTTGTGAGGGAAGTGTCATTCATTTGAACCAATTTTGCGGACTTCGAACCACTGGTCCGAAGCTTCTGACGAGGTGGGAAAGTCACAGAAAAATGGATTCCAAGCCACCGACTTGAAAGCATCCGTAAAAAGAGTCCAAAGAGACCAAATGATGCGGATTCCAAGCTCTGGCTTGAAAGCATTCGTAAAAAGAGTCCAAGGAGGCCACCATGCGAATTCCGAACCACTGGTTTGATAGCATTCACAAAAAGAGCCGAAGGAGGCCAAACAAAACAGATTTTGAGCTGATAGGTTCGAAATTCTGTGAAAAGAGTCGAAAGTGACCGATTGCTTTGGATGCTAAGGTATCCGAAAAACTAGTCTGAAGTGACTACATTCAAACCAAGTTTCAGACTCCAAGTAGTCGAAGGCATTCTTTGAAATTTTAATCAATCTCTATGTTGCTAAGGGGCTCTGAGCCTCCAAAATTGTACTCCTAAGTTATTTTCGTTGGGCGTAACCATCTTCGACCAATTTTCGAAGTTGCTTACATCCAAAGAGGGGCTAGGAAGTAGGGAGACAATTTTAAAACTTTAATCTTTATCATTTGAATAGATTACATTATATTACGAAAAGTCTGTATCTATGTCAAGAAGGAAACGAAGACCCCTTCGATCCCTAGAGCTACCACTAAAGCCATAACGACTAGTTCCAGAGCCAGGAGTCCTAATAACTATACGTTTAACTCTTCTCCCTCCTCTCGAAGCTCGGAAATCTTTTTGTTCCTATTGGAGTTCAGCCCAAGTTTGAAGTCACTCGGGGCTTCTCTCCTAGCTTCAAAGTTATTCAGGGTTCTTTGTTTGTTCTTCAGCAGTATTCTCTTCTTCAGACCATTCAACGTTTTTAGAAGATGAAGTTTCCAAGTTAACTTATTTTTCCTCCTCTTTAATGTAAGATAATATATCTTTGTATATTGCGGGCGCAATCGCACCAGAGCTTTCTCGAGGAATCAGAAATCGAGGTCGTTTGTGAAGTCTTAGAAGGTCGAAGGTAGCCCATAGCAGGCGAAGCTCTTCGGTAACATCTAATACTTCGAGATCATCCATACGAGGTCGGAAAGCCTAAAAACATTTCCAAATAAGTCTTCATTCATAACAGATGAAAGCATAAATTTTTACATGTTCGGAGCCCTAAACAAAACTAGACCTGCGGGTCTGGCGGAGGCTGGCTACTCGAAGCCTGCGACCGAGCTTGCTTCTGGCGAAGTCCTTCATCAATCCAAGCCTTGATTGCTTATCGACCTTCGGCTCTCTAAGATGCTTGGAATGCTTGCCAGGCTGCGGCCACGTCCTCAGAAGGGTTTAATAGCCGGCTGTCATTGAAGGTGATGGGAGCCCCCCCGAGTCTGGTGCTACTGATAGCCCTAGATCTTCGTAGCAGCGAAGTATTCCGAGAGCGGATACTTGGCCGGAGATTTCCCCATACCGAATACCCGCTATCTTCATCATCTTTGCTGCTCCTTGGATGATTTTCAATCATCGCAGCAAGGGGACGTCGCCAGTCGAAGGTAGTGTCCAAGAAGTACCGAAGTATTATAAGACACCTAGAAGGATGTCCATGGCCTGCGCAGCTACCTTCTCAAACTTCACCTTGTCTTCGACCAAATTATCCCTTGACGAAGACAACTCGTCTACCAAAGAAGATAGCTTGGCTGCCTCCATGACCAAGGAGTTCTTCTGGCTAAGAAGGTTGCTAGCCTCCTCCATGGACTTCATTTGTACTTCTCGGAGCTTGACCAGCTCAGCCCCTGCTGTTGCTTGCTCCGTCCGCATTCTTTCTATTTCAGCCCGATGCACAATTTGTTCGGCTACAAGCTTCTGATTTGCAGCCTCCAGACCAAGTCTAGCTTTCCTCTCATTAAGATGAATGCTTTCCCACTCATTCGAAACAGCTGCAGCTCGAGCCAAGACTATTTGCTGCAAAGAAAAAAGCGAGGTGAGAAACTATTCATAAGTTGAAACTAATCCTGTTTTCGTAGATACTTCGTACCTGGTATGCTGCCCGTTCTAAAGCTGCATCCAGCTCTGACCCCTCAGCCTCCCCAAGTATAGCTACCAAGTCAGTCTACCTAACTTCGTGATTAGCTCGAGCCAAAGGCTCTAGCATAGTCCAAAGTCCTGTAATTCGCTCTAGAAAAGGAGCTAGGAGGTGGAGCATTGACAAGGCTCTTTGGTCATCTTCGTTGGGTGAAGGGCCGAAGCGCTACACCGCATTCGCGGAAGATTCGGTGGACTGGCCACCCTCGCAGATTGTCCTTCGTCTGTCGATTCCGATGGAGTTAATCCCAAGTTCGGAGCAGGAAAAGGATCCATTTCCCTTTACCTTTTCTGAGCCCCATCTTTATAACTTCCTCTGGAACCGACCACGGAGATGTCGAAGTCCCAGGAGCAGTCTTCGCAGGAGGAGTCATCTCCATCGGAGCAGACCCTGCAAAATCGAAGGTATTATATATTGCATATTTTGCAGGGTGTGAAGAAAAATGTGCTTTAATGAAGTTACCTCCGAAATCCTGTCGGCGAATGAGTATGGTGCTACATGGAGGGTCGAAGGCCCCCTCGAAGTCTTCATCGGATTCGGGGTCATTAACTGAAGGGTTAACTGTTGGAACTTCTCTTGGAGCAATAGTTACCACTTTGTCCGGAATCGAAGTTTGATCAGTTGCTACTTCGACTCCCCCTTCAACAGCAGGGGCTTCTTGGCTTGGCAAGTCAGGCAGGACATTCGAAGTCTCGGCCTGCTCGGAGTTGTCTAGCGTAGTCGGCACAACAGTCATCGCTAGTGGTCACGACCTCGACATCTGCTCGCACCTCCTCGTCCCCGGTAACAAGGTTTAAAAAGACCCTTTGCATTTCTCTTACTCCTTCATCTTTAGATGAACCTGAAGATGAAGCAGCAGGTTTGGAAGGAGCCACGTTCTTAGGTTTACGTGCTAACTTCTTGACGGGAGTCTTGGCTGGTGCCGAAATCCCAGCATCCGCGTTCCTTTTCTTTGGGCCAGTCTTAGAAGGAACCGAGTCAGGGAGAGAAGGGGCTACCACTCCGAGTACGCCCCATACCCGGTTGAGTTGTTCCCAACTACCTACCAGTTTCATCCTCCATTCTTTCTCAGCCGAGGTAGGAGCTCCGAGAATCTTCTCTGAAGTCCGAACGACTTTCTCCGAAGTCAAAGGGGCTTGTGGAGCTGAAAGATAAGTTTTATGTCATTTTTATGAAACAATCATACATGAAGCATGTTGTAGTTTTCGAAGTTACCTGCAGAGCTCGAACTTGAAGAAATCTTTCGGAGTCCACCCTCCCGATCCTCTTCGAAATTAACGGGCCATTTGGCCATCAAAGGTGGAATATGGAGCCTGATGAACTCCTCCGCCAAGTCCCGCATGCTCGTGCGACGACTAATCCTTTGAAGCAGATTAAGATGGGCTTCGAGCTGGCCGGGGTCTGGATGGACTTCGGCTTCCCTTCGGAAATATATGTCTTGCAGAGGCCCGGCCAAACGGCTGTCTGCTCCAACTTCGGCATAGAACCACCGAAGAATCCAATCTGTGTACCATCTAGCATTGATGGCCTTTGTTGGGAATCGCAGTTGGAATTCATCTCGGAGTCTGAAGTTGATGCTACCGAAGGCTACTATGATATTTTCCCCTCCAGAGCCCTGGTAATTCT